>CM053773.1:26524431-26562241 GCA_028658325.1 Potorous gilbertii | reverse complement strand
GGGTATAAAATCTTAATTTTAAGGAAGTGATTGTAGAACATTTATAAATAAATAAAATAAAAATTTAAAAAAAAAGGATTTTGAAAATCAAGTAAGAGAAGAAGAGGAAAAATTGGGAAGAGAAATGAGAGTAATGCAAGAAAATCATGAGAAAAATGAGTCAATAGCTTGCCAGAGGGAACAAAATAAATGCTGAAGAAAAAGCTACAGCTTTAAAGTTAGACTAACCCAAAGGGCAAAATAGGTCCAAAATAGCCAATGAGGAGAATTCCTTAAAAAACAGAATGGGTCAATGGAAAAAGAGGTCCAAAAGCTCACTGAAGAAAATAATTTCTTAAATTATTCTTAAATTCTTAGAAAGGAGCAAATGGAAGCTAATGACATTAGGAAAAATCAAGAAATTATAAAACAAAGCCAAAGAAAAAAAATGGAAGACAATGTAAAATATCTTATTGGAAAAACAGGTGACCTGGAAAATAGATCCTGGAAACAGAATTTAAAAATTATTGTACTACCTGAAAGCCATGATCAAAAAAGAGCCTAGACATCATATTTCAAGAAATTATTGAAGAAAGCTGCCCTAATATTTTAGAACCAGAAGGTAAAACAGAAATTGAAAGAATCCACCAATAGCCACTGGAAAGAAATCCTAAAAGGTGGAGGATGGAGCCAAGAAGGTGGAGTAGAAAGATGCACATGCTTTCTCTTCCCCCATAGCCCTAAAATACCTGTAAAAAATGAGTCTCAACAAATTCTAGATCAGCTGAAGCCAAAGAACAACAAAGTGAAAGAGATTTCCAGCCTAGGGTGACCTGGAAGGCCAACTAGAAAGATCTGCCACACCAGACATAGAGTGGAGCATAGCCTAGCCTTGGCCATGCAGCACCAAGAGGAGCAGAACCAGGGCAGGCCTCAGATGTAGAATTCCCAGCAGCAGTGGAGGTTCACAGATCAGAAATGAATAGAAAATTTCATTTTCAAATACAAAAATTAAGAGAAGCATGAAAAGGTAAACAGGAAAGAGAAACCCTACAGGACTAAAGTTGAACCGTTTATATTCTTGCACGAAATGATGAAATTTGTAACTCATGAGACCTTTCTCAGTATTAGGAGAGTTGGGGGGAATATATGTATTTCTTTGTGTATACACACACACACTCATATATGTATATGTATGGAGAGAGACAGAGACAGAGAGGCCATAAGTGAGCTGAATATGAAGGGATGTTATCTGAAAAGAAAAATTAAGTATTGAGAAGCATGTACTAGGAGAAAGAGAAAGGGATAGATAGAATGTAGTAAATCATCTCACATAAAAGAGGCAAGAAAGAGCTTTTACAATAGAGGGGTAAAAAGGGGAAGATGAGAGGGAATTAGTGAACCTTCCTTTCATCAGATTTGTCTTCCAGAGGGAATAACATACACACTCAATTGGGTATGGAAGTTTATCTTACCCTACAGAAAAACAGGGAATAAGGGATTGAGAGGGGGGAATAATTGAAGGGACAACAGATTGGGGTAAAGGGTAATTGGAAGTAAACACTTCAGTAGAGGGACAGGTCCAAGGAGAGAATAGAATAAATGGAGGAAAGTATAGGATAGAGGGAAATGTAGTTAGTCTTTCACAACATGACTGTTATGGAAGTGTTTTGCATGACTATACATGAATAATATATCAAATTGCTTGCCTTCTCAATGAGGTTGGATGGGAATGGGTGAATGGGAGATAATGTGGAACTCAAAGCTTTAAAAATGAATGTTGACTGTTGTTTTTACATGCAACTATGAAAAAAGATATATAGATGTGGTATAGAAATGGTGGTATAGAAATCTATCTTGCCTTACAGGGAAACAGAAGGGAAGGGAATAAGGGGTGGGGATGATAGAAGGAAGGGTAGATTGGAGGAAAATGTAATTATAATACAGGCTATCCTGGGATAGGGGCAGGAGAAGATGGGAAGAAAATTTGAAATTCAAAATTTTGTTGAAGTGAATGTTGAAAAACTGAAAATAAATAAAAACAAATTTAAAATAAAATAAATAAATAGTACCGAGGTGTGATGAACTAGAACTTAATAAGAACCTAAATATAAAAGAATTAAATAAATAAAATAAGCAATGAAGAAACAATATATGTCAGCTAATCCAGGAAATGAGTGTGGGAAACAACAGAGAACATAAGAAGAAATAAAAGGAGAAACAGATGCAATATTGTTGTAAGAATTTCCAATAGTTCATTGAAAGTATAGATAGGATCTTATGGATTAATATTCTTCAGGAGAAAGTCCACCCATGGGTAATACCAGGGAATAGGAAACTTTCAAGAATGAAATCCTTAAGACATGCAAAAATAAACATGAAAAGAGGGAGATCTCAAAATAATTTGATGTGACTGAACAAAGCATTCATCAATTGACTGAAATTATGTGTATATATATACATGTATATATATATACATATATATATACATATATATGTATATATATATACATGTATATATATATGTGTATATATATATATATATATATATATATATATATATATATATATATATGGAATGAGTATAAAAGTATTGCGTAGTCCTGAAAGTACAGTTCAGAAACCCAGACTGAGCCAAGTTTGATGATAAATACTTGGGCCAAAAAGAGGAGCTAGTACTTTTCTTTATTAGTTGTAATTTAAAAAAAAAAATAATAAAAATGGAAGGTGGGCAAGGGCCAATGGATCAATGACATGATGATTAAAGACCATGGGCTTTTCTTTTTTGCTTCTCCTTTCCTCCCTCCCCTTATCTTCTTAAAAGAGAATCATATTTGTTCTGAGGAAAGAATAAAAAATGGTTAAAAGAGAGTGAATCTTAAAATAAGTGAGGCTATTAAGAGACAGGATATTTGCCCTAATGAGTTCAAGTCACCAGGCCCCGTTGAACTCCATGATATTGAAAGGCCTGGCAGATGTATTTGTTTAACCCCTGATCTTTGAAAGGTCGCTAAAATTATTCACTATGACCACGCTGGATCTCTACCAGGAATGCAAGAACAGTTCAATATTAGGAAATCTATAAGCATAATAAACCATATCAATAATACCTATAATAAAAATCACATGGTTATAGCTAGAGACACAGAGAAAGACTCCAATAAAATATAGTCCTCATTTATGTTAAGAAAAAGTATAGGAATAAAAGAACTTTTACTTAATATAATCAAAAAGATCTCTCTACAACCAAGAATTTTTCATTGCTGCCTTTTGTTTTTATGTCACATTCATTTTTGAATCTACCTCTCATAACCAATACCCAAGGAGACTTCTTGGTTAAAAAAAAAAAAGATTTTTCAATAAAGGAAAAGTCTCAGAAAAATCAAATGACATGTAAATTATTTTAACCGTATATACACCATTTTACAGTGCTATAAAATATTAAATAAAATTAAAATAAAAAAGCACATTTTTTACCTCTTCTTCAAGACTGATCTTGATTATAATTACATAGCATTTAAATTAATTTAATTTTTGATGTACACTGTTGTCATCGTGTAAATTGTTTTCCTGCTCTTGCTTTGCTCATTCTGTATCAATTTGTCACCCCATGCTTCTCTGAATTTTGATATTCAGTGGTTCATTCAATATGATAATATTCCAATTCATTTATGTATTACAATTTGTCTGAACATTCCTTAATCTACTACTTTGGAACTACTTTCTTTCCAGGTCTTGGTAACCACAAAGAGTGCCTCCACAACCTTAGGAGACCTTTCTGCCTTTGATAGCCTTGGGGCATATGTTTAGCAGTGGGGACTGTGGGTAAAAAACTAAGATACTTTTATCACTTTTGTTACCTAATTGTCAATTGTTTTCCAGAACTTTTGAAATAATCCACAGCACCAACAACAGATTATTAGTGTCTTCCAATTTGTTGAGAGGTGAAACCACAGGATTGCTGTAATTTACATTTCTCCCATTGGTAATATGAACAATATTTCATATGGTTGTTAAAAGTTGGCAATTCTTTCCAGAATTGTTTGTTCATATTTCTGGACTACTTAGTCACGGGAAAATGACTTTTGGATTTACATATTTGTTTTAATTCTCTAAATATCTTTAGATATTAAGCTCCATCAAAGAATTTTGTTACATAGATTTTTCCACCATTCAACAATTTCTTTTCTTTTTCTGACTACATTGATTTAGTCCCTGCGAATGCTTTTCAGTTCCATGTAGTTTAAATTATGTTATATCTTTTCTGATCACCTCTTATTCTTGATTTTGAATAAAAATCTTCCCTTTTCTGTTTATCCATTTTCTCTTCTTTACATATCTGATGCTGATCTTTTGTGATTCTATTGCCAAAATGATCCTACTTGGTATCCTTTCCTGGATCATCATTCATACTATTCATTCTTACTGTCTGGATATTGCAAAACTCTTTCCTAGACTCTTTTCTCTCTCCCCTTCAGCTGACATGAGTTTAGCAATAATTTTTGTTACTGACTCTGAATTCTATTCATACAGACACAGTCTCTTCCTTGAACTTTAGGCACACATCACCCACTAACTGTATTCTGGACATTTCCAAGCAGATATGCCATATACATGCAAAGTTAATTTTCCAGAGTGGCCAATTATCTTTTCTCAAACCCATCACTTTTCCAAAATTCCTTTTTCCTATCAAGGGTACTACTTTGTCTTTCCAACCACTCAGGTTCAAATCCTTGGGGTCATCCTTTACTCCTCATTCAACACATACAGAAAATCAATTGCTAAATCTTTTTGTTTCTGCTTCTACACCAACTTATGTCTGTAACCTTCTCTCTGCTCACATGGACACCTAATTCAAGCCATCACCACCACTGCCTGAGAGAATTGAAATAGGCTTTGAGCGTTTTCACTGCCACTCCTTCATGCCTAGTCTGCTTTCTATCCTCATCCCTGACTCCCAGCTTACCTGACTTCCTTCAAGTCCTGGCTAAAATTTCAACTTCTATTGGAAACCTTTTCTAAAACCATTCTAGTGCCTTTCCTCTTATTATTTCCAATGTGTCTTGTATTTAGGTTATTTATACATAATTTTTGGCATATTGTCTCTCTCCTCAAACTGTGAGCTCCTTGAGAGTAAAGACTTTTTGTCTTTCTTTTTCATTTCTAGCACTTAGCACAAAGCTGGCTTAGAGCAAGTACTTAATAAATTTTCTGAGAAATTTAAATGGCTGATGTGTCTGACTCAAGTTGCTGCCCAATCACATATAACCACCTCATAATTGCCAAAGTTATTTTTTCCCCAAAGCAGAACTTTGACTATATAACTCCCCTACTCCTATAGTGATTCTCTCATCTCTAGAAACAAATAGGAACTCCTCTGTTTGATATTTAAAATCCTTCATGACCTGGTACTATCATATATTTCTAGCTTTATTACGTGCTATGCCATGCATGCATGCTATAGTCCAGCCATACTGGAATTCTTACTCTTCTTCACATACCATAATCCAACATATATTTCCTGTACTAACATTAAATGTTTTCTGTTTTCACCTCTACCTCTTAAAAACACTAGTTCTCTTCAAGGCAAACCCTGGTACAGAAAGCCTTTGCTGATTCCTTCAGCTATCAGTACCTTCTTTTCCATTAGACTCAAGTGGTAATAGAAATCTATCTTACCAACTAGGGTAATATGGAGGGAAAGAGATAAGAAAAAGAGTAAAGTATAAAAGTGAGAATAGATAAGTGAAGGCAGTGGTCAAAAGTAAAGCAGGGAGAGAGGGAGAAAATTTGAAACTGCATTTTTTAAATGATTATTTAAAAATTTCAACATGTAATTGGCAAGTATTTAATGAAACAAATATAAATAATTAATAAAAAGGTGCCTGTCCTAACAAAAAAGATTTAATTCTAGAACACTTAAACCAAGAGGATATTTTCTAAAACCAGTTTAAATAATAACAAAATTCAAATTCATCAGGAAGAACGAAAAAAATGGAATATCAGTCAGTAAAGATTCATTGTCTCAAGAAAAATAATGAAAACAACAGCAACATAGACAAAAAAATGAGGGAAGCCTAGCACTTAAATTATATTATATAAAGTAATAATTATCAAAACTACCTTGGGTTAAAACCAGAATATATGAATGGATCTATATGTACATATGTACACACATATATCTATCTATATACATAAATCTATCTATATAGGTATCTACCTATACATATATCTATCTCTCAATATAAATATATAGAGGGGTGTGTGTGTGTGTGTGTGTGTGGTGTATTGTGGAATAGACTAAATAAGCAAAATTCAGAAACAATTAAACATTTAATCTCATTCTTCAATAAGACCAAGAACACAAAATACCACTATGATATTCTACTGGAAAAGAACCCTGGAAAAATTGAAAAATAATATGACAGAGTCAGTTTTAGACCAGTATCATTGACAATGTTCACAATAATCTCTAAATGGATATGAGGCCTAGATTTTTAAAATCATAATATAAAAATATACAGAATAAAAGAAGATAAATTTTAGTTCTGTGATAAAAGTTAGTAAAGTTTAAGCAAACAAGAGAAAGTAGCAGTCATAAAAGACAACATGCATACTTTTAATTGCATAAAATTAAAAATATTTTCTCCTTGCATTTCCCCACCCCAAGGAAATCATAGATCCCTCTACCAATGAAATTATAGGTTCTGTTCTTATCCTTTCTACAAAAAAAATTAGTGTAGTTTAAAGAGGAAAAAGGTGTTAATCAGAGAGAAAAATTCCTTGTCGTTTATCTAGAATGAACATCTGGTATCCAAGATATATATAGAATGTATGTGTGTACACATACACACACACACACATATACATACACATATTTGTGTGTAGGTGTGTGTGTATGTATATATTTCTATTTATACACATACACACACACACACCAATACATACACCAAGAGTCGTTCTTTAATACATATAGTCAAAATATATGAGCTAATTATTTTTAAAAGAAGCATAAATTATTGAAAATTATATTTAAAATGTTGCAAATAATGACAAACAGAAATAACAAAGTGCTAAAGTTTAGACTCACATCAAATTGATAAAGGTCTTTTTTTTATCAAAAATGATAATTAAGTTGAAGATGCTTGCTACTGGAGGGTAATATCGATACTGTAGGTCTGAATGAATTCAATGATTCTGGAAAACAGTTCAGAATGTTGCAATTTTGGAGGGAAATGTTTAACATTTGGCCCAGTAATTCCTCTTGCTGCTCAGCATACATCTCAAAGAGGTCAAAGACATAAGATTCTATTCAGGAAATGGTTGAACAATTTATAGCATGTGAATAAAATGGAATATTATTGGATCAGATCTGTGATTTCACCAGAATACTATTGAACCATAAGTAATTAGCAATATGCAAAATATAGAAAAACAGTAAAGAGTTGTGTGAATTGAAGCAGAAGTAATAAAGCAGGAGCAGAAAAACTGTGCAAATATGTAAATGACATAAATTTTTAAAATAATGCTAAAAATCATGTGAACTTACATGATTTCTAAAATCCAAATTAGGTTGCAATCCCTTCTCAGAAGAACTTCTGGTACTATGGCTAAAGAAAATTGCATTAACTAACAAATGTGGTTAATTTTGTGAATTTTTAGTTAGCTATTTTTTGTTATTGTCACAGGGAAAGATTCAATGATGGAAAAGAAGTTAAACTGAGAAATTATAGTGATATAAAGCAAAAAGGCATTAATAAAATATTTTCTTAATATTAGAATGACACTGATTGTGGAAGAACTTAAATCGTGAGCATAGGAATTAGAACTTCACACTATACTGTATATCTTAACATGGAAAACAATTCAAAAACGAAACAAACTGCCTTAGGAAGTAATGAGTTCTACCTCACAAGAGTTCTTGTCAGGTATGTTGCAAGATATAATTTTCTTCAGGGAAAAGGAGAATTGGATGACCACAGATGGACATAAGGAGATAAGCATGTTGGAAGGGGAAAATACTGTATGATTACTCTAAGTGTGACTTTCACTAACAAGACTGGAGACCCTAGAGATACAGCAAATAAAGCAGGAGGGATAAAGGAAAAGTAAATGAAATTTAACCTATAGGATTTTTCAGATGTGCTGCTGATGATTAAAAATACAATTTCTGTGAAATTTAATGACTGAAATTCTGAGACTATAGACTCATGAAAGGCCCATTATTTTTTTTCCCTCAAATAGCTACCTGAGTGATGGCAGATTCCTTTCCAACAACTAGGTTGTTGTTGTTGTTGTGTTCATCCTTCATTTTTGAAGAGGACCATGACATCAGAGAAATGGTGACATGACTTGCACTTGAATTTGTTTTGTTTTGAGTGAGGGCTGTGCAGGTCACCAGCCTCAGTTTCTCCTCCTGAGCCATCTGGAATGGGAAATAACTCACTTTATGTGAGTACCTGAAGAGGCCTTAGCCTAAAAGGCCAAAATCTCCCATTACATCCGGACCATCTCCAGTCATCCTGATGAATGTCTGGTCATTGGATCTAGATGCCTCCAACAACTATAGATAGATAGATAGATAGATAGATATAGATATGTATATATACATATACATATATATGTATGTGTGCATACATACATACATATCCATATATTTGATATATTAAAAATGAACTAAAACATTTAGGATACCTTGAATGTATTATAGTTACCTTTCATGGGACTAATATTCTCATGAAGCACTTATCTTTATGTTCAGAGCTTTTTGCATACTGGGAGAGAGACATAGCTCTAGGCCAAAGGATATTGCCAAGGGTGACAAGCCCTAAATTTGACCTGCTCAACTGAATTATTCTCATATTTTATGTATTTGGAAAGCTCAGCTAATATTGAAAGAATTCTTGTGGCTTATTTTTAAAACATCCCTATTCATTTTCTTTTTACTCTTAAAAACTCAAGAATTGTTAAAACCCAGCTGGTGGGAATCTATCTTTAATACAAATTCACCTATTAAAAAGAAGATAGAATACTAATGAGGAAACTTTAACATTGTGGGGAATTTTAAAACAAAAAAATTCTGGGAAAAATACGGAGGCATGGCAATGGAAAGAGAAGGGTCAGAATCTTCTCTCCTCCCCCAGAACAGAGAAACTCAACATTTTGAGAGACATTAAATCAGTCAAATCATCTTCCCTCTTTTAATTAACTAATAGACATATAAAAGAACTTGTGTCCAACTGCACACTATTTTTTTGTAGAAAAAAATCACAATGTATATCAGGCTAGGTGGCACAGACAGAAATCAGGAGAGAGCTCTGTGTACTCTGGTACACTTTATAGGAAATGAGAGAGGTATGCCTCTAAATAATAAAGGGCAGGTGAACAAAGGTAAGAAAGAAAGAAAGAGGGATGAGAGAGAGGGAACGACAGAGAGAGACACAGAGGGACAGAGATAAACAGAAACAGAGACAGATGGAGATGGACAAAAAGACAGGTAGACTTGATCCTTTCAGAAAAGGAAAAGAAATGGTTAAGAAAATAAATAAGCAGAAGAAAAAAAATTACAAAAAGGAGGATAAATACTCTGGATTTAAATAATAAAAAGACAACACAAGAATGAATAGCAATAGTCCCAGAAATGTATTTGGAAAGTTCACAAGTCACATTAAATTGAATGATAAGCAGTCTAAAAGAAATAAAGGAGGGTCTGGTTTCATTTTTAAAGGGATTTTATGTTGATAAATAGAGATCTGTCATCTATTTAGAAGGAAAGGATAAAAATATTAGGGAAATAAATGGCATGGAGTGTTTCTGTGGAAAAGTTTTATGAAAAAATATGGAATCAATGAGAACTAAAACTATTTGATGGAATAATAGCAAAGGATGGATGAGTGAGGTATGACTAGATCACTGAGAAAGTCCTGGGAATCTTAATGGATTGAAAACTCAGTATGAGTCATCATTATAATATGGCAGCCACAACAGTTAATAAAATCAAGCTAAGCATTAAGTGAGGCATAGATTCAGAAGTGAAAAGGTAGCAGTTATGTCATTCTCTTATCTAGAGAGAATGAGCTTGAAATATTATGTTCACTTTTGGATGTCACATTAGAGAAAGGAGAATGATAAATTTGAGAATGTGAAGAGTAAGGAAACTGGAATGATGAGACAAACTATATATAGACTATATGGACAGACTAATATAAATTCTTTTTTTGATCTACATCTTTGATTTTATTGGTGAAGGGATTTCCAAATTACATAATTCTCTCAATCAACTGGCAACCCTTCTGCAGCTTATACTGTAATTGCCTGGAGTATCAATTTAAAAAACTAGCCCGAGGTCAAATAACCAAGTATATCAGATATGTGACTTGAACTCATGTATTCATCATCCCAAAACCTTTTATATTCAGCATACCATCTTTATAAGTGAATGAATGAATAGTAACATGTGTATTTAATACAGTTAAATGTTAATAGTAGGTTAAGAGAAATATGAGAAAATTTGATTATGGATAAAGAATAATCAAGATGGAAGGAAAGGGAAAGAATCTCAAATAAATAGTCTTACCTAGTAAAAAGAGGATAGAGGAAGTAAAATGAAATGCTGAAAATTTTACAGAAGTAAGAATGGAATATAGGTATAATATTTAAGTTGCATTGTGTATGTAGGTTTGTGTTTACTTACGTGCATAAAACAACTGAGACTGATCTAATTCTAGTGAACGAAGATGTTATATTCTTTCTTGATAAAATGTGATATAACGTTCTAACAGAGGAGAAAAAAATCTGACAATTAGGATTTAGACTCTAAATGAATCAAATTACTCTCTGAAATCAAAGAAGACTATAAACTAGACAAAAAAAACAAAATTCATTATAAAACTTTCCTGAGGTAGGACAGTACATATCACCAAAGAGTTATTTAAATAAAATATACTCTATTTCAACAAACTCAAGGACATCAGGAGAGGCATTCTAATTATTATATCTAACTATGCAGAGTTAATGAAAACATACCCATATACACTGACTACAAACATCTTATGAAAATAATTAAAATTAATTAATGTTAAATATACAAAAAGTTTCAAAAGAGATCACAGAAAAAAGTAGGATTTAGTTGATGTCTATATTAAAGTCAATAAATACACCTCTGAGGTTAATAATCAGTAAATATTAGAAGTCTGAGGATATTTGTAATTTCCCATTCCATTGTCTATTTGGAAATTTGCATTTTCATTTTCATGTATATTCTTATATTTTTTTTTTTAAAAATTATCTCACTTTTGTTTTCCAAATGGAGAAATGTGCCAACCAGGGGGAAGGAGGAAAGGAAAGTAGGGAGTACTAAGGGGGGAAATAAAGGAGGCCCAAGTTGAGGCTAGGAAGGATTGGGGTTTTCTAAGAAATGGAGGTGAATATGGAAAACTTTCCAGGCACAAATGTTGGGGACAGGATTGGGAGGGAGAAGCCTCTAAAAAAGATACAGAGGCATCAGGAGGAATACCATAAGTAGAAAACAGCAAGTTGCTTGAATGGTTAGAAAACAAAGTGCGTGAGGGGACAAATAATGTAAAATAAGCCAAGAAAAGTAACCTAGTCAGATTATGAAGGGCTTTGAATACAAAAAGAAATTTGTATTTATCTTAAAATTTAGTGTAGAGAGGAAATAGTGGTCCATTTAAATTTCTTAAGAAGAGGAGGAATATGAGACTTATGTTTTAGGGATGTGTGTGTATTTAATAGTTATGTGGACAGTAACCTGAAGAAAGGGAGAAATAAAAAAATAGGAAGTTTTTTTTAGGCTCTACAGATACACTCTTATCAAATACATTTTCACCTTCATCATGTTGCATAAAAAGTTAAAATGAATGGGAGAAATCATGAAAACAAAACAAAACATAGTGTAACACAAGAGAAAATGGTCTGCTTCATTCTGTGATCCAATTCCATAGTTCTTTTTCTGGATGTGGAAAGCATTTTGCCTCGAGTCCATTGGGAATTTTTTTAGGTCCTTGCATTTCTGTGAAGGGCTAAGTCTACCAGAACAATTCCTCACACACTGTGATTGTTGCTGTGTATGAAGTTCTTCTAGTTCTACTCCTTTCTCTCAGCATCAGTTCATATGGGTCCTTCCAGGCATATCTGAAGTCTTCCTGTTCATCATTTCTTATAGCAAAATAGTATTCCATTACATTCACATACCACAACTTGTTCAGTCATTCCCCAACTGATGGATATCCCCTTGATTTCAGGTTCTTGACCACCACTAAGAGAGCAGCTATAAATGTTTTTGTACATGTGTGACCCTTTCCCCTTTTTTATGATCTCTTTGAAATAAAGTAATTGGGAGACTTCTTAAGAGACTATTTCAATAGGAGGTTCCGTGATGATCTGCATTGGGTTTGTGGTTCTGTGTAAGTATTGAAAGGGGCTAGAGATATTGTAGAAGCAAACTTAGCATGACTAGGAAATTGAATGGATATGAAGCGGTGAAGGAAAGGGAATGGAAAGTGAACATGATGTAACAAAACAAGGTGCCTAGATAATAGTGGCAACTTTTATAGAAAGAGGGAAATTAGGAAAAGAGATAGGCTTTTGTTAATAAGTTACCTAATCACTAGTGTCCTTCTAGACTTGGGTAGCCTGTGAATGCTGGGAGTAAAGGAAGTCCTAACAGGCCAAAAAAGGAATCAGAATAATGAGATGACCAAAAAATAGTTTACCTATTTCTTCCCTTAGGATTGGCCATATGTGTAGCTATACAGCAATTGTATTGGAGCATGAGGTCAGTAAGCATTTATTAAACACCAACTTTGTGCCAGAAACTGTTAAGTACAGGGAGTATGAAGCAAGGGAAAGGACGGTCTCTGTTCTAAATGAGTTCACTGTCTAATAGGGAAATCCACATCCTAACAATAATGTACAAACAAAAAATAAGCAAGATAGAGACAATCAACAGAGGTTAGACTCTAGTATTTAAGGAAGGTCAAAAGAAGTTCTTAGAGAAAGTGAAAGTTTTAGCTGCAACTTGAAGAAAGAGAAGCTAGGAGGCAGAGATGAGGAGGGAGAGAATCCTCAGCATAGTGTACTGCCAGAGAAAATACAAAGTGTTTCTTGTGAGGAGTGCAAGGAGACCAGTGTCACTAGATTACAGAGTAAGTGGAAATGAATAAGATATAAGAGGGCTGGAAATGAAAAAGGTGGCCAGATTACAAAGGATTTAGAATGCCAAACAGGATGTTATGCTTGTTACTGGGGGTGATGGGGAGTCATTTATAATTTACTGGATATAGGCAGGATGACATGGTCAGATCTGGACGTTTGGAAGATCTGTTTTACAATTGAATAGTGTACTGGAATGGGATAACACTTAAGTCAGGAAGACCAACTAGAAAATGATTGCAATATGTCAAGTGTAAGGTGATTAGGTGGTGATAGTACAAAGAAACAATGATTCTATCAACACTTCCCCAATGCTGGAAAGGGAAAATCACAATAGGTGAGCCCTGAGACCACTGAGAGAATGAGATTGCAAAGAAACATTATTCACTGCTCAGGTTATCAAGGTGGACAGGACCTCTTTCCTGAGGCAAAGTCTCTTCTTCATTCATCAGCCTGAATCCTACTACTTCTGGAATGCTTTTTAGAAAGAAACCATTTGGTAGAGTAAAACAAAACAAAACCCTGGCCAAAGATTCAGAAAACTTGGATTGTATCCATCGCTCAGTCAGTAGCTAGCTGGGTATCTTTAAGAGAGTTAGCCTCTGTTATCATCAATTACAATTTCAATAAAATTAGGCAGTTGGGAATGCATAACCTTTAAGGTCCATTCTATGTTTGTGACTTATGGAATTTCTGCTCAGTGATCTCTTATCTTCTCCCCTTTTGCCTTATGTTAGACCTAATTATATTAGCTCTTTTAAGGGAAAGAATAGATTTGGAATAAAGTCCAACACTAAATTGGCATATCCAGGAACTATAAAAAAAAGAATTTCTTCTGCAGACTCTTATGGAGAAAGACAGTGAACTGTGTGGTATAAGTTAGTTCAAAGAGCAGATAATTCTGGAGGAAACTGATTGGAGTAGGTCATATTTAAGGTGGGAAACTGATCAGTTTATCTACAAAATGCCATCCTCTGGCAGCAGCAACTTATTTGGTGTTGTTTTTCTACTGTGATTTGCACCATATTATGTGGAGATTCATTCTTCCTAGGAATGAGATGAGACATTCCAACTCATTTCCCTGGAGACTCAAACCAAATTTGAAACTAGCAGTGGAACAGTGAAAGACTAATAATCTCACCACCTGGCTCTCTTCACAATGATCTAACATCATGTGGAAAGTTGTAATATATAGTGATTACTTCTGCTTTTTTATTTGTTTGTGTTTTCCTGATTTTTTTGTTATTTATTTTTGCTATTCCTGATTTTTTATTAAATCTTTCTTCATTGCATGAGATGAAATATATATGAATGTATCTATATATGCGTGTGTTGTAACAGCATACATAAATAAATCTATATATGTCTCTTTATATGTGTGTGTATATATACACATGCTACGGGTGTGTGCACATGTGTGTATTCCTTTTTTCCAGTTTGAAAAGGCACTTGTCAGAAGTTACCGATGGTTATTTTTGCTTTATTTAGAGTGAAAAAAAAGTTGTTTTTCCTTGTCATGAAGGGGAGAGAAATGGTAGCATTCTAGCTAATGAAGTACACAAAGGAGAGCATGGAATGATTATAACCAGCGCTGACTTTATTGGAAACCTGCATGCTCTTGGTTGTAATATCACTTGTTTTCTATTGCATTTAGTTATTTTCAAACTGTGAAATTTGCTCTGTTTTTATTGAAAACATTGTGGCATTTCAGCCAGAGCTTAATCTTCTGCTCAAACTATGTTTTCTAAAACAAAATTCAGCAATGGATGAATGAATGCATGTAGCACATCATCGTGTTCTTCTGCAGGGACTGTGTATAATTCCCATATACATTTCTTTGTATGTGTTTAAAGAATATCATTTACTGTGAGTAAGCAATTCCCTCAGGTCTCATAGGCACTTGTATTTCTAAAGAAATCTCAAGTGGGTTTTTTTCCCTCATACAGTGGTACTTTAAAGCATACCACTAATGAAGTAAATCAGTGCATTCAGTAGGATTGCAGAATAAACACATAAAAATCCACATTCCACTAATTTTTCCCCAACATTTTTTAGCTATAAGTGAATATAATGATAAGAATCTCACGTGTTTTTTCTTCTCTTTGTGTTAATTTAATTAGTGTGAAAATAACTACCTTTCTTCAATCTACTTTCTACCCTGAAAAGTATTGCAATTTTGTTTATTTTTGTATTGTTATCTCCTACTAATAGAAAGATGTACTTCAGATATTTGAGAATTAACAAGCTCAAAATGGACTCATTGTTCATATAGCATCTAGGGCTTTTCTTCATATATCTCCCCCCCATCCTGTAGAACTACAGGGAATTTTAAAAGTTGAAGTCATAACTTTTTCAAACCCAAAGCTCACAAGCCCTGATCAGCATGTTCTGATTTTTTTATAGGCATCCAAGTGGACTCATTTTTTAAAAAGCAAAATATACTTAAATAAGTAGCATAGAAAGATAAATGGTGAGACAGGTTTTCTCTGAACACACAGAGATACACTCCCACAGGTACTACAACTCTACTGAGAAAAGAGGCAAATATCAGAAATATGTGCTCATGGAATACACATGGTCAAAGGACATTTGTATTGGAGACAGCTTACCTTTCCAACAGAGAGTTACCATTGTCTTCTGCTGATGTCATAAGGTAAACTGAACTCTGTGCTAAGCAGAAGTCTTCTCTTATATTGTTCTCTCCCACTGTTAAACTGCTGGACATCATCTCTGAGTTGTATCTTTGTTATTCACTATTTCTGCTGCATATTTACACTTCTGTTGCTACAGTTTCTTCAATCATGTGTCCATTATTGACTGCTGTGCAGTGCCATTTTTTTTCCTCTGAAAGAAATTGTACTTTTTTTCTTTTTACTTTCAAAGCCTGATGGGTTATCTTTAGTTCTTTTATAATGTGAAGCCCAGTCAGATACATCTGACCAGTTAGCTAGAGAGTCTTTCAGGCCTATCTGAGAACTTTTTGAACTGACTTTTCCTACATGTCATTTTGACTTATCTGAGTTATGATCAGAAAATTCCTTTAATGCTTGTTATACCTCAGTATTTGGACAATTGATTCCTATTAGTTCCATTTGGGAAAAATTCTAAGAAGCTGGGAAAGAAACTCTTGTTATTTCATATAACTGTGGATAGCTTGAATTTCTTCCTTTGAAAATTACCTATTCATATTTTTTGACCTTATTTCTATTGGGGAATGGCTCTTATTCATATGAATTTGAATCAGTTCATCTTATATCTTGGAAAAGAGACCTTAATAAGAAATGCTGCAGAGATTATTTCCCTCCAATATTTATGTTTACATGCATTAGTTTTGTTAGTACACAAAACTTTTCAATTTTATATTATCAAAATTGTCCACTTTATGTTCTGTTATCCTTCTTATTTGTTATTTGGTCATGAACTGTCCTTATCTCCATGGCTCTATAAGGTGATTTCTTCCATGTTCCTCTACTTAGCTTAAGATGTTGACTTTTATATCTATGTCCTATATCCATTTGGAGTTTATCTTACTGGATGGTATGAAATATTGGTCTAATTCCTTCCAGATTAATTTGTAGTTTTCTCAGTCATTTTTATTGAACAACGAATCCTTTTCAGCTCCATAAAGTAATAGGCTACTATCAATCAATCACTCAGCATTCATTTATTACACACTTATTATATGTCAGGAACCCTGTTAAGCACTGGGATACAGAAGAAAGCAAAACCAGAGTCTCTTCCCTCAAATTGCTCAAATATTAATGGTAAAAAAAACATGCAAATTTAGTGTAAGTGAAAGACAATCCCAAAGAGATGTCACTACTAGCATTAGAAACTGGGAGAGTTATCTTGAAGAAGGCAAGATTTGAACTGAGCTGGAAGAACCCAGGGAAGACAGGAGGCTCTGGTGAGAAAAGGAAGGAAACAAATATTTATTAAGTGCCTACCATATACTAGGAATTGTGTTAAGTGCTTTACAAATATCTCATCCTCAGAACAATCCTGTGGAGAGCAAGGTGAACTATTTGTGTAGATAGTATACCTAATACATTCCACTGATAGACCTCTCCATTTTTTAACTGGTAACAAAAGGAAATGTGTTCTAGTGTAGAGAGAGTAAACCTTGGAGTCAGAAAAACCTGGATATTAATCCTGTCTGTGATACATGATGTCTGCCTTTGACCTATGTCCCCACAGGCACTTTCTCACATTGTTGAGTTTCTCCCAGAACCTTCTTTAACCAGTCATCCTTCAGTGTAGAGTTGGTACTTCCCAAGCCACTTTCCAACTTCCTTTTAGTATTGCCTTTCATGGTAAAAATGTAACTTCTTTGAGGTCAGGGATTGTCTTTTATTTTGCTTATATTGGCATCCTCAACACTTAGCACAGTCCCTGGCACATAACAAGTGTGTTATATGTATCTATTGACTTATTGACTCCTCTTGGTAATTATTGATTTGGAATATAGTTTGAGGTCTCAGGGTCCTATGCCTCCTTGCTTCTGACATGTTACAAAGAAATAAATATCCTGAGATCCATCCAGCAATGATTTATTTAGCAAGGCATGCGGTTAAAAAATAAGCCACTTCCAAGGCTCTTGATCAGCACAAAGATCCCAAACCTTGGTTTTTACACAACTAATATACAATTATGGGAAGGAATAAACAGAATGTAGGAGTTGAGTCACCTTGTTCCTAGCTGATGAGGATGATTGGGGGATATTGTGGTGAGGGGTGGAAAAGTAGTCTTATGACTTTCTTGTGATCAGGTAACTTATAAGAAATAGGAACTTAACTTCACAAAATGGTAGATAAAGGCAAAATAGACTTACTATTGTTTTTAATATAACATTCCTTCCTTTGATCCCGGGATTCTCAAACCCCAGAATCAATTATTAATCTATAAGGGATTTCTAAATGAAATACCAGTCTTCCTTAAGGAACATCAAAAGAGTAGGGTAAGAGGAACATCCAGTTACCAGGAATAGGCAACTGCTTATACAAATGCAAACAATCATAAAGACTACAAAAAAGTCATCATCTCATATATGCCCTAAGGAGGCAAACCTTGTTAGATAGATTCTACAAGTGAAGTCAGGCTATAGATAAAACTATGTAGAAAAAACTAAATCAGAGTATAGATAAAACTTCTTAAAGGGTTGCTATGAACTAATTTGAGAGGGGAGATTTACATGTCACCAGGAATGCTCAGAAAACATTAATAACAAAAAAGGTGAAGTAATAAAATGATTATCAAATATCATCAAAACTCCTTGTAACCTGAAAGCCCCATCCTAATGTCAGTTTCACCAACACATTTCATCTTAAGTCCTAGATGTCCTAGGCAATCATCCGATCCACAGAAACATCTTCCCTTGGACCTTCTGGAATAGACCTCATTCTTAGGGCTATTCTGAAGGGAATACTTTCTATTGGATCTGCTTCTTTGGTTCCAAGTTATTTGCACTGATTCCTTGATAATTCCGCTAAAATCTGCCAGTAACAAGACAATACAGCCTCCTAAATTTGCTTTTCCAGTAACTAGTTCATATGATGAAAACCAGCTCAAGTCACAATGGTTCTGATTCTATTAACAACAGAGCTATAAGAAGGTAGCTTTCTGTAGTCTTATTTTTTTCCCTTTTTTGGGCATTTTCCCAGTCAGTTTCTTGACTTCTGAGTCCTTTGTAAAGAGGATGGTATACTCTGGGGACCTGTAAATTCTAAGTTCCTCCAAGGTGACACAATCAATGGAGAGGAGTTTACTCTTCTCCTGGCCTGCACTCTCATCTCAGAGCAATCACTATCACTCTTCTGCCCAGGATCTGCTAGCAGGGCTCCCTGTCCAGAGCTTCCACCAGCTCCATCAACCTGTGCTCCTCCTCACCCTAGGACAGCCCAGGTCTAGTAAGTTGATGGATAATCCCTTAAGGGAGCTTTTATTAGTCTGGGAAGAAGGGCAACTTCCCTTTCAGAAGGGGATGATTAAGGATAGAGTTCTAAGAATACCTCAATAGAGATACAATGTAATAATAATATATAATATAATGTAATAATAATATGTAATATAATAATAGCAATAAGGTTAATAATATAGAACATAATGTAATCATAATAATATATAAAATACTGTAAAAAATAGGCCACGGCATGTTTAAGAAACTATTCTGTAAGGAAAAAATCAGAGAAGGCTAATGAAACTTCAAAACAGCTCTTTCAGCTGTTGGTCACTTTAAGCAAGGACTTACTCTCTGATAACTTTTTTTTTAGCAAAAAATACAAACATAATTTAAAGGAAATAGTTTTCCTGGTTTGTAGAAATTTATGTCATTATAAACTAATTAGTGACTAAAAATTGTAACTGAAATGTAAAATCTATTTGTGGAGTTTGGCAGCTTCTGGAACACATTGATTTTAAGAACTAGAGAATAAGCAAAACTGAAGCTTTTCTGAAACAATTAAGCATAATTATTTAGATAATCTTTAAGCAGAGTCACCTAAATGAAATGGGAGGGTAGCATGCTTTTGTAAACTCTCAGGAATCCCAAAAGGTAACAACATTACAGTTAATCAGCCTTTTGTAAAAAATGTACCTATTTGCAAAAGGAAAATTGAGTACAGTGAAGATAAGTTCTTTAGATAGTCTGGTTCATGGTTGGAAAATAAAGACTAGTGGGATTAAGAAGACTAAAGGGAAGGGAGAAATCAGAATGTAAAATGAAAGATTAGTTTTAAAGTTGGTAGGCTTCAATCAAAGTCCACTAGAGGGATATAAAAGGAAAGGAAGAGAGAAATTTTAAGCAACTAGGGATGAGAGGAGAAAATATAGAAACCCTAAACAAAGCTGAAGTCTGCACTATCACTATGAATGGTGAGTTTGAAAGTAAAAGATTTAGAGTTTTGAAAAGAGGTTTAAGAATGGTTTGAGATAAATCATGTGGATCCTTTTCTTATCCTTCACCTTGGGCTTCCTTGGGTTAAAATTAAAGAGCCTCAGGGAAAGGTGAGACTTGCTGAGATGTGAACTTTACCCACCCTCAAAGTATCTGGGTTAAGAACACAAGAGAAATTAATTGGGTTCATTGGGTGATTTTAAAGGAAAGAAGAAAAAAAAAGATGTATGGGAAGATGAAAGTATCATCATGAGTCTTCAGGGGAAGTATCACTTTATTAAGAAGCACTCTGGCAAGAATATTGCCAGCAATGATTAAAAGAGAGACACCATCCCACCTCCACCCTGCAATTGTCACAGGACTACCTATTTCCTTTTCCTTTATAGAAATGGAAAATGGAGAGATCCTTGAACTCCTTGGTGATAACCTCCTCTTGTTATATAATTTCAGAAAATTTCTGAAAGCTTTTGTATGAACACTATACCACATGCCTTTTAAATCTGAGCTGAAATGGAATCAGCATCAGGTGCTTTGCTACCCAAGATGAGTCTAATGACATTCAAAGCCTCTTCTTCAGTTGCAGGTTCAGGTAGAAAAGGATTGACTTCAACCTGAAGCATATGGTCAGTGGCTTAAGCAATGGTTGATGATAATCTCTTGAGAATACAATGGAAAAATTCAGCCCATCTCTCTAGTATCATGTCCTTATCACTAACCAATGTGGTTCCAACAGCACTGCGTAGCGAAGGTAGGCTATAGGTCTTATCCCATAAATATCCTCCAAGACTTTATAAATTGCTTTGGATTATCACTATCATATGCTTGTGAATAGTGATACCTCCCTAATTCACCTATGAGCTTAAGACCACTCAGTTACCCATAAACTTCTTTAGACTGTCTGCCTAAACCAGGGGTGGGGAACTTGTGGCCTGGAGGCCACATGTGGCCTTCTAGGTCCTTGGGTGCAACTTTTTGACTGAATCCAAGTTTTACAGAACAAATTATTTTATTAAGGGGATTTATGCTGTGAAGTTTGGATTCAGTCAAAGGGTCACACTTGAGGACCTAGAGAGCCTCCAGGATGCAGGTTCCTCACTCCTGACCCTAAACAGTTTACTGGGGTGTGGTTATTGCTCATTCTACATCTTCTTAGAGCCAAAGGTGAAAATTGAGCAAATCAAATGGACACCAAAGATGAAAAGCAGCCTGAAATGGGCTTGATAGCCCTCATACCAGAGGTATTAGTCTTTCCTGAACATCCTACACCCCAAAGAGGATTGTAGGTATCCTGGACCTTGATGTAAATAATATAGAGTCATCTGAAAATAATAGCATTGGGAAAACCTCATCATTTTTGTAGAATACTTCTATTTGGAGTGACCCTCCACAGGATGCCCTTTGTCTTATACACATCTTTTTTAAGTTCTCTTTTGATATTGATAATTAGAGATGTAGAAGAAAGTTTTCTCTCTGGTTTTATCAAGTAATTTTGTAAGATTCTAAAATATGCATGGAAGATATTTTTGTTTAGGAGAGGTTTTAAGGCAGTATTTTGTTCTTTCAAGTTAAATGCTTTTTATAATTAATGAATAGAGATCTTGTATTCTCAATACTTTTCAGTCAATTCTGTGACTACAAAAGAACAATGAGCTGTGGATTCTTGTCTGTTTCATCCCATAATTTTTATGTATGTATATATACATAAGTCCCTGAGTTCCATACCCTAATTTTACATATAAAGAAATTGAAGCACAAAAAGTTTAAATGCATGTCCAAGGTCTTACGTCAATAAATGCCTAAGGAGGAATTTGAACCCAGTTCCTCCATACATGTAAAAAGCATATTCATGTGGATGATTTAGAGATTTTTTAAGAGGCATATGTGTCATTATTACAGACATTTCACAAAAACATTGGTTTTTTAGTAACAGGATGGCTTTTTACCCCAGGTGTTTAAGATCATTCCCTCTCTCAAATGCCTTATGAATGGATCCTTCAATGTTTTCAGAACTGTAGTACTTCCAGCATAAATTTTGTCTGTTTGTTCTTGGTCTTGTTCAGTTTCTCTTTCTATCTTTAGTTCCATTTTGACTTCCCCTCATAGCATATCTGGAAGAGAAGTATAACACATGAAAACCATAGATCCAGTGGAAAAACTTAAAAAATTTAGTTTTTTAAGTAATTGCTTTCCCAACTATTGGACCTAGGTTTATAAAGAGACATTCTTAACTGCCCAAAGGCTTACAATTCCAGGGGGATTTTTCAAATGGGTGCTTTATCTATGGGTTCACAGCTTTAGCAGACATTGAGGGTAGTGAGACCCCTAGGTCTTTGGAGTGCCAGGTTAACAAGCAAGACAACAATAAGGCCTTTCAACAAAACCAGAGTACAAAGAAACCCATGCATATGTGTATGTATGTTTATAAACATATGTGTATTTACTTATTCTAATAAATATGCTTTCCTCAGTAAAGTCATACAAATCTTACAGCTGCAGGCATACAAGGGACATATAAGAAATTAATTGGTACAGTACTTAGCAGGGAATGTATTTATCTTTAATGGCTTCTAGTAAAACATATCTCTAAGCAAAGAATCCTATAGACTTATTTCTAGCAGAAAAGCAAAGAGATCTCCTTAACAAAGGAAAGAGCAAGCACCCATACTGATTTACACAAGTGAGGGTAATGCAGACATACATTTTTACTTGCCAACAAGTATTCCTGTTTGATTCCTAATGAGATGGAAACTTTGGACTTTTAAATGATGTAGCAGTCCCTTTTCTATGGAGTGACAGAACTTGAGAGCCCCTCCCTAGAATGATTGTCTTAGAGGTGAGAAAAATAATTGAAAGGGTCTCCTACAAAGTATTGTGTTGGAGGGGACAGAGATAATTGAAAGCTTTTCCCTCAAATGATTGTGTTAAAGGGGAGAAAGACAATTGAGAATTCCATGTGTGAAAAAGAAGAAGGCTTAGAAATCCTTGTTCATTCACTCAAATGTTTCAATAGTTAGGTTAATTGGGAGGGGGGCACAATGCATAAGAAGAAAATGTTAGCCACAACACATGCTTTTCACTGATGGTTTTTTTTAAGAGGTAATTTTAATAAGCAATTCCCTGAAGAAAGAAAAAAAAAACCTTTTCCAGGAAGATTTTCTAATGGAGTTCTCATGGGGTATTTATTCAATTATGCTTGAAGGATTCCTATTCAATATTCTGGTCCCCTACAAGTCAATAAGATGTGGTGCCAGATCATATGTGTCTCGAATGCAAGAAGAGAAGTTTACTTTGTGAGAAGGTAGGGGGATCTATAGTCTGAAACTTGAAGAAGACCAGATAATCTGGGAGGAACTAAGAGAGGTTTTCTTTTCTTATTAGTCTAAGGGTCCTCAGGGTTTCCCTTTTGTCACATTGAATAAAGACATCCACTGTTCTCACAAGGGTTAAGAACTTAATGCTAGCTAGAATAATTTATACAGGGTTTATTATAGTGCTACATATATTGGGGTGTCTCATATCAGTGAGAAAGATCAGAAGAAAAACACAGGAAATGAAAAATGAATAGTAGCACAGTCCTCTAAGGAGAGGGGGGAGACTTCTATGGAACATACAAACTTTGTGCTTTCCTTGCTTAACCTTGAGTCATATTTTCAAGCATATGTTTCGCTTTTCTCTTCTATGCTGAGTTTTATATTGAAGATACCAGGTATTAATATATATGTTTGTGTATTGAATTAATGATTTAGAAATCTGCAGGGGGTAGTTTTATGAATGATAATCATTACATGAAACCATATAACTCAGCAGAAAGGATTATATTATGAAAATATTAACAGTTCCTACATCAAAATTTGAGAAGTATGCAACTATGTTTTTCAAACTATAGATATTTAGGTACACTAATAATTTTAATTAAAAGCAAAATATTTAGACAAAATTATTATTAACAATCTCCCAATGAATTTCTTAGTTTTCATTGATGCAGATATTGCCCCAAAACTAGTTTTTATTCCTTAAAAATGTGGAAAATACACCAGAACTAAAGGTACAATATAGTTATTTGACTATAAATTAAATGTTAAATTGAGGTTTTGATTATTTATAGTTCACATTTGATTACTTGTGCTAACGGAAAGCACAATGTGGCAGATTTTTAAAAATACTTTAATTTGTCTTTGCAAGGCATTTGAGTCGTGGTCCTCTTGTCTTCTCTCTATACACCCTCAGTTTCAGTGATCTCACCAGTCCATTTGAGTTCAATTAAAATGATGTGGCAAATTTTTCCCAGACCAGTATATCCAGACCCAATCTATCTGAACTCCAATCCTACATTACCAACTGTTGTTCGATATTTCCAATATGAAACCCCATAGAAGAGTTTATACATGGATTGTCTTAATGCTACATATATTAGTCTATACTATTCCTATGTGATCAGGCAAGTATGAAAACTAAAAAAAAAAAAGATACTCCAAAGGTCCCATAAATGTCAAATTTAACATGCTCCAAACAGAACTCATGATTTCCAAGCTCCAGCCCTCATATTCAGCTATCTCACTAGCTTCCCTACTTCTCTAAATAATCCATCTTCTCAACTTTAGAGTCATCGTCAAGTCTTCACTCTTCCTTACTCCTTCATGTCCAATCAGGTACCAAATCGAGTCAAATTAACCTTCCCAATAATGTCCCTTTTCTCCACACGCAAGGTGACAACATTAGTTCAAACCATTTTCACCCCCCAGATGTACAAATACAATAACTTCACTATTGGTTTCACTACTTCAACACTCTTCACTCCTCAATCCATCTTCCACACAAATACTAAACAGACATTTCTAGAACACAACTCTGATTATATCATTCCTATGCTCAAAAAATTATATGCGTTCTTTTTTTTATCTTTCAGATAAAATATAAACTCTTTTAAAAAAAATTTAAAGCTCTTCACAATCCAGTTCCAATCTTATGGCACACCATTCCCTTTCCCACATTCTGCATTCCAATACATTGGCCTATTGGTTCCTTGTATATAACGTTCTTTCTCCTATTTTTCTGTCTCTGGACTATCCCTTTACCAGAATTCACTCTTTCCACATTTCAGCTTAGAATCTCTAGCCTTCTTCAATGCTCAACTAAAGTGTTTCCCCTTACATGAGACTTTTCCTGATGCTCTCCACCACCACCACCCCCTACACTTTGCCTATATTTTGTATTTACTTATATATGTAGATGATGTCTCCCACAACAGAATATAAATTTCTTAAGGTCACAGATGGTCCCATTGTCCTATAAGTCCAGAGTCTAACACATTAACTGGTACATAACTGTATATTTAAATATTTGTTGAAATTAGAGTTCACCTAAGATTTTGGGAATTTACATTTCCATTAAAGTAATGAAACCATACTCTGAATAATTTTCTAGCTTTCTCATTGTACAACTTTGTTAAGAATTCCTGCCCACCGCCCCCACTCATTCTGTAGAGACGTCACATCTTAGACATATACATAACACTAGTCTAAAGCAGAATTTATCTTAAAAATAAACTTGCTATAATTCCTTGGGTACTGGAAGATAATTAATAATTCTGGAATACTGGGTGGTCTTTTTAAAAATGGTTTTGACAACTTTTAATTATTTATATTTCTGTAGGAGAATAGTGATACAGAGAATCTGGAAATGTTTATATTTGACTTGGTATAATTTTCTTTCATTTATCCAACAAATACACTGAGCAAATGATACATGCAAGATACTGCTGTCTTAGACTAAAATTAAACTCATTGGCATCTTCTGAGCAATTGTTATTATAGGAAAGTGGGGTATAAAATAAATAAAAGGGCAAAGAAAATAATTTAGATAACAGTTTAGATAAAGTATCTAGCTACAAAATAGACAGGGAAGCTAAGTGATGCAGTGCGTAGAGTGCCAGGCCCAGAGTTAGGATGATTCATCTTTCTGAATTCAAATCTGGCCTCATATACTTACTAACTGTGTGATCCTGGGCAAGTCACTTAACCCTGATTTGCCTCAGTTTTTTCATCTGTGAAATGAGCTGGAGAAGAAAATGGCAAACCATTGAAGTGTTTTTGTCAAGAAAAACCCCCAAAATAGGCTCAGGAAGAACTGGACAAACTGAAGAATGAACAATAAATAAAACAAGTCTGCAAAAATCATCAACATTCCTATAGACTGCTGAAAAGAAAGGAAAATAGGGAGAAATGATAACAAAAATATTTCATTAACATAACTACAAAAATGAATGTATGGAACTTAGTAAGACGCATCTAAGATTTATAGAAATAATATTCAAAAACCAGCTTTACAGAAATAAAGATGATTGAAATAAGAAATTTGTTTTTTACTGCTGATGACTAGAGCATAACAAATGATGAGTGATGATATTACCTAAATTAATTTTTAGATATAGTCTATACAAAATTTTCAAGAAAGTTATAAAACCAGATAAAGAATAATAAGTTCATTTGAAGGAACAAAAAATTTAGAATCTCCAGGAATATGATAAAAATTATATGAATGAAGGGGGTATGTCATTACAATACCTTATCTTATATTACAAAGTAGTAGTCACCAGTGATATTATGTACAGATTAAAACAAAGCAACATAAAAGCTCATCAGTGAAATGGTGAACTATAAGCAAGAAGTAGAAGCGATTACAAAGTAAGAGGCTCATTGAAAAACCCAGAAATACAAACTCTTCAGGAAATAATTCCCTCTTTGACATAAACTTCTAGGAAAACTAGAAAGTGGTTCAGCAAATTTGTGTTTAAACCATTTTGTAAAGAATTGTAGGAATACCTATCATTTATATAGTGCTTTAAGATTTGAGAATATGTTTTACCTGTGTTTTATTGTTGTTTAGTTGCTTTTTAGTCATGTTCAACTCTTCACGAACCCATTTGAGGTATTCTTGGCAAAAATGCCAGAGAGTCTGCCATTCCTTCTCCAGTTTATTATACAAATGAGGCAATCAGGGTTAAGTGACTTTCCCAGGATCACACAGTATTTGAAGGCAGATTTGAATTCAGATCTTCCTGACTCCAGGCCTGACATTCTGTCCACTGTGCCATCCAGATCTAGACCTGGATACAAAAAGTCACATCAGAAAAAATGTAGAAGACAATGAGAAGAGCCATTTACAACTATGGCTAGGAGACAAGATTCATAAACAACAGAAAGAAACTATTTTAAGAGACAATATATCCCATTAAAAAGCTTTTGAACAAATAAAATAAAGATAAAATTATGTGAAAACTGTTAGATGGGAAATAGTATTTGAAGTAAGGAAAGAAACAGCATTTATCAAGCACCTACTAAATGTCATGCACTATTCTAAGAGCTTTATAAATATTATCTTTTAATCCTCAAAACAATCTTGGGAGGTAGCTAATCTTCCATTTTATCATGGGAAAAAATGAGGCTGACATACATTAGATGACTTGCCTAGATCACAGTTAGTAAGTGTCTGGGACCCTATTTGAACTCAGGTCTTTGTGACTGAGTTCCAATATTCTACCTAATATGCCATCTAGTCACCTTTCAAAATACCACTAATAAAAGTAAAATAGTCAAGACACTGCCAAAAGTACATTATCCAAAGGATAGCCTAAGAAAAAATGGCTAAATTGATATGAATAGTTTTCAAAAGATGAATTACAAATTATTTTCACATGAAAGAATGCTTCCAACCGGAAAAAATTCCAATTAAAGGAATACTGAGTTTTTACTTGTAAATATTATCTTAATGTTAACCTGCTCATTGACAAACATAATTAAAAAAAAAAAGAATAGCCAAATGCCAGAGAGACTATGGAAATGCAGCTATGCTAACACATTGTTGATGGAGATGTGAATTCAGTTTTACAACACTGGATATCAATTTATGTTTCTGTAATTCTGGAATGAAAAAGCAAACTGTCCATAACTTTTAACATAATAATTGTCCTAGATCTATACCACCAAAGAAGGAAAAGACAAATCCGAAAGAGTTCAACATATGCCAAAATATGCATAGAAGTTCCCCTTACAATAATAAAATATGTAAAAAAGATAAATGCATATCAAAATGGAAGAGAAAAAAGTTTGGCATATGAATGAGTTTTGTTACAATAGAACATCATCACCCCTTAAGAAAACATGAATATGAGGAATTCACAGAAATATAGGGAAATGTATATGTACTGATGGGGGGTAGGAGTATACCCATACACAAATATGTACAAAGATTAATTACGACAATGTAAATGAAAAGAAAGCCTAACTCTGAATAAACGAAAAATCAATGATAGTCTCAGAGGACTATAATAAAATATACCTTTATCATTGTGTCAGAGAGGCTGAAGACTATTAGGGCAAAATGTTGTCAGTTTCATCACCTATACTAGGTCTTCTTGCATAATTGCTTTTCTTTGTTGCAAGGAAGAGTTCACTGCAGAGAAGTGGAAGAAGATGCTTTTGCCTAGAAATGGCTGTGATGAAAAGCTGAAGGGATCAAGACAATGAATTCAAAACTGAAATAAGTAAAATCATACAAGAAGAACAGAAGAGAAGAGAGCCTGAATCCACCCCAATCCTGTTAGGTATCAAGTAAAGTCAGTTGAGGATTTAACATTTTCTGTGAATAATCAACAAAGTTGGTAATTCACAGGTGAATAAGCAAAAGAAGACTGTAATGTGTTAGCATTTGTTTTTAACATAATTACCTCAAGAAAAAATACTCATGTTTTCATTAGATTTAGCTTTGAAAATCACTTTGAGTTTAGAGTAAATCATGATTGAAAATGAATTTATTTGAAATGTTATATAGAAGAAGCAAAACAACTCATTCACCAGTGTAAATATACGACTTTTATCTACCTCTGATGACATTTACAGGTCTTTCACTCTGTTTTCATTATGACATAAGTATCACCTCTGGGGAAAACACCATCAACTGTAGCAGTTAACAATTTTCCTAGAGTCGAATTTCTAGCCACTAGTTTTATGGTGTAAGTCCCATGGTTTCAGTTTTAGAAATGCATAACATACAATGACAGGAAAAGTAACCACAGGCATGAGATTTGTATTTCTTACATTCCTAATTTGAACTTTGGTTGTAGCACACTACTCCATCCCAGTCATTTTTGTTTTAATAACTCCAGTCAACAGAAACATTTTTAAACCATTTTTTCATGAGACAAGGCTTTTTTCAATCATACTCTTTTATTTGGCCTGAAGCTCTTTTTCTTTCTTGTTAGTACTTGATTATAGAAAATACATATACATAATCACAGAAATGGTATGAAAGAGGAAATATAATAGGAACAGGTGTAGAAGAGAAGCCTTTGCTGGCAGGCAAGTATAGGCTTTTACATTGTCCTATCTTCAGTGCTAATTCATAGCATGTATTTGATTCCTCATTTTGAAACCAGGTATGGAGGTGGAGGTATGGGGCTCAATGGCTGATAGTTTGTGTTTTCACTCTATCACTCCCTTTATCATTTTTATATGATCTACTGGAAACCAATCAGGTGGCAAATTCAAAAATGGGGTTTGGAGAAGTTTGATGGGAAACTTTCCCTTCAATTTACCAAATCACAAATGTTGAAGCAAATGTTTTCAGGAAATCATTTGCAGAACAGAGATTCTTCTGCTATTAAGAAACACATTTGCTCCATGGCATGTAGAGATTTATTTTGATAAGTCAAATTGCATGTGTTACTCTGAAACTGCATACTAAGGAAGCTATCCCAGTTGAAGTGTTGGGGCAGCAAGCATCAACCTTGGACAATAGGTTTGAGGATGATATTACCTTTCTCCCCTTCTGAAGTTCTTTGTAGACATTAAAAAATGAAGCAATGCAAAGCAGGAATTGTGGACTGGGAGGACTTGCTGAAAGATGATTAAGTGAGAAGTTGTGTATGAGCCAAGTTCCCCACTCATCACCTCAAAACAAAAAAATCGAAAAGCAAGAAATCCGCCAAATAGAGAAAAATAACTGCCATCTCCCCCCAAAAAGAGGTGAAAGGAAAGAATTCATCATAAGTAAAAACTTCAGGGGGAAAAAGTCTAACAAAAAGATTAAAAAATGAATAAACACATAAAAGAGGTCTAAGTATAATGAATGCATATTATGAGATGAAATGAAGTGAGGCAAAACTCCCAGAAGAGAGGGATAAATACTGTAATAACAAAAACTGGAGTATGCCCCTTCCCAAAATGACAATGAAACAACAATAACACCTCCACAGTGGTTTACAGAGCAATAGCAGGATTAAAGAAAGAGTTGGACTCATTCTCATATTTCATCCAAGTGGTGGACTTCTTTTAAGGAAATTCTCTCTATTGATGCAGATAGGCACCTAATGTAGCATTTGTGGTCAGAAAGTTTCCTGGGGCATTTAGAGGCTAGATACCTTTCCCAGTGTCACCTATCTAAAAGGCATCAGTCTAGGCATTGAAGTCAGTTCTCCCTGACTCTAAAATCAGTTCTCTAGTCAATCCATCAATAAGCATTTAATAAGGACCTACTATGTGCCAGGCACCATGCTAAGTACTGAGGATATAAGTAAGAAAAAGAAAAAATAGTCTACCCCCTTGGAGTTTATAATCTAAAAGGTAAAACCAATATCCAAAAGAAAGTTGAAAAGATGAAAGAGTGGCTACCAAAGGGTCCTCTGCAGCAGATATATGATTTCTGGGAAATGGTCTTTGTGGAATCCAAATGAAGTAGGTCAGCTAATGCAAGTTTCAAAAAGTGAAGTCAATAATCATTTCGTAAGGACCTACTGTGTGCTGAGTACTGTGCTAAGTGCAGGGAATAGAAAGAGATAAAAGGCAGTCCCCATTCTCAAGGAGCATGTATTCTAATGGGGAGACAACATGGAAACTATGTACTAACAAGCTACATACAGGAAAAATTGTAGATAATCATGGAGCTAAGACATTCCAGGAAAGACTCTCTGAAGAAAGTGGGATTTTAGCTGGGACAGGAGGAATGCCAGAGAATCTAGGAAATAGAGACAAGGAGAAAACAGAATTCTAGGAATGGTAGTAGCCCCTGGAAATGTGTGAAGATGGGCGATGGAATGTCATGAATGAAACTGAGCACAGCAGTCAGTGTCACATCACATGAAGGGGAGTAGTATGTAAGAAGAATGAAAAGATGGAAAAGGCACAGGTTAAGAAATGCTTTAAAAATCAAAGAAAGGATTTTTATATCTAGAGGTAATAGGGAGCCACTGGAGTTTACTGAATTGACAGGTGACATGGTCAAGTCATGAAAATCATGCCTTAGGTTCCTCCTCCCTGTGCTCCTGCAGGTCTCTTTTATCATTTGCGAGTTCTTCCTTGAAACTCCACTTTGAGCCCAAGGTCAGTCATCCCATTTTCTTTAGCCTTAGTCATAATGTCCCTTCCTGGATTCCTCTCCAACCTCCTCTGCAATTTGGCTCCCCTTTTATGTCCTGTGCTCTGCCACTAGAATGTAAACACCTTGGAGGTAAGTACTACGTTATTTTTAATTGGATTTGTAATCCCAGTACTTAGCGTAGTGCCTGGCACATAAGTGCTGAATAAATGCTGTTTTAGGAAGAAGACAGAAGAAAAATTAGAAAAAAATTGGAGTTCTCAAAGAAAAATATAAAAATGTAGACAATAACATTGATTAAGAGGATGGCAGGAAATAATCTAAAAAAAGAGATTAGTAGATTTTGAAACTTAAAAATACAGAGATAGAAGAAAAGTTGTCAGGGGAAAAAACAAAAGACAACTGGAAGACTACTTGTGCTTTTTACAAACCAAGGTGATTGACTTTGAAGTGAGGACATACTGAAGGGACCTAAAAATGATTATTCCACCTACCCCCAAAAATACTGAACAAAAAACCCTGAATACTGTATTTCAGGCAATCATACAAATTTTCACAGAAATCTTTGAAACAGAGAGCAAGAATCAATAGAATCCAAACAAAGTTGGCAGAGAGGAAACCAAAGTTCTACTTACCCATAAACATTATCTCTAAGTCACAGAGCTTCCATATTAAAGAAATACTTTTGTAAGCAGTGGGAAGAAGCCCTCGTATATCAAAAGAAAACAGTACAAGTCACAATTGACTCTCCCTTGTCCACAAGAAATGAGAGAACAGGTTATAATACAACATTCTGAAAATCAAAGGAAATCCATTTTCACCTCAGAATAATATATCCCCAAAAGCTGGGTTTAACCAGAATATGGATTTTCATCAAAAGAGAAGAATTTGAATTCTTAGAAGGTAGAGGTAAGCTGGCCATTTGACATGCAAATTCATTAAGCAAAAGAAATTATAACAATAAGCATAAATCTATATTTATGTGCTTTAAGGAGGAGGTCATTTTTTAGAAATCTCCACTTATTTGAAGATTTTTGAGTAGATATTCATGAGTGAAGCTCATGAAAATGTATCAAATACAAGTATGGGAAAGAGTCAAGGGACAGTAGAAAGAGAATCCAATTAATATTTCCTGGAAGTAACATTTATTTGAACAAAGGGGTTGTAAGATGGAAAGGTTTTGGAAGAAACCTCAACCTAAGTTATAGGCTGGATAAAGACTGTCTAATGGCCCCATGGATTAGAAAGCAAAATCCCTGAATTTGAACTTCCTTTAAAAAAGCAAATTTAGGAAGATAGATTTAAAGCTGGAAGGGACCTTCGAGGTCATTTTATCTAGCTCCATTGTGTTATAGATGAGCAAACTGAATTTCAAGGATTTGGAATCATGTAGATATTTCATCTACTCTGAGTGACATTAAAATAAAAATATACATTAATGAGTGAAGTCATGAGTATGATTAGGAAATATCTAAATAAGGTAAAGAGTAAGGAGGTAGAATAAGATAAGAAGGTCATATAAGCAAGGAACCTTTGAAATAATTCACTCATTAATGGGAATATTGGAGGTGATACTTATTTTAAGTATCATGATACTTTTACAATAATTTGTTTTGAATTAGACCAAAAATAACATTTTACTAACATTAATACAATAGAAAAAAAGCAAATACACAAAAGAAATATAGACTAAATAGGGAATAAGAAATAATATCTTAAATTATAGGACAGTTAGAGGTTCAATGAATAGAGTGCCAGGCCCAAAGTCAGAATGACTCATTTTGCTGAGTTCAAATCTGGCCTCAGATACTTTCCAGCTATATGACCCTGGGCAAGTCACTAAACCCTGCTTGCCTCAGTTTCCTCATCTGTAAAATGGGCTGGAGAAGAAAATGGCAAACCACTTCACTATCTTTGCCAAGAAAACCCCAAATGAGCTCATGAAGAGTCAGACATGACTGAAACAACTGAACAACTACAACAAAAATCATAAACGATGAGATTAAAGGATAAATGATAGAAACCATAAGTGATCAGAGGAATCTACTGAAAAATTTGGCACTAGGAACATCTCTCTACCTTCCTCCTGCCCCTTCAATTAGCTATCTACTTCCCCCTATACTATGATGATGAATTTTAATCAGGTTCTTAACTTGTTACTCTCCCCTACAGAGACATTTTATTTTTTAACCATTGTCCACACACATCATTTACATGCAGTGGGGTGGTACACAGTGAAAGAATAGAGTTCTGGGCCTAGGGTATGGAAGACCTGAATTCTAATCTGACTTTGGGTACTTCCATTCTACCAGTCTCTGCCTCAGTTTCCTCAGATATCAATAGAGAAAATAACAGTACCCACCTCACAGGGTTATTGTGAGGATTATATGAGATAATATTTGCGAAACATTCAGTACAGTACCTGGCATATGGTAGGTGTTATATAATTACCCCATCCCCTTCTCCTCATTGATAACCAACCCCTTTATTTCTTCTCTATCCTTAAAGTTGTTCTGATTATCTTTTTTTAATAATATATAATATTTTAAAATATCAGTTACTTGGTATCCCTTCATTTAAAAATTGTAAAGCAAAACTGCCTAATATGATGATTAAGAATGATGCTTTTTTTTCTTTTTGTATTTCACAAAATAAAAATTTTCCCCATAATTTTCCAAATATTTACAGAAAAGAAAGATATACCTCTCACATTATTAATATGGGATCACAGCTGTACATCATACATGACATGGCTTTTGTTGTGTTTTGCTGTGGCCTTCACTTACCCTGCTGTAGATGTATACATTATGCTTTCTTCCATCTGAATCAGTTCCCTTTATTATCCTGAATTGTTCATTTTCATTTTTCCTAATATCATAATGCCATTTTTAACACCATCAATACCACTATTACATTTATAGGGTCACAGAATCCTAAATCTAGAACAAGAAAGAACATCAGAGGTTATCTACTACAAAACACCTGGCTTCCAAATGAGGTAGTTGAGTCCTAAGGAGGTTAAATAATATGTCTAAGAGCTTAGAAGTGGTAAGCAAAACAGGTGAGATCTGAATTCACATCCTTCGACTCCAAAACCAATATAATTTCCATTGTTCCACACTGCTCCCTACTTTGTTGAGTTTTCTCCCACTCTTTGAATATATGATTTGTTTTCAGATTTTGTTTCGCAATTACAAATATTTTGGCTAGGAATATTTTGGTAGATACGACATTTTTGTCCGTCATCCTCCTTGAATCATAAATTCATTGGTAATATCAGTGGATAAAAGAGTAATTGATTTAGTGATTTGTCTCACATAATCCCAAATTATTTTTGAAATTGTTGGCCCCAAACACAACTCTATCAGAAGTAACAGGGAACATAAAAGGTGAGTTGTGGGTGCATCCACTTAATGATAGATCAGTATTGAAGAGGAAAGCTGGAAGAGGATCTTTCAATCCCCCTCCCCCTCACACACACCCAGTGTTTGAAGTAGTGAGAAACTAAGGTTAGATCAAAGGGAAGAAATGGACTTGGATATAGCCAACAGAATAATCTAATAGAAACATTAAGGGAATCTCATAGAAGCAATGGAGAATTGGGTGAAGAGGAAGATAAATGTCTTGCAACACATACTGCTGGAAATATTTGTACTCTTGACAAGATTAATTTGTATGTGTTAGTATTAAATCCAGCTGAAAGAAATGAATGAGCAGTGTTAGTAAGGCAAAAAGGAAGAGAAATAAAGCAAGAGAGAAAGGAGGAAGGAAGGAAAGAAGGAAGGAAAATAAAAGAAAGGAAGGAAAGAAGGGAAAGAAGGAAAGAGAAAGGAAGAATGAAGGAATAAAGAACAAAAATAAGAATAAAGAAGAGGTGTCAATTCTAAATGGAGAGAGTAGAAGTTCAGAAGGTGCTATACTCAAGCAGAGCAATGTTGTTACTATTACTCTAATGTTATTCACAGTCAATCATTCAGCCAACAAGTATTTATGGAGCACTTTGTTCTAAACAAAATGCTGAGCTCTAGGTGTACAAAGAAACTCAGTCTGTGCCCTCAAGTTCATTTTGTAATGGGGGAGACAATATGTAAATAAGTATGTCAATGTAAAATATATGAAGGTGATCTGGAAGGGGAGGACATTGTCAGATGGAGGGACTAAGAAAGCTCTCTTACAAAGGGTACTCTTTAATCTGATACTTGAAGGAAACCAAGAAAATTAGTAGATACAATTGAAGGGAAAGAACATGAGAGGCATGTGAGATAGTACAGAAACATAGAAATGAGATATGGAGTATTGCTTTGAGGAACAGCAAATAGGCCATAGAAGTGGATAGAGGACATTGTGGTGCAGAAAGACCGGAAATTTATGAAGGAATGAGGAAATTAAGATCTTTGATTGACAGAAAGAATGTTATATTTGACCCTTGAGGTAATATGGAAGTACTAGAGTTACCTACATAGGAGGGCGAAATAGTCATACATATGCTTTGGAAAAGTTGATGGGCAGTGGAGTGGACAAGAGACTTGAGAACAGGGCAACATGTGAGAAGGTAGCACATCTAACTGAGAGATGAGGAGATGAACTAAGATTAAGCCTGTGTGAGTATAGAGAATTGGACATAAATGTGACCTATTGCAAAGGTAAAGACGACAATACTTGGCAACAAAAAAAGCCCACAATATAACCAAGAATCTCTTCTATATACACATCCTCATTTCGCTAAAACTCACACTACCCTGATCCAGGCCTTCATAACCTCAGATTTGGACTATCCCAATAGCCTTTTGATTAGTCTCCCTGCCTGAAGTCTGCCTATTACATTCCATCCATATCTCAGCTGTCAAACTGATCTTCCTAAAGCACAGGTCTAAGCATGTCACCAGCCCTCTCATTCCTCTCCCCACTCAAACTTCAGTGATTCTCTATCACCTCTAGGATCAAATATAAACTGATCTGACTTTTAAAATCCTTCATAATTTTGTTCCCTTTCGCCTTTCCAGTGTTCAGACATCTTATTCATCCCAAAGTATTCTGTGATCTAGTGACACTTGCTTCCTACCTGTTCCTTACACAAGACACTCCATCTCCTCACTCTGAATTTTCACTGACTATGCCCTGTGCCTTCTTTCTCCTCATCTCTGCCTTCTGACTTCCCCGGATTTCTTCAAGTTCCAGTTAAAATCCCACTACCTACAAGAAGCCACTCTTGTTCCACTCCCTCTTAAGCTAGTACCTTTCCTCTGCTGAATATCTCCAATTTGCCTTGCATACTTCTTATCTGTACATAGCTGTTTGCCTGTAGTCTCCCCCATTAGACTATGAGCCCGTTTGAGAGTAAAGACTGTTTTTTTTTGCCTTTCTCTGTATTCCCAACATGGGCACATAGTAAGTTGTAGCTTTTCTTTTCTTTTTAATTATTTATTTTTAACACAGTTTATAACAGAAAATGCAACTCGGACTTTTGGTCAGGAGATATTTCTTTTTAAAGTATTTACAGTATGGACCACAAAAGAATTTTTTTTAAACATTAACCGAGACACAAATAATATTCATGTTGCTAACTTCACAAGCTCCTGACCTAATTGTCTTCATAGTATTACTAAGAATTAAAGGACCCTAACTTATTGTTGTTGGTCTAAAGTCCTATGCCTAACAGCTTAATTTTAGACAGCCCCAGATGTTCCCCTACCAATAATCTATAATTGAAGATATCTGGCATTAAGCTTACAAACCTTTTGACTATAGGAAATTGCCACCAAGAGTAGGGACATTGCAGGGATACATCTCCCCAACTTCATGTCAATTCCAGGCAGGATTAGATTGTCCACTTGCATTCAGTCAGGCTTAAAGCCTTCCAGGAGTCAGTGGGGTAATTGAGTTAGGAGAATCCCACATCAGCTCATGCTGAACAGCCACTCTCTCACCCTTCCCTTGAGATCACCTTATGCAGTTCATACCAGCATCTCACCAGCTTACTGACATCATAGGTTGGAGGCTCAGATCGCCTATCTTGCTACCCATATCTGGAGTTAGACTCAGAAGAACAGTCACTTAATAGTCCCATAGCATCAAAAAAATGGCAAGTTCCAACAACCAGGTTTCAAATATGCTTATAGTTTCACTTCGGCTAAGGAACATCTTTTAAGGCAAGTCTTAAGTGGCTTACATGCCTTTCTATACATGTTCCAGTTCCTGATTAAATAGCAATCATAAAATCAAATTTACCATTAAAACCTTAACTTTTCCATCAATGCCAAATTTTACTTGAGGTTACCTTCCTCTAGGAAATTTAGACTGAAATGCTTTTCCCCAAACTAAATATGTCATTGATTTATTCTCAGTAATTCAGTCAGTTGTTTTGATACTAATTGCTTTTATCTCACTTTGTAACAT
>CM053773.1:26464065-26523931 GCA_028658325.1 Potorous gilbertii | reverse complement strand
GGGAGTAGGGGATAAGCAGGGTGGGGGGGATGATGGAAAGGAGGGCAATGGGAGGAGGGAGTAATTTGTAGTCAACACTCTTGGGGAGGGACAGGATCAAAAGAGAGAATAGCAACAATGGGGGGCAGGATAGGATGGAGGGAAATATAGTTAGTCTTACACAACATGACTATTATGGAAATCATTTGCAAAACTACACAGATATGGTCTATATTGAATTGCTTGCCTTCCCAAATAGGTGGGGAGGGAGGGATGGGGAGAAATTGGAACTCAAAGTTTTAGGAACAACTGTTGAGTACTGTTCTCACTACTAGGAAATAAGAAATACAGGTAATGGTGTATATAAAGTTATCTGGTCCTACAGGACAAAAGAGAAGATGGGGACAAGGGAAGGGAGGGATAATAGAAGAGATAGCAGATTGGTAATAGGGGAAATTAGAATGCTGGGTGTATTAGGGTGGGGGAGGGTACAAATGGGGAGATAATTTGGAACCCAAAATTTTGTGAAAATGTATGTTAAAAGTTAAATAAATTAATTAAAAAAAAATAAAGAGATCTGGGGCACTAGTCACTAGTCCTGAATGGTGGGGGTAGGGAACACAGCTGGTGGGGATTCAAGTCAATATCAGTAGAGAAAAAACACACCCCAAATCCTCAATCTAGAACATCAAAGGGAGACACATAGCAGCCTGGCTAGGAAAGTGGGCCAGGGCACATAAACTACATGGAGTTAAAAATGGCTTTATTTAGAAAGGAACACAGAGTTTGAAGAAAGGTGAGGGAAGACAAATCACACTATAATGTTTCTTCCTGGGCTTCTGTGAATCTATGATTCGAATAAAAGCCTTCAAAAAGAAAGATTAAAAAAAAATAAAAGAGACAGTTTCATACCATCACCACCACCCCAATTATTGGCTCAGTGTTTTATACATGGTAGATAGAAATACTTATATTAATTAATTGATTCACTCATTTGTTAACTCATTAATTTATTCATTAGTTTGTTTGTTTTTTCATTCAGGCATTTACAGAATATATTTCAAAAATATGTACAAGGGATTTTAGTTAGAGGGAAGCAATAACAGCCAGCACTATCAGAGAACACTTCACATTCAAGGTAGGTGTTTAGCTGAAATTTAAAAGAAAGTAGGAACTCCAAGAGATAGAAGTAAGGAAGGGGTAGATACTAAGACACAGAAACAAGGGATGAAAAATCATATGCGAGGAATATAAAGACCTATTTGGATCACAAAAGGCATAAAGTTTTGTAATTTATAATAAGGCTGAAGAGGTAGCTTCATGTCAGGTGGTAAAGGGATTCGAGAAAGAAATAGATTTATATTTGAACTTTGGTAAAATAGGTAGCAGTGGAGCATACTGGGCAGGGGAGTGACATTATCAGAACCCTGCATGAGGATATGTCTGGAATCATCTGAATATCCAAAAATAATTCAGCTATAACCCTAACACCAATATGCTCCTAGTTCAAGTTCAATCACAAGATAAAATGAGGCCCTCAGTAGTCATTGATCATTTGACAAAATGTTTACTTTGCCCTAATATATCAAAGACATGCAATAAGAATATGCCAACTCATAAGGACATAGCTTCTCTGGATCTGAATAACCTTTTCTCTATATGGAATTGCACTTGGTCATCAGGTCATGATATGGTGAAGGATGTGGTGATTTATGTGGTCTTCAGAAATTCACCAAAGTCAGAGGGACACCAGCTTCAACATGATTGGGATTTTTATGTCTGTAGGTGACCAGGAAACTAGTCTAAAAAACAGGTACTCATCTTTGGTACCTGTTGCCTCCTTTTATGGAAAATTAATCCAAATTGCAGGAGTTTAGGAGAAAGGATATGCTTAACACATGTTATGGGGAAACATGGCTTACCACAGACGGAAAGAGAGAGAGTTATATATTAGTTAATATAGTAAGGGGGAGGGGGTAATATATGAGTAAATGAGGTTACCTACTTTAAAAAGTGAGAATTTAGAGCTAGAAACGTAATGAAATAAGAGGATTGACATTTAAGGAAAGTGTGAGTTAACTGATAAAGGAATGGAGTCAGGACACTTAGGACTTGCCTCTGACGTGAATGACCTGTGTAACTCTAGGAGACATTTAACTTTTTGAAAGTCCAAACAATTCTCTAAGGCTTATACTTTAAAGGTGAATTGCCAACATTCCATGTGCAATTAAATAATAAATTACTAGCTATGATGACGATGACTACTACTACTACTACTACTACTACTACTGCTACTACTACTACTACTACTACTACTACTACTACTACTACTACTACTACTGCTACCATAGTAGTCACTCATGTTTATATAGGCTTTCTGGTTTTCAAATTACTTTAAAAGCATATCAATATATTAATAAAAAAAACAGAAGAAATGAGAAAAAATTATTTTTAAAAAAATAGATCAAGAGTTGGACCCAGGGATCACTGACTCGTTGAATAAGAAACTATTAGTCTGACCAAGATTTTTTTCATTTTTCTCCTCTTCCTTCTCTCTTCCTTTTCTTTTTGCATAGTGTTATTAGAAAATGAGGATACCCCTTTAAAGTTTGGATAGTCTTAAATGACAATGTGAGCAGATGGATAAAGAAGAATTGGAGGGGTGGAGAGACAGACTTCTTGCTTAGAGCCTGCCTGGACTATGTCTTTGAATAGAACTTTTAAAATAAAAGCTCTTTTGTCCCCTACAGTCTTCCTTCCCCCATGCTTTATATCTTGCACTCTTTTCTTATTCTTTATTTAATATGAACTCAAACACAAGAGGCTCCCTCCACTTCATCTCCATGCTCCTTCTCTCTCCTCATAGCCAGCTGTATTTCTTCTCCAGAACACAGTAGAACAGACACAAGGATTTTTCCTAGTCCCTTTCACCTTTGTCTGATCACTTCATCCTTTTCTAAAAAGTCTAAACATTATTAGGAATCACTGTCTGATTTTTCTCATCAAAGGATGATAAAGGGCTTTTTTGCTTCCCCTCTGACCTGTGGGCCTCAGGGCTAACTTGATTGGAGAGCCCCTAGAGGTAAGAGCGGAGCCTTCTTCAGCTTTACTAACAAAGGGGCTAATTGTGCTGTGCAGACTGGCACCTGTCCGTTATAAAACAGAGCTATATCATCAAGCCATTTTGCATGTACTCTAGTAGGCCAGTGAATAGCTGCCAGATGGTCATAACTTTCAGTTACTGGATACTAGTTTCATTCCAATAAATGCCGTGGAAGTAAACAGTCTGTATCCTATTCAATGTCTTAATTCCCAGGACTATTCAGTCCCCTAGTTTTGTTTTGTATTGCTAAGCTATTGCTTTCGATGCTGGGTTTGTATAACCTAAACAAACAGGTGGTCTGTGATGCCACAAACTGGCAAGCCAGATTGTTAATTGTAAATTAATCTGGGAGAAATATCTGGTTTGGGAAACAACAGATATTCACTTAGCAAAGGGATCATTTAAAAAAAATAGGGAAGCTCTTAAAGAATCCATGTTATTTTTGAACAAAAGCCTTTTCAATGACCTGAAGTTTGGGGGCGTGCACACTCTCTAGGAAGAACTTTACAAAGAGTCCTTTCATTGACATGACATTCCCACTTCTTACTATCTAATCCTGTTTGTCTTTTGAGGAAATGGAGCCATTGTGGAGGGAAAGAGAAACATCTCAGAGAAGAAAATGCATCCCTCAAATGATAGCAGTAAATTGAAGGAGTTGATCTGAGATACAAAACATTAAATGATGCTTTGGAGATAATCAATTGATCAATTACAGTGATTGTTAAGGAGTTACCATGAGCCAGGAACTATTATAAACTAGGGAGGCAAAGCCACAAGTTAAACAGTTCTTGCCATCAAGGAACTTATATTTGAATGGGGGAGAACACTTGTCCATATATACATCAAATACAAGGAAACCTTGATGGGAAGGTTCTAGCAGATGGAGAAACCAGAAAAAACTTCCTATAGTAGGAAAAAGTTCAGCCAGGGTTTCAGAAGATAGACGATTGAATGGAGGGATACGTAGGTGGAAGAACCAGCAAGAAGACCTGTATAGAGTATGATGTGTAAAGGCAGAAGAGTAACTATAAGAAGACTGGAAAGATGATAAAAGGCCAGGTCACGAAGAGATTTAAACAATTTTATGCTAGTCATTGTATCTTTTTTAATACTGGGTCCTGGGAGAGGTGTAGACTTGTGCTTCAACTTTAGAGTTTTCTGAAATATATGGCAGAGAAAGAAAAGACTAGAACCAAGGAGAACAAATAGAAGGCAATTATAGTAATCCAGATAAGAGATGATGAGGGCAAGAACTAGGATGGAGGCTGTGTAAATGTAGAGAAAGAGGAATATCTTATGAAAAAATGGGAAATAAAATCAAAAACAGTCCTGTCATATTCACCAGGGGCTTATTACCTCATCAATCTGGTCCAAAGTCACATTCAGAACCATAATATGTGATTAGGAAATAGAACCTTCCTTTACGGACATTCAGTCTTTTATATATTGGATTCAAAAATTAAGAGACCAGGGTGGGGAAGGGGCAGAGAGAGAGTCAATGTGGCAGTGTAGAAGGACAGACCTGTAGAAATTTTCCCCCCATAGCCCACAAAATACTTGTAAAAAATGACTCTTAAACGAATTCTAGAGTAGCAGAAGCCACAAAATGACAGAGTGAAATTTCCAGCACAAGACAATCTGGAAGGCCAAAAGGAAAGGTCTATCTCACCAGGTTCAGAGTGGAGCATAATCCATAATCCCTGTGGCACAGACAGAACTGAAATAGGCCTCAGGGTGCTGAATCTCAGGTAACAGCTGTGGTTCCCAGATTTCTCAACCCACTAACACCAAAGACAACTGTGAAGGTCAATAAGAAAGCTCTTTCACCTGGGAGTGAGGGAAGCATGGTTGGGACTCAGCCCTACCCCAGAATAGTGGTAGCCACTGTGGCAGGAGCATCCATTTCTGGAACCCTTGGCCAAAAGACCTTGGGGGAATTGAGCAGTTGATCTGGGTCTCAGTTCTGAGTGGTGGTCCTAGCGTGAGGAAGAGTGCTGGTGTGGTGGAATTGGTGTTAACTGTGGACAGGGAGTCCTACTTGCAGATCCTTGGCAGATAAGAATGCTTGTGGCTGCTCACAGGAAAGAGTGCAGGTCAGAAGTCCTTGATTGTGCCACCTTAGAGGAACTGGGAACTTACAGGTCCTTAGATATACCCTCCACTTGACAAAGGGCTCAAAAGTCAAGTAACTGGTTGGGAAATTGCCCCCAAATGGGGAAAAATAAGACTATAGGAGGTTACTTTCTTGGTGAAAAGATATGTTCTTCCATCCTTTTGGATGAGGAAGAACAAAGCATGCCATCAGAGGAAGACATAAAAGTCAAGGCATCTATATCCAAAACCTCCAAAAAAATATGCAATGGTGTCAGCTCATGGAAGAGCTCAAAAAGGATTCTGAAAATTAAGTAAGAGAGGTGGAGGAAAAATTGGAAAAAGAAATGAGAGTGATGCAAAAAAAATCATGAAATACAAGTTAACAATTTGCTAAAGGAGACCTCAAAAATGCTGAAGAAAATAACACCTTTAAAATAGACCAACCCAAAAGGCAAAAGAAGTCCAAAAAGCCAATGAGAAGAATGTTTTAAAAAGCAAAATTGGCCACATGGGAAAAGAGGTTCAAATCTCACTGAAGAAAATCATTCTTTAAAAAACAAGAATGGAACAGAAGGAAGTAGGTGACTTTATGAGAAACCAAGAAATGACAAAACAAAACCAAAAGAATGAAAAAATAGAAGACAATGTGAAATATCTCACTGGAAAAATGACTGACCTGGAAAATAGATCCAGGAGAGATAATTTAAAGATTATTGATCTACCTGAAAACCATGATAAAAAAAAAGAGCCTAGATGTCTTCTTCCAATAAATTATCAAGAAAAACTGCCCTGATATACTAGAACCAGAGGGTAAAATTGAAATGGAAAGAATGCACCTATCACCTCCTGAAAGAGATACCAAGAGGAAAACTATTAGGAATATTGTAGCTAAATTCCAGAGTTTCCAGGTCAAGATGAAAATATTACAAGTAGCCAGAAAGAAACAATTCAAGTATTGTGGAAATACATTCACAAAAACACAGGATTTAGCAGGTTCTACACTAAGGGATTGAAGGTATTGGAATGTGATATTTCAGAGGTCAAAGGAGATAGGAATAAAATGAAGAATCACCTATCCAGCAAAACTGAGTATAATACTTCAGGAGAAAAAAATGGAATTTTAATGAAATAGAGGACTTTCAAGCATTCTTGTTGAAAAGACCAGAGCTAAATAGAAAATTTTACTTTCAAATAAAAAATCAAGAGAAACATGAAAAGTAAACAAGAAAGAGAAGCATTAAAAAACCCATTAAAGTTGAATTGTTTACATTCCTACATGGAAAGATGTTTTTTGTAACTCATAAGACCTTTTTTCATTATTAGGGTAGTTAGATGGAATATATATGTAGGTGTGTATGGGTAGGTATGTATGTGTATACTATATTTTTGTAGGTATGTATATGTACATGGGTGTATGTATATATACACATATCTACACACATAAACACACACACATAGATACAAGGCACAAAGTGAGAGGGAGAGGTAGAATGTAGCAAATCATCTCACATAAAAGAGGGAATGAAAGAGTTTTTACAGTGGAGGGGAAGAGGGGGGAGATGAAAGGCAATAACTGAGCCTTACTTTCATGGGATTTGGCTTAAGGAAGGAATAATATGCACTCAATTGGATATGGAAATCTATTTACCCTGTAGGAAGGCAAGGGAGAAAAGGATAGGAGAGGGAAGACAATAAAAGGGGCTGCAAATTGGGGAAAGGGATAAATAGAAGCAAACACTATTGTGGGAGGAGAGGTCAAGGGAGCAAATCGAATAAATGAGGGTCAGGATAGAACAGAGGGAAATATGGTTAGTCTTTTACAAAATAACTATTATGGAAGTGCTTTGCATTGTTACACATGCATGATCTATACTGAATTGTTTGTTTTCTCAATGAGAGTGGGTAGAGAGGGAGAGAATATGGAACTCAAAGCTTTAACAATGAATGTTGAAAAAAATTTTAGCATGCGACTGGAAATTAAACTATATAGGCACTAGACTATAGAAATCAATTTTTCCCTACAGGAAATTAGAGAGGAAGGAGTATGGAAGAAGGGTGGGTAATAGAAGGATGGACAGACTAGAGGAAGGGGTGGATCAGTTGCATGCTGTCCTGGGATAGGGGTTGGGGAGAGATGGAGAGAAATTTTTGAATTCAAATTGTAGTGGGAGTGAATGTTGATAACCTAAAAATAAATAAACTATACATTTAAAAAAATTAAGAGACAAACTTTCAAAATTTGCTGCTTGTTAAAACAAAGAAAGGAGGTTCATTTCAATAAGCCTACTATAGATTAGGTACTTGGGAATACAGCAACAAAAATAAAATCATCCTTGATCTCAAGGAGCTTACAGGTTGTTATGTTCATACTACCTTTTCAAAGAAGATCATGACATCAGAGAAATGATGACATGACTTGCACTTGACTTTGTTTTGAATGAGGGAGAGCTGTGCAAGGTCACCAACCTCACTTTTTCCTCCTGAGCCATCTGGATCCAGTGACCAGATACTCATCTGAATGACAGAAGAGGGCCCAGGATGCAATAGGAAATCTTGGACATTTAGGCTAACGCCTTTTCAGGACTATCTCCTGAGTACTCTTTAAAAAGTACTGGGAGTGGGTGGGGGGAGGAGCCAAGACGGCAGAGTAGAAAGATACACATAGGCTTAGCTCTTACTGGACAGCACATAAAATACCTGTAAAGAAGAACTCTCAAGAAATTCTGGAGCAGCAGAAGCCACAGAACAAGGAGGGGAGGAGATTTCTGTCCCACAGAGACCTGAAGGACTGACGAGAAAGGGCTTGGAATGAGATATTTCAGAAGTCAAAGAAACTGGGATTGAAACCAAGAATCACCTACCCAGCAAATCTGAATATAATACTTCAAGGGAAAAAAATGGTCATTCAATGATATAGATGACTTTCAATCATTCTTGTTGAGGAAAAGACCAGATCTGTATAGAAAAATTTGACATCCCAAGACAAGAGTCAAAAGAAGCATGTCAAGGTAAACAGAAAAGAAAAATCATAAAAGACTCTCTAAAGCTGAACTGTTTACATTACTACATGGAAAGAAAACCTTTTTAACTCGAATCTTTTCTCAGCATTTGGGTAGATGGAGAGATTGTACATACTCACATACACGCACACACACAAATAGATAGAGAGTACAGGATGTGTTATATCAGAAGAGATGATATCCACACAAAAAATAAAATAAAATAAAAAATTAAGGGGTGAAGGAGGAAAAATCTGGGAAGAGAAAGGGAGAAATGGAATAGGGCAGGCTATAACTCATAAAAAAGATAAGAAAAATCTTATTCAATGGAGGAGATAAGGGAGAAGGGAGGGGGGAGTAAAGCTACTCTCCCCACATGTGGCTGAAGGAGGGAATAACATGCTCACTAAATTTGATATGAAAATTTATATCACACCCCAGGAAAGAAGGAGAAGAGGTGACAAGTGGGGTGAGGTGATTGTTAGAAGGGAGGGGAAATGGGAGAAGGGAGGTACTAGAAATAAATACTTTGGAGAAGGGACAAGGTCAATTGCAGGGCAAAAAATAAGGGGGAATAAAATAGGACAGAGGGCAATATAATTAGTATTACACAAAATAATTATTATGGAAGTCTTTTGCAAAAGAACACATATTTAGTATGTATTGAATTGCTTCCCTTCTCAGTGGGACTGGAGCGGGATGGGGGGAGGGAGAGGAGTTGGAATTCAAAGTATTAGAAACCAATGTTGAGAATTTGATTGCATATAATCGGGAAATAAGAACTACAGGGAATGGGGTATAGAAATTTATCTTGGCCTACAGGGAAAGAGAGAAAATAGGGATAAGGAAAGAGTGGGATGTGATAGAAGGGAGGGCACACTGAGGAAAGGAGTAATCAGAATGCAAGGTATTAGGAAGTGGGGGAGGGGAGTGATGGGGAGAAAAATTGGACATGTTACAAAGTGAGATAAAAGCAATTAGTATCAAAACAACTGACTGAATTACTGAGAATAAATCAATGACATATTTAGTTTGGGGAAAAACATTTAAGTCTAAATTTCCTAGAGGAAGGTAACCTCAAGTAAAATTTGGCATTGATGGAAAAGTTAAGGTTTTAATGGTAAATTTGATTTTATGATTGCTATTTAATCAGGAACTGGAACATGTATAGAAAGGCATGTAAGCCACTTAAGACTTGACTTAAAAGATGTTCCTTAGCCATAATGAAAATTATAATCATATTTGAAACCTGGTTATTGGAACTTGCCATTTTTTAGATGCTGTGGGACTATTAAGTGACTGTTCTTCTGAGTCTAACTCCAGATATGGGTAGCAAGAAAGGCTATCTGATTCTCGAATCCATGATGTCAGTAAGCTGGTGAGATGCTGGTATGAACTGCAAAAGGTGATCTCATGGGAAGGATGGGAGTGTGGCTATGCAGCCTGGGCTGAGGTAGGATTCTCCTGACTCAGTTCCCCCACTGACATCTGGCAGACCTTAAGCCTGACTGAATGCAAGTTGATAATCTAATCCTGCCTGGAACTGACATGAAGTCAGGAAGATATTGTATCCCTGCAATGTCCCTACTCTTGGTGGCAATTTCCCATAGTGAAAAGGTTTGCAAGCTTAATACTAGATCTATTCAATTATAGGAACATAGGAGGTTAAGTCTAAAATTAAGGTATTAAGCACAGGACTTTAGACCAACAACAATAAGTTAGGGTCCTTTAATTCTTAGTAATACTGTGGAGACAATTAGGTCAAGAGCTTATGAAGTTAGCAATTTAAATATTATTTGTGTCTCAGTTGGTTAATGTTTAAAAAAAATTCTTTTGTGATCTGTATTGTAAATGCTTTAAGAGGAAGTATTACCTGACCAAAAGTATGAATTGTTTTATCTATTATAACCTGCATTAACAAATGAAAAATAAAAAATTAATAAAAAAAATTATTTTTAAAGTACTTTTTAAAGTACTCAAGGAATGGCCCCTTTAAGTCTTGTACTTTAACTACTCACTTCAAGTATTGTACTTTAAGTACTCACTTCTCCAGAGCCATCTGAATCCAGTAACCAGATATTCATCAGGATGACTGGAGATGACCTAGGATGAGGTAACTGGGGTTAAGTGACTTGGCCAAGGTCATACAGATAGTGATTGTCAAGTGTCTGTGGTGAGATTTGAACTCAGGTCCTACTGACTCCTGCTCTGGTGCTCTATCAGCTGCACCACGTAGCTGCCCCCAATAAATAAATAAATAAACAACAAACAAATAAGTGAATTAATGAAACATAAATAAACAAACAAATAAATAGATAGATAAATAAATCAAGCTGGGAGGGGCAGAAGCCTCAGAGCTATTGTTTAGACCAGAAACAGTCACTATTGATATTCATTCTAAGCCAGGAGGGTCCAAAAACAGGCAATGAGTGGAGTTTGGGTAGGGACTCATTATTGTTCAATCTATGGGCTTCAGAGGGCACTGTGTCTAAGGGTTTAGGGAAGAGAAAGAAAGAAAGAAGGAAGGAAGGAAGGAAGGAAGGAAGGAAGGAAGGAAGGAAGGAAGGAAGGAAGGAAGAAGGAAGGAAGGAGGAAGGAAGGAAGGAAGGAAGGAAGGAAGGAAGGAAGGAAGGAAGGAAGGAAGGAAAAGAGAAAGAAAGAAGTCTAGCCAGTAAACCCCAAGTTAACTAGGCATCCTCTGGTCATCCAAATTTACCTTCCTTTGGAGAGGAGAAGGAGTAGGGGGACAGAAGGGAGAGGATGAGCTGACTTAACTGGGTGTGATTCTAGGTCAGTGCAGTCAAAGAACTTGAGTGCTACTGGGAATACAAGGTTTCTCTGTATTTGGTTTGTATATGTACTGTATATACCTATGTACAACTGATCATCTCCATTAGAATGTAAGTTCCTTGATGGTAGGTACTATTTAACTTGTGACTTTGTATCCCCAGTATATAACATAGTGCCTGACTCATCATAAATATAGTGTGTGATTATCTTATCAGAGAGAATTTATAAAGGTATTTGTTTATCATGCAAATTAGAGTCCAATGGCAGTTTTAATTCCCAAACCATAATCACTGATTAAGTTTCTCTGCACATCTCACAAGAAAATTCAATTCATATGACAAGAAAAGTTTTTCCTTCCCTCAGATTGGATTGCTTTTCATTGAAAAGGAAAAAAACAACCAATGGTAATAGTGGTAGAGGCCGGATGATCAGTCTGATAATCTCACTGGGACTAAATGCCCCATCAGTGATTGGGGATGATGAGCAATCTAATATTACTTGTGTACATTTCCATTAGCTAGACTGTGAGGAGGATTATGCTACAATGGCAAAAGTAAGGCATGTATATAAACACTTAATATTTGTAAAATATTTTGCAAAACTTTGAATTATTCTTAAATGTTGGCTATTATGTAAATAAAAACATATACAAAATGAAAACAAAGTAAATTTGTTCAATGGGTTGAATGTACAAACAATTGATGATGGGAGATCACAAAAGATGGTATGTAGGAGATAACACGTAAGCTGTGTCTGGAAGAATACAAGAGATGTGTAAAAGTTGAGGTGAAGAGAAATTAGAAGCACCTAAGTAGGAGATGCCAAATCATGGAGATCAGTATTAACCATTTCTGTGGCATTGTTGCAGGGTTATGGAAGAAGTAGAGCATTTATTAAATACATTGGCTCTGTCTTCCTATTCTAGGAAAGTAAATGATCCCAACATCTTGCGATGGAACCAAGGACAGATGACTTCATACAGGTCATAGGCAGAGTATCATTCATTGATGGTACCTGACTACCCTTGCCTTAGACAAGTTTGTATATATGTTTATTTGCTTGGACTTCCAAACTTTTGAAGGTAATAGAAATCATTGTTCTATTAGAGAAATTAACCAAACGTTTAAACAGCTGTTATGTAACTTCTCTTAAGGCTTGTTGGAAAAGATGCTTTTTGTTTTATTTTGTTCTTAGGTTGAAGAATCATGTGTCTTTCAACAGAGATACTTGACAGTTGACATTTTTTCTTTTACTTCTTCAGCTGCTAATTGCATATTTACAATCCTTCAATCAAGAGGAAAAGAGAAACAGATTAAAAAAATTTTCTATCTGTCAACAGAACTATATAATATAATGAAACATCTACTCATTAAACCTAGAGAACTTTTATGGCATCAATAATAAGTGTTACAAAGGGCACAAAGGTATTATTAATTCTGAAAGAATGGAGGCCTGGAAAAATAATAAGTCATTTTGACAGTTGCTATGAAGACTATTACCAAATGTTACATGTACTTGACTAGACTCAATTTATAAAACAAGACCTATAAAAAAAATCTGCAGTTTAATCAATTGAGATGTGCTATTACAAACAACTGCTAATGGGCTAAAGCTCTGGTTCCTTTCTTAATGATGGAACTGTGACTGTAGATTTATAAAATTAAGGTAATTAGTAGCGGGGTCAATATGTGTACATTAAAAAAAAGGAGCTTTAAATCAGTGAAATAAAACTGCGGAACAAGAGTTTAAAGAGTCCATAAATGGTCCTTTTTTAAGTTAAATTAAACTGAAGATTCAAGTCTATTTAAATACAGCATGTGATTACCTTTTCAGAGAGAATTCACAAAGGTATTTGTTTATCATGCAAATTAGAGCACAATGGTGGTTTTAATTCCCGAACCATAATCACTGATTAAGTTTCTCTGTATATCTCACATGAAAATTCAATTCATACCACATGAAAAATATTTTCCTCTTTCAGATTGAATTGCATTTCATCTAAAAGGAAAAAAAGACAATGGTGATAATGGTAGAGGCAAGATGAACTGTCTGATAATCTGGCTGGTAATATATGCCCCTTCAGTGGTTGGGGTTGGAGAGGAATCTAATATTATGTTTGTACCTTTCCATTAGCTAAATTGTGTTGGGGATTATGCTACAATGACAAAAAAAATGGCATTTGAAAACCTGTGATTTATTTATAACCAATACTTGCATTTCCCAATGAGACTCCATACTCTGATTAAGATTTTCTTTGACTTACAGTAATACCTATTAATGTCCCTGTGTATATAAAAATATATACATAAATATATGTGTGTATACATACATACATACATATTAAAATGCATCTCACAGAATCCTAATTCATTATAGTATAATGAAGCCTCTAGAAACTGAAACTCACCATCAGTTGGGTATGTCTATCATTTTGTTTTTGTTTTTGTTTTTTGTTTTTTCTGTAATGGTACAACCAGGTTTCCACTGGTACAAACACATTATCTCATCTAATGCTATGCACCTTTGTAAGACAGCTGTCTAGGAAAAGGAGTCAAATTTATGATCATGAAACAAAGAAAAGGTAATGAGTCCACAAAGAGATTAAACCTATAACATCTTTACTAGAACCGTGTTCTATTTAGCCAATTTCAAGAAGTAGCCAGGGCAAAGATGGGGTAAGAACAAGAGTTTGCTTGAATGTTTAGGAAAGTCAGAAAAAAATAAAATCCCCTATAAAAATAATAAAAGTCCTTGATATCCATAACCTCAAACATTTATATGGACTTTCCTCCAACATTTGGAGCACCAAGGCAAAGACTCTAGATTCCAAGTGCATCATTACATTTAAAAATAAAGAGGATAAAAATAAACGGGAGAAAATTTTGAACTCAATGCTGAAACCCAACTTTGAGCACCAGCTCTCCCAATTCCAACCGTTTACAACCAATTACACCATTTAACTAAGAACCTCCTAGATTTTCCATTAACTCAACCACAAAATGGGGCTAATAGTTCCACTGTGGAACTCACAGAGTTGTTTTAAGAAAATGCTTTGTACAAGAGTAAAGCATTATGTAAATGTAAGTTGTTTTCATCTTCAATTTTATCAATCCCATTTGGCTCTGGAAGAACTTTACCAGTTTGCTGCCTCTATATCACTAGAAAAAAATGGGAGTTGAGGGTAAGTCCACTGAGATTCAATAGATTTTACACCGTGATGCTTGAAAATGCTATGAGACATTCATGGCAGCTGAACTACTCTTTGAAAGTTCCAAGAACCTGCTTCAAATCACAATAATCACAAAGGTTCTGAAGACAATACTGTATTATACTAGATAATTGAGGCCAAGTTGAAGGTGGAGCAGCTAGTGTCTAACTGATATGATTGTTAGACTTTTACTTGAAGCAGATGCATTCTTCTCCCCCCAGTTTCTTTTGTTTCACACACATGACAAGAAAACAACAAAATTTATCTAGCTTCTCCTACTTGGTGTAGAGCAAGGCACTGGGCCGTAGTGACTAGGCTCAGGCAAAGAGGCAACTAACTTGAAGATACATTCTCTACATGAAAGGGCTAAAATCATAATATCGTAATGAGGAGGGAAAGTGATCAAGGAAGACTTTGATAAGATGGAATTTGAGTTGAGTTTTGAAAAATGGATAGAAATTCAATACGTAACAAGGACTATAACAATTAAAACAGACACATGGAGCAGGTTGAACAAAGGCCCCCCTGCGTATTTCTGGGGGCTTCCTGACAAAGAAACAAAAGTGTGGTTAATATGGAGAAGTAAAGAAAAACTTGCATGAACTAATACAAAGTAAGGTAAGCAGAGTCATATATTGCTATATATAATAATTTAAACAGAAAAAACTCAAAATAATCTAATCTGAATATTGCGAAAAAATATAAAGTTAATCATAAAGAATGACCTTTGGGGAGAGAGAGGGAGGGAGAAAGAGAGAGAGATAACACCCTCACTTTCTCTTTTGAGGAAGTTGGCATTCACAGGTGTTGAACATTCGTATAAGGTCAGATTTTTCAATGTATTGATCAGTTTTGCTGAATTTTTCTTTCTTTTTCCTCCTTTTCTTTCACTCTTTTTAATTGCTTTTTATAGAGGAGAAAGGAGAAGGGACAAGGGGAATATCTAAGCAATATAAAATCAAAAAATACCAGTAAAAATCTTTTTTAAAAAAATGGGGCTGTTTATATGTAGAGGTCATAGCGAACAGCTTCTTGAGTGAGTTGTAGCATGGTATCTCCACATGAAAAGTTGGGAGAATGTGAAGGACATATGATGTGATATCACTGTGGTTTCACTATAAACAAAAAACCAACCAAACTCATGATCAAGCAACCTGAAAAGAAATAGCTCCTTTACTAAAGGTACAAAAAAAACAGGTTATAGAAGAAACGCTGTAAACAAATTGAATGTATATCTTGTCTGTGAATGTAATTGAATATTACTTTGCTTTAAGAGAAGGTAAATATGATAGTCTGAAAGGAACAGTGGAGATATAACCAAAATGTCATTGGACTAGAAGGCAGGAGATATAGGTTTAGGCTTGGCTATCCCATTAAATATCTTTGTGACCTGGAGCAAATCATTGAACATCTCTGAACCTGGATTCCCTCATCTACAAAATAAAGACATTAGATGGGTTGGTTGGTTGTTGTCCTTCGTTTTTGAAGTGGGCCAAAGTGACATCACCATGATAAAGTGAAGTTTCAGCGTGTCTGACTGTGGCTGATCAGATCAATATGAGCTCAGAGTGCTCTACCACAGGTTGGGCACAGATAGTCCATATGAATTGTTGGAGTGGATACTCCAAATTTGTGCATCCTATGTTTATTTTGTGCTGTCTCAATTCTGCTTTGCCCATAGAGCACATCACCCTTTCTGATGTGGGCCTGCCATGCTGAGTGGTCCTGGGCCAGTGTCTCCCATGCTGTACAGTCAAGTCCAAAATACTTGAGAGGGACCTTGAGAGTGTCCTTGTATCACTTCTACTGACCACCATGTGATTACCTGTCCCATGTGAGTTCTCCATAAAATAGTCTTTTTGACAAGCTTCCATTTTGCATCAGAACCACATGGCCATCCCATCAGAGTTGCAGTCTCTGAAGCATAGTTTGAATGCTTGGAAGTTCAGCTGGAGCAAGGACTTCAATGTCTGGTACCTTATCCTGCCAGGTGATCCTCAGAAGCTTCCTAAGACAGTTCAAATGGAAGCGATTCAGTTTGCTGACATGGTGCTGGTAGACTGTCCATGTTTCACAGGCATACAACAATGAGATTAGGACAACGGCTCTGTAGGCCTTCCGTTTGGTAGTCATCTCTCCAAAACTTTTCTTCAGAGCCTCCCAAACACTGAGCTAGCTCTGGCAATGAGTGCATCAACCTCATTGTCAATGTGTACATCCCTGGAAAGTACACAACCCAAGTAAGTGAACTTACCCACAGCATTCAAAATTTCTCCATTTGTTGTAATCAATGTTTCTATGTATGGATGGTGTGGTGGTGACTGATGGAGCACCTGTGTTTTCTTGTTAATTATTAGGCCAGAATTAGCACCTGCAGCAGAGAATTGCATCTCACCTTCAGAGGCTGCATTGAGTTCACAATCATCTGTAAACAGAAAATCATGCACCAACACTCCCTTTGCTTTGGTCTTGGCTTGTAGTCTTTTCAAATTGAAGAATTTACCATCAGTATGGTAGTTGATCTTGATTCCACGTTCATCCTCATTGAAAGCGTTTGACAACATGGCTGAAAATATCATGCTAAAAAGCATGAGAGCAAGCTCACAGCCCTGTTTCACTCTGTTAGTGACATTAGATTAGACAATCTCTGAAGTTCCTTCAGTAGGGTAACTGTACTTCTCTCCCCACTCCTCAACTCTACCTAATCTCATCTCTCACTTTGCTAATAGATATAATTAATCAGGTTTTAGGAAGGATGGGCCACACCCAAGGAACATGTGTTGAATCGTTACATGCTGCTACCTGGGCTCAACTGTGAGGCTATACCTCCCTACGCCTTTGATCCTATAGAGGTAATCACTGACTCAAAGTATGAGTCTGAATAAGCAAGGTAAAAATAAATAAGGACACCCAGAGCTAAAGAGAACTCCAAATCAAGAATGGTGGGAAGAGGGAAAGGGAAATAGAAAGAGAACAAGAAGGGTTGAGAATATGTCATTGGATCCCGAAGGAAAAGTAAAGTAAAGTTCCTTTTCATTTCTGATAAATTTGAAAACATCTCTGCCAAAGGGTTGTTACTAAACGTTATGACAATCTAAGTCTTGTCTCCACTGACCTATTGGAAGTGAGTCAAACATATTATCCTACTCTCCTGTAATCTCAAATTTTGTGCAATTTTACCATACTGATGGTAAGGATTATCTAAGTAATGACCAAAAAAAAAACCAAAACAATACAAAAAAAAACACCAAAAACCCAGAATTCTCAAGTGAGACGTCACCTTAGAGATGAACCATCCAGTCTCAACATGAATCCCTTCTACCACATACTCAGAAAGCAACTATCTAGCTATCACATGAAAATCACCAGTGTTGGAGAAAATCAATTTTTCTTTCTTTCTTCATCTGTTCTGATGTTCTAGATCAAGTTTTATGCTTTTGAACATGAATTGAAATAAAATTTTCATCTCTTTCCACCTCTTCTTCCCAGTGAGATAATGCTACAATTTTCAATTTTTCATTTGTAACCTCTTCATAACTCCCTGGGGGTGGTCAGTAATTGGTCTCAGTGAGTCCCACACAGCACATATATTTTACAATCTCTAAAGTAAAAAATTTGTTGACGTAGAGGTTTCAACATATTCTTGTTTACTCTAATACTCAGGTAGGGTCATATCACCAGAGCTGGCCTCTGTATAACATCTCACTTTGATGTATCTCTGTAGAAGAATATGAGAATATTTTTCTAGAAAAGAAGGCAATGTTATAACCATGTGTTTTACAAAGTCACAAAACCTCAGAGTTAAAAGAAACTTCAGAGGCCATATAGAGTTCAACCTCTACCTGAACAAGAACTCTCTTAAAATAAACCTGACAAACAGTTATCCAGTTTAATACCAATTTCATTGATTGTAATACATAGAGAAGATTAAGTCATGTTATCAAAATTTATAAGGATTTTCTATCTTTTGATACTTTAGGTTTAATTTATTTGAATTCTTTTCCCACTGACTTAAAATATTTGAAAAACTAGGAAATGGAAGTATTAAATTTATTCTCTTTGTTCTAGAGGACAGAATCAGAGCCAAGTAGAAATCAGTGGGATGTAGATTTTTTTTAACTCTTCAATCAGAGGTGTTTTATAATGAAATAGTTTGCTTCCCAAAGTACTGTACATCAATGGAAATGTTCAAAAGTAATCTGTATGACTATGTGCTTTAGAACAAGATTCCATCATTAGAGGAAGGGGAGATAAGGTAGCCTTCAAAGGTACCTTATAAAGCAAAGATTCTACAGTTTTATATTTCCAGCTAGTATTCAACACAAGGTTATGCTTCAATATCTGCAGTGACTCATATATGTGTATATATATATATATATATATATGTAGTATAAATAAGAAGCCTAGACTAGATTAACAAGAAGTGTGGGCTTGTTTAATTTCATGATTGTAAAAGGTCCTATTTGACATGATGAATTTATTGATTACATCTCAAAAAGAATGTGGCCAAAGAAAGGGACGTAGCTGCAATTTTGCCAAAATTACCAAATTTCAGAGTTGAAAGAGATTTCAGAGGCCATGTAGTCCAATCCAGATATGAAAAAAAGATTTCCCTCTACCATAAACACACACAGGCATAGTACTTTCTCTTAAAGACTTTAGATGAGATGGTATCTTAAGGCAACTCATTCTGTTTCTAAATAGTTCTAATAGTTAGGAACTTTTTTTTCCTTTCCTGACATCAAGCCTTAAATTTTCCTCCTAGAAATGTCTTCTATTCATTTTTCTTAGGTCTTCTTTTTGAAGCCAAAGTGATTAGGGATTTGAACTGTGGTTTCATTGCCAAAGATGGCTCCCAGGTGAAGACATTCCCTTTACTGATAAGTCACTACTCTCTCTGTAACCTAAAATTTAGCTTGGAATACAGGAAGGTTTCCTGGAGCAATGAGAGGACAAATCCAATTGTCCCAGGTGAATATCAAAAGATTTGGCCATGTGGGAAAGTTCAAGGAAAGTTGGTGAGGGGGTTCCCAGGGCCCATATCCTGTCATTAATGATGGGGATGGGATCTGAACTCCTAAAAGGAAAAGCCCTGAACTTTCCCATGTGGCCCAGGTCCTAGCTGTTCACCTGGGGCAATGGGCCTTCCCAGTTAATTATAGCCAAAGACCTGGGCCACATGGAAAAGTCCAGGGCTTTTCCTGTTTGGGGTCCAAGTCATATCTTTTCCTGTTAGGGCTTCAGCTCCCCATTATTATGATTTATCCAGAGTAATATTGCCAGCACATATCAAAGGCAGGATTTGAACTTAGGTTGTCTAGCTTCCAAGACTGATTTTCTGTGCACTATGCCACAGCTGCCTTTCCCCAAAAGAATAGGTCTAACTCCTCTTCCTCAATCAGACTTTCAGGTTCCTGAACACTGCCATTGTGTTCTCTCTAGGCTAACATTCCTGGTTCTTTTCATAGCATGAATTCAAGACCACCTTCTTCATCATCCTCTGCATGTTATGCTTCCTAAAATGTGGTGGCAAGAACTGAACATAATATTTGTTGGCTTTCTTTCCTGCTTGAATACATATTAATTACTGTACATTAAACAAGTCTTTAAGATAATATTAGCCTTTATATAATTGTGGAATATTAAACACAATATGTTATAAAATATATATGCATATATATATATGTCTAGAGATATGCTTTATACCAGTAAATCATAAATTTTGACAAATATAAATCTTCCCCCCCAAAAAAAGAAAGGAAAAGAAAATTTGCAATTCAAAGAAGACCAGACTATGTATGGAAAATCAAAATTTGTAGGGTTATCTCCCTGGAAAGAAAGGGGAAAAAAGAAAAGATAATTGCATTTCCATTCAAGTTCCAAAGCACAAAACTCTATCTAGAAATCACAGTCATCATGGGCTTGAATAAAAATTTGCTATTGCTGAGAGACTGTGATTAAAAAAAAAGTAATATCAGGGAGAATATCTAAGCAACCAGCCCAAGCACAGGAGCAAGTTAACTGATTCTTTGAACATTTTAGGAAATTTCTCCAAGGTTCAAATATTTGTTCTCTAGGTTATCTTTCCTTTAAAAAATAGGAAAAAAGGGACTTGGAAGGAATATGACTTTAAGGAAGCTGTAGTTTTTTGCATTAGCTCATTTCCCCAGGGCCTGAAAAGAAGTTAAGGCAAATATAAAGAGATTCACGGCTAATGAGAAATTTAAAGTACTTCCTTCTACTTTTTATTCTCTTCCTCTCCCTCTCCTTCTCCCTCTCTCTCTCTCTCTCTCTCTCTCTCTCTCTCTCCTCTTTTTGTCTCTTTCACTCCATCTGTGTCGCTCTGCCTGATAGACTATCTCTGTCTCTCCATTACCACTAGAATTGATAGCTTTAGATGTATTTGCTATGAATAAATACTTGTGTTAATCTAATATGGAAAAATGTAGAAAAAGGTGAAGGTGGCTAGTTGGGGGAAAGCACGGTATTGGTTGTCAGCAGCAAGAATCGTAGCCATCTGATCAGGGTCACAGAGAGCCTTTGAGGATTCTCACCAGGAATGGGAATATCCTATGTGGTAAATTGGGTGGCAACAAGCAGCTCTTAAGGGAACGTTGAAAAGAAAAAAAAAAAAGAAATGATTCCTACTTCAGTTGTAATGATATACTCAAACCCTACTCATTACCTGCACTATGACCCATTACTCTGTAACTTTCCAAACCAAAATATACCTCCCTGGTCATCATGCCCCTAAATCTGCTATTCTCACCCTCGACCCCATTGGAATATAAATTCCTTAAGGAGAGAAATTGTTTTCCCTTTTGTATTTGTATCCTGTGTTTAGCACATTGCTTGGCACATAGTAAGAACTTAGTAAGTATTTTTTCTCACATTAATTCAGTCATTCAGTGATTCATTCAAAGGAAACATGATATGCACAAATTTAGAGATATCAGCACTCCAAATGTTCATATGGACGATTTGTGCCTGACCTGTGACAGTCTCCAGGGCTCACATTGGTCTGATCAGCCAGAGTCTGACACACAGCATAGTGAAGTCTTCTTCAAGAACAAAGACAACTGATTCATTCATGAACCTTAACTTCAAGCATGCACTAGAACGCTAAGCAAATGAATGAAAGGTTAACAGAAAGTTAAGAAAGATGCAAACCAGAGTGAACAATTAAGCTAAGTGGACCACCTAGAGTGAATCCAGTTCATAATATAGTAACTTCTCATTCTTCTTCTTGTTTCTCACAATAATTTTAACAATATATTGCTAATAGCATTCATTAGTAGTATGACCAATGTCTTACTACAGAATTTCTACTGGGCCCAGCCAAATCATACAAAATTGGAAATATTCTTCAAAAACATCACATAGTTCTGACCAAAGTTTTTGCTGTTTAGAAGTGGCATTTGGTAAATGCGTATGTTTTATAATTTTTCACCTGGCATACACATTATTAAATATGGCAAAACCATACTTTCTAATATAAGCATATGTATCTTTCCCATAACTTAAAATAGGGACTCTTGAATGAATAGAGAAGCCAGATGGTACATTGGCTAGAATGTTGGCCTTGGAAGCAGGAAGACTCATCTTCCTGAGTTCAAATCTGGCCATGTGCCCCTGGACAAATCCCTTAAGCCTGTGTGCCTCAGTTTTGTCATCTGTAAAATGAGCTACAGAAGGAAATAACAAACCATTCCAGTAACTTTGCCAAATGGAGTCACAAAGAATCAGAAATGATGAAACAAATGAAAAACAAATTTGTCCTATAGGATCACTCTTTCTTTAATTTTGTTAAAGAATTTTAAGATTCAGTAGATCCCCTTGCATATATTTTATGTATTGATTACTTCACTTTTTTTTCTCTGCAAACAAATTTCCAACTAAACTAATCAGCTATGCTTTGTCTAAAAGCAGGTAAGGGGCATCATGGTGAAAGGATATTTAGATATTTGCATATTATGCTCTCCCACCAACCCCCAAAAGTTCTATTGCTTAATCATCCTTGGGCATGTAAGGATCTAGGACAGGCATAGGTATGAAGCAGTCAGCTTCAATCTAGACTAGGTCAAATATATCTAGCTTGTCTATGGTTGGGTTGTAAAATGAGTTCTGGAAAACTAAGGTACAGAAGTTCAATAACTATTAGGGAAGAAAATATGCTTTAAAGACATTTCAAAGTTATTTCTGGGGAAAATGAATTTACACTAACATTCTTTTAGTTGAGAAGATTTTGTGACCTATTATAAAGAACACTGGACCAGGAATTACAGGAGCATCACTAACTAGTTATATAGGTTAAATAACTACCTCATTCTTGGGTTTTCCCACATTTAAAAGTAAATAGTAATTCCTACTCTTATTTACCTACTAGGGCTGTTGAAAGTAAAAATAAAAATGAAATGATTCTACCCAAATTTAACAGTGTGGGTATTTTCTGGATCAATACTGAATAAAATTCTCTAAAAAATAAGAGAGGAAGGAGGAGGAGGAGTTATGTTAATGTTACATCAAATTCATCCAATATTTATGGAGTGCCACCAATATTGGTAATAATTATAAGACATGCCCTTGACTCTGGAGGAATTTGTAATCAAGGAGGCTCAAGCACTAAAGGTCATGCCTTGTGGATTCTCTCTTTTCCTCTCTTTGATTCTTGGTATTCATGCTTCTTGACAATGACAACTGTTTCTCTTACAAAGGCTACACTCTAGTGAAAATATGATTGATAGGTTTACAGAACTATATCTTAGATACTGAAGGGATTATGTTAAGGCAGTCTGTCCTGTAACAAAAAAAGGAATTGGGCAAGGGAGTGGGGGGAGATCCAGTCTTCATATAAATCTGAACTACACGAACAAGAGAGTGGATAGCTGTCACAAATAAATTTGCTAGGTGGAGAACAGTGGAGTGTAGGCCCATTCAAAGCAAAAAGCATTATCAGCAAGAGCCTGGAGGGGAATAAGGTGATGATTTCTAGAGGAGAAATATACAGACTATAAACACCAGAATTAATCCAGGAATCTGATATTTAAGAAGGTCAGCTGTCAGTCTGGGGCAGTCAAGTTCCTGGCATTCCAACTGAGGAAGCCATGTCACTGTTGCTGCAGTGTGTGTGTGTGTGTGTGTGTGTGTGTGTGTGTGTGTGTGTGTGTGTGTCCCACTGTGCCCCACTTCTAGAGGAGCACTGTATCTTGTCCCATTTCTCCCCTGGACCACTAAATTATAGAATCATAGATTTTAGAGCCAGATGGGAACTCTGAGATCTCTCTTATTCCACTTTATGTGATCATTGTATATATCTTCTTATGTCCCTAGATCATCTGTAAGCTCTTTGAGGACAGGGACTACATCTTATTAATCTTTCCATCTCCTTTAAATACTCTCTCTTCTGCATCCCAAACATAACCCTCCTTGCCCTTCTTTAAGTCCAGTCCCTTCATTCTATTTTTAGTCATCTTACTATAGATATGAGACTAATAATAGTGTCAAATTATGAAAGTCATAAAAATGACTTGAAATAATAAAGAGCTTTGACAGTTACAGGTTACAAAATGAACCCACATAAGTCATCTGCATTTCTATATATTACTAAACAAAGCTCAATAGCAAGAGATAGAAAGAGAAATTTCATTTAAAGCTATGGTAGACACTATAAAATATCTGGGAGCCTACCTGCCAAAACAAACCCAGGACCATATGAACACAATTACAAAAGATTTCTTGCACAAATAAAGTCAGATCTAAGTAATTGGAAAAAATCAGTTTCTCTGGGGTAGGCTGAGCTAATAAAATAAAAAAATGACAGTTCTTCCTAAATTACTTTACTTATTCTGTGCCATACCAATCAAATCATCAGAAAATTACTTATTAGAGCTAGAAAAAGTAATATCAAAATTCATATGGAAGAACAAAAAATTCAGAATATCAAGGGAATTAATGAAAAGAATGCTAGGAAAGGTGGCCAAGTCATGCTAGATCTCAAATTGTACTATAAAGCAGCAATGATCAAAGTCATTTGTTACAGTCTAAGAGATAGAGTGGTAGATCAATGGAATATGTTAGATACTCAAGACACAGTAGTCAAGGAATATAGCAATCTACTGTTTGATAAATCCAAGGATCCCAGCTTCTGGGATAAGAACTCACTGTTTGACAAAAACTTCCAGGAAAACTGGATAATAGTATGGTGGAAACTGGGCATAGACCAATGCCTGACACCATACACAAGAATAAAGACCAAATGGATACATGATCTAGGTATAAAGACTGATACTATAAACAAATTAGCAGAGCAAGACAGTATATTTGTCATATTTATGGAGAACAGAGAAATTTACGACCAAACAAGAGAAAGAGAACATTATGAAGTACAAAATGGATAATTTTGATTATATTAAATTGAAAAGGTTTTGCACAAATAAACCCAATACAACCAAGATTAGAAGGGAAGCAGAAAACCGGGAAAGAATTTTTACCACTGGTGTCTGTGATAAAGGCCTCATTTCTAAAATATATAGAGAACTGTGCCAAATTTACATGAATATAAGTCATTCCCCAATTAATAAATGGTCAAATGATATGTACAGGGAATTTTCAGAGGAAGAAATTAAAGCTATTTATAGTCATATGAAAAAATACTCTAATTCAGTGTTGATTAGACAGATGCAAATCAAAACAACTCTGAGATACTACATTACACCTATCAGATTGACTAACAAGACAAAACAGGAAGATGATAAACGTTGGAGAAGATGTGGGAGAACTGGAACGCTAATTCACTGTTTGGTGGAGTTGTGAATTGATCCAACCATTCTGGAGAGCAATTTAGAACTATGCCCAAAGGGATACAAAAATGTGCATACCCTTTGACCCAGCAGAATCGCTTCTAGGGTTATATCCCAAAGAGATCATAAAAATGCGAAAATGTCCCATGTGTACAAAAATATTTATAGCAAATCTTTTTCTGGTAGCCAAGAACTGGAAATCTAGGGAATGCCCAACAACTGGGGAATGGTTGAACAAGTTGAGGTATATGAATGTAATGGAATACTATTGTACTATGAGAAATGATGAATGGGCAAATTTCAGAAAAATCTGGAAAGATTTATATGAACTGATAATGAGTAAAATGAGTAGAACCTGGAGAACGTGGTACACAGTAATAGCCGCAGTGTGCGAGAGCTGTTTCTGACAGCAATGCAAGGACCTAAAACATCCCCAAAGGACTCTTGTTGCAAAATGCCATCCACATTCAGAGAAAGAACTGTGGAATTGGAACACAGAATAAAGCAGACTATTTTCTCTTGTGTTATGTTTTGTTTTGTTTTGGTTTTTCTCATGGTTTCTCCCATTTGTTTTAATTCTTCTATGCACCATGACTAATATGAAAATGTGTTTAATAAGATTGTATGTGTAGAATCCCTATAAGACTACACACCATCTTGGGGAGGAAGGGTAGAGGGAGGGGGAGAAAATTTAAAACTTAAGGAAGTGATTGTTGAAAACTGAAAACAAATTAATTAAATTTTAAAAAATTATAAAAGTCTTTCAAGCATAAATCACATGATAACATATCTTCATCATTCTCACATGGTCCTTAATAATTGGGTAGGGTCATTTTACAACAAACACATAATGTGTATAATTATTAAATATTATAAATTCAGTTTTAATCTTCTACTTATACATTGTGAAAATGCTGTAGGATTTTAATAGCAAAGATAATGGAGTAGCATTTCTGGACAAATCTCTGGTATTAATGATTTTGAAATCATTAAGCAGGTGATGAAAAAGAAAGCAATGTAGCATAAGTAAGAGTATTGACTTTATATAGAGGATTTGAGTTCAAATCCTAACTCTATCATTTAGTACTTGTGTGACCTTGGGCAATTCCCTTAACTTCTCAGGTTTCATTGTTGTCATCTATAAAATAGGAAGGTTGGATTAGATAGAAAGTCTCTGATATCCCTTGTTGCCACAGACTTAAAATTCCCTGAGCCAATGATGCTTTATTCTATAAGGTGATTGACAACTTACCTTTGGGAAAATTTGATGAATTTAATCAATCTACCAATTAATAAATAAATAAGGATTAAACATATACTACACGATGATTTTTTTTTACTTTGTTTTTTTTTGGATCTTTGCTTTCATCAATGTAGGGATCCCCATCCATATTTCAATTTCAACTCATCCATACTTAATTATTATTGTGCAATTTTAATTGTGCAATTCTTGGGCATGTTTTCAAATTTATCATAAATGGTATGCATGCAGTCATTATCTTGGGGGACAAGAAAGAAGAAGAGGGGCCAGACATGAGATTTCATCTACTAAAATATTTTGTTTTGTTTTGATTTGAATATATGATTTTGTCCATTTAGGAAATTCTATTCACTAGCATAAATGGCAACTTCTTCTGACTCATAGGCTTAGAGAACTACCTCAAATACTGAGACCTTTTGGACTTGCCAATTGCCATATAAAACATTTCGGAGGCAAGACACTACTTGAGTCCTATCAACTGCATCACTTGACCTCTCTAAGAAGTTCATATTAATGGATGTTGCTTTCAACATAAAGCATATTGAATTCTGATATAAAACAAGGGACTGCCATTTGTTGAGTAAAATATTATGGAGTGTTCAGGGAGGTCTGTAGGACCTCTGGTGTGAGGGCTTGCCAAGCCCTTTTTCAGAGCTGCTCATTATTGAAATTCTCATTGTTGTTATACAGTTAATGCACTTTTTGGGCACTAACACTTGAGGGACAGTATAAAGGAAGATGCTAAGGATTTATTCTATTGCCATTTTTCTCTCCAATTCTTCTCCTACTTGTCCTTTACGTTCTCTAATATTGACTTCTTTAATTTGCAATAGTTTATACAATCAATCTTCAACTTTTGCTCAATAATACCCTTAGAAAATGGTGAGGAAATAAAAAACCCAACTGATGACAACACTGAAACCTAGGGGAAATAGGAAGTTAGGCTCCTGCAACCACCAAAATCTCATCTTCCATTAGAAATTGCTGAAAATGCTCTTTTCTTTGTTTTTCCTTTTTAAATTTATTTATTTAACTTTTAACATACATTTTCACAAAATTTTGGGTTCCAAATTTTTTCCCCATTTGTCCCCTCCTCCCACCCCAAAACGCTGAGCATTCTAATTGTCCCTATCACCAATCTTCCCTCTCTTCTAACAACCCTCCCGTCCCTTGTCCCCATCTTCTCTTTTGTCCTGTAGGGCCAGATAACTTTCTATACCCCATTATCTGTATTTCTTATTTCCTAGTAGTAAGAAACATACTCGACAGTTGTTCCTACCACTTTGACTTCTATTCTCTTCATTCCTCCCTCCCCACCCATTCCTTTTGGGAAGGAAGCGATTCAATATAGGCCATATCTTGTGTAGTTTTGCAAATGACTTCCATAATAGTCGTGTTGTGTAAGACTAACTATATTTCCCTCCATCCTATCCTGCCCCCCATTGCTTCTGTTCTCTCTTTGGATCCTGTCCCTCCCCAAGAGTGTTGACTTCAAATTTCTCCCTCCTCTCACTGTCTTTCCTTCCATCATCCCCACACCCTACTTATCCCCTTCTCCCCCACTATCCAGTATTGTAAGATAGGTTTTCATACCAAAATGAGCGTGCATTTTATTCCTTCCTTTAGTCAAATATGATGAGAGTAAGCTTCATGTTTTTCTCTCACCTCCCCTCTTTTTCCCTCCACTGAAAAGTCTTTTGCTTGGTCTTTTATGAGAGATAATTTGCCCCATTCCATTTCTCTGTTTCTACTCCCAATATATGTCTCTTTCACCACTTAATTTCACTTTTTTAAGATATGATCCCATCCTATTCAATTCACTCTGTGCTCTCTGTCTGTGTTTGTGCACGTGTGTGCATGTGTGCATGTATATGTATGTGTGTGTGTTTATGTGTGTGTGTGTGTGTGTGTGTGTGTACTCCCACCAACTACCCAGATACTGAAAAGCTTCAAGAGTTACAAATATGGTCTTTCCATGTAGGAATGTAAACAGTTCAACTTTAGTAAGTATCTTATGACTTCTCTTTGCTGTTTACCTTTTCATGCTTCTCTTCATTCTTGTGTTTGAAGGTCACATTTTCTTTTCAGTTCTGGTCTTTTCATCAAGAATGCTTGAAAGTCCTCTATTACATTGAAAGACCATATTTTCCCCTGAAGAATTATACTCAGTTTTGCTGGGTAGGTGATTCTTGGTTTTAGTTCTAGTTCCTTTGGCTTCTGGAATATCCTATTCCATGTCCTTCTATCCTTTAATGTAGAAGCTGCTAGATCTTGTGTTATCCTGATTGCATTTCCACAATACTGGAATTGTTTCTTTCTAGCTGCTTGAAATATTTTCTCCTTGACCTGGGATCTCTGGAATTTGGCCACAATTTCCTATGAGTTTCTCTTTTTGGATCTCTTTCAGGTAGTGATCGGTGGATTCCTTGAATACTTATTTTGCCCTCTGGTTCTAGAATATCCTTGACAATTTCATACAAGATGATGTCTAGGTCCTTTTTTTGATCATGGCTTTCAGGTAGTTCCAAAATTTTTAAATTGTCTCTCCTGGATCTACTTTCCAGGTCAGTTGTTTTTCCAATGAGATATTTTACATTATCTTCCATTTTTTCATTCTTTTGGTTTTATTTTGTGATTTCGTGGCTTCTCATAAAGTCATTAGGTTCCATCTGCTCCATTCTTATTTTTAAAGAACAATTTTCTTCAGTGAACTTTTCCTCATTTTCCATTTGGCCAAGTCTGCTTTTTTAAAGCATTCTTCTCCTCATTGGCTTTTTGAATCTCTTTTGCCAATTGAGTTAGCCTATTTTTCAAGGTATTATTTTCTTCAGCATTTTTTGGGGTCTCCTTTAGCAAGGTGTTGACTTGCTTTTCATGCTTTTCTTGCATTGCTCTGATTTCTCTTCCCAATTTTTCCTCCATCTCTCTAACTTGATTTTCAAATTCCTTTTTGAGCTCTTCCATGGCCTGAGCCCATTGAATATCTATTTTTATGTTTGGGATACAGAGGTCTTGACTTCTATGTCTTTACCTGATGGTAAGCATTGTTCTTCGTCATCAGAAAGGATGGGAGGAGATATCTGGTCACCAAGAGTCTTATTCTATAGTCTTATTTTTTTTCCCCTTTTTTGGGCATTTTCCCAACCAGTTACTTGACTTTTGGGTCCTTTGTCAAGAGTAGGGTATACTCTGGGAATCTGTGAAATCTCAGTTCCTCCAAGGTGGCACAATCAGGCGCGTACTGGTCTGGATGCAAAGAAGGTATTTTGTGCCTAGAATCTTAGCAGATACCTCTCCACAGCCACCTGGCCTCCAGTTCAGCCAAGCCAGCACTGGGGGCTGATTTTCAAATAAGCTGGATGGGCAGGGCCATCATTCAGTTTGAGACAAAAACCAGCTTGGCTAGGGCCTCCACCCAGGGCTGAGGTAAGACTCAGCTCTTCAATGCCCCCAGGGGTTTTTACACTCCAATAATGGAGCCTCCATATGGGCTGCTATGCAGGCTCTGTGACTGCTGCCTGCTGCCAGAGCTATGGAAAAGCCCTTCTCCCTTCCTGGGCAGCTGATAAAATCCTGTCACTGACCTTTGATGCCTGTGGGCCAAGGGATCTGAGGGCTCACTACTGTGCCTGGAGTGTCCACCCCAGAGGTGTCCTCCTCCTCCCAGAGTCTTGTCACACTGCGCCGCTTGGCCAAGGCTGGGCTGCGCTCTGTGCTCAGCTCCACATCTGGCGCAACCGACATGTCTGTGGGGATTTCAGGTCACCGTGAGCTGGAAATCTCCTCCATTCTGTTGTTTTTTTACTTCTATTGCTCCAAAATTTTTTGAGAGTCCCTCTCTACAGGTACTTTATGGGCTGTGGGGAGGACCCTGCGTGTGTCTTTCTAATCTGCCATCTTGGCTCCACCAAAAATGCTCTTTTCTACAGACAATTCTTTATAACAAAATATTAATGATGATAGTATACAACTTTTCCTTATATGTTTAACCATGAAATAACCCATAAAATACCACACACAAAATAAAATTGGTAACACTAAACATGTTTTCTAGCTAGTTATTCCCTAGAATTCTGGGATATTCTGTGCCAGTATTTTGCATAATATTAATTTTTCATAACACATGAAATCAACAATACCATAAATATCATATAGGAAATAAAATTATTAAAATGAAAACATGTTAACCTGAATATTACCTTCCATTGTGTCTGATGTTCATCTGAATGGTTTGAGAGTGTTGTACTGTATACTATGCTACTGTAAACCTCTCTATTTGGGGCATCCTCTGAAAACCAAAGGAGAGATTACTGGGACTTTAGTCTCTGATTTCAGAAAACACCAAGAGTAGCTCTCGACATTACTTTGGAACTCTATTCTTTTTGGCTGGAGGATAGGGTTGGAGACTGTGAAGGAGACACTGTCAGCGGGGCTGCTTCTTGAGTCATTTGATATCCTTAAGGTTCTCCTGGCTGACAGCAATTGCAGACATTCTGGCAAAAAGTTTACCTAATATATATATTTTTTCATTAGGCCACATCACTGATTTGCAGACTTGGACTTAGAGCCTAAAGGACTTGCACTAACTGCAACAAAAACATTGAGTTTTAAAGGCAAACAATGAAACTATGCAATGAATGTACAGGGAGTTTTTTCACAATGGTAGGGTGAACAAGACCAGAAAAGAGCCTAGTAGGATACCAGGTACACCAACTAGTGCACATTGGACCTCTCATTATTTTCTCTATTGTACATAGCCAGAAAAATGCAGGGCTGCCAAAGTGAAAGTGAAAATTAGGTTACTAAAAAAATTACAAGATTGCTTCAAGTTTCAAAAGTTAACCACAAATGTTGAGGATTGACTGTATTTTCCATTCCTTGAGTCATTTCGTTTCTTCTAGGTTATCTTGACGTTCTCCAATCAGGGCGTGCACAGAATTAAGGCACAGTGCATTGCCAAATGCAATTTTGTCAAAAGTTGATTGTTCACTTTATTTCTTTCTCAGAGCACTTTGTTTAGACTTCTTCAATGCCTCTAACAGAGTAACAACTGTATAATAGCTTTATCTCTTTCTAAATTGTAAACTCCCCGAGGGTAGGATTTGTGTCTCAGTTAACTTTGTTTCACTTTCAGCTTTTTTCTACACAGTTGGCATTTTATCAATATTGATTCAGTGGAAGAACAAATAAATCCTACCTACAACCTCTAATTCAATATACTTATCTAAAGCTGACTTTTGCTTGGCACTTCATTGTCATCTATCCACATTTTTTTACTCACTCTTATTTCTACTCATTGTTTTGCTCATTACTCATTTCAATTCCAGAGATATTTACGAAGTGCCTACTAGGCACTGGAGATAAAGAGCCAAACATAAAACCTTATTTCTACTACTCAGAAGGTGTTTACTATATAATTTGAAGAATTAAATCCTTTATTTCCAAAAATATAAACTTTGCAAATATAACTGGAAGTTAAAAAGAAAGAAAAACAATTTTAAAAGCCCAAAACACTGTTCCTCCTGGTCTCCTACCTGGTTTCACATTCTGTCACCAACTTTAAATACTACTTTTGAAAAATGTTGAAAACCCTCCTCCATAATATACAAAATAAACATTTTTGGAGAATGTAACAAATATTTTTATGCAGTATTTGGTATGCAGCCATCTTATGTCTGTGAAATTTTTTCTCTCCAAATATGTTTACCTGGTGCTCCACTTACTGCACCTATTAAGTTTACTGTATTCTGTTAATTTCTTACTATTTCTCTAATTATGCAAGATTAAACATTTTCAGTTAACCTTCTCCCCATCAAACAGATCAGTGATAAAAATGTAAACCATTTGACCCAAGACTACGCTCTTCAGCTTAACACCATTGGCAACTACTCTTGGAATTTGATTCTCAAGACAATGTTGACACCTATATGATTGGAAACTACAATAAATATCTATACATGTTGGTTTTTTGGGTTTTTTACCATCAGTCTAAATCCCTGTAATTTGCAAAAGCAGACAGAATGTCTAGCTGATTTTATTACTGATTTAGCTAGTGTGAATTGTCACCTATCTTAGAAGGAGTTACATATATACATACATCTATAGTATGTATGCATGTGTATATTCACACACAGATAGATAGATGATAGATAGATAGATAGATAGATAGATAGATAGATAGATAGATAGATATTTGTCTCACAAACATAAGGAAAGTAAGGAACATCTCATTACTAATGAATCAGCAAAGTTGTTTGGGGTCGTGGGAAGAGCATTGAATTTGTATTTATGATTTTAGTTCCAGTCCTGCCATTAATTTGGGGACCTAATTAAGTCATTTGTCCTTTCTGGTACTCAGCTTTATCCTTAAAATGAGGGTGATATTAAAAGCACTTGAAAGTATAGGCACAAATTGATTTTTCTTTAGATTCATAAAAAGCATTTACCTAAAACCATCAGCAAGCATTATTTGTAATTGAGATAAATTAGAAGCTGTCCGAGTAAGATCAAGTGTGAAACAAGATGCCCACTGTCACCAATACTATTCAACATTACATTGGAAATCATAGTAATAGCAATAAGAGAAGAAAAAGAAATAGAAAGAATCAGAGCAGGCATCCCTTTTTGCAGATGATATGATGATATACTTTGAAAATATCACTCAAATAAACAGTTTAAAAAATTAATAATTTTAGCAAAGTAGCAGAATAAAAAGTAAATCATCAGCATTCCTATTTATCAAAAACAAAACCCTGCAAGAAGAGATACCCCATTTAAAAGAACTCTAGACAGCATAAAATACCCAGAATATACTTCCAAAACGAACCCAGGAATTATATTAATAAAATTATTTTAAAAACTTTTTATACAGATAAAATCAGATTTAAATGATTGGAGAAATATCAATCATTCACAGATAAGCAGAGCCAATATAATAAAAAAGGATAATTTTACCTAAACTAACATATATATTCAATGCCATCCCAATTAAATTACATTTTTTTTACTGAATTAGAAAAACTAATAATAGAATACATTTAGAAAAAAAAAGTCAAGACTATCAAAGGAACTAATACAGCAATTAAAGAAAGGAGGTTTAGCAGAGTCAGGTCTTAAATTATATTTATAAGACAATAATTACTAAAACTGTCTGGTACTGGTTGAGAAATAGAATGGTAGATCAGTGAAAGATAGTAGATATAAAATGTATAACAGCACATAAATATAGTATTCTTGTATTTGACATGTGTAAAAACAAGTTTTGAGGATAAAAATTCATTATCTGATAAAAAAAAATTAGGAAAACTGGAAAGCAACATGACAGAAATTGGATATAAACCAAAATGTTGAACCATTTACAAAAATAAGGTCAAAATGGATGTATGACCTATATATAAAAAGAGATATTACAAGAAAATTTAAAGAATATGAAACAGATTAGCTATCAGATTTATGGATATGCCAACAAATTTTGAATAAACAGGAGACAGAGAACAGTGTGAGGTGCAAAATGGGTAATTTTGATTACATTAAATTAAAAGTATTTGAACAAATAAAACAAATGTAGCCAAGATCAGAAGGAAAGCAAAAAATGGGGGGAAATTTTCACAGACAGTTTCTCAGATAAAGGTCTCATATCTCAAATAGATAAAGAACTTTGTGAAATCTATAAGAATACAAGTCAACCCTCAATTGATAAATAATCAAAGAATATGAACAGGCAATTTTCTAATGAAGGAATCATAACAATTTATAGTCATATGAAAAAAGTTCTAAATTATAATTGAGTAGAGAAATGCAAATTAAAACAACCTTGAGATATCACTTTATACCTATCAGATTGTCTAAAATGATTGAAGGGGAAAATGATAAATATTAAAGGGCATGTGGAAAAATTGAGACACTAATTCACTGTTGGTGGAACTATGAAAGTACTGAGCCAGCCATTCTGGAGAGCAATCTGGAATTATGCCCAAGAGCTATTATACTTCCTACATACCCTTTAATTCAGCAATACCACTACTAAGTCTGTTTCCCAAGATGATTAGGAAAAAAGGAAAGGAATCTATATGTTCTAAAAATATTTATTGTAGCTCTCTTTGTGATGGCAAAGAATTGGAAATTGTGGGGATTGCCATCCACTCAGGAACTGTGAACAGTTGTGGTATGTGATCATGATGGAATATTACTTTATTATTATTCATTAGAAATGAGGACCTCAATGACTTTGGAAAAAACAAATATATACTGCAATGGCAATCAAAATAGGATCTTATGTTGTTTTTGTTTTACAAAAAGTGCCTCTGATTGAATCTTGCCTTTACCAATCAAGAGTCTTTATAAGGAGTAAAATACAGAAACAAGTTTCTTTAACTAGAAACAGGATATCTATTTGTATTGTTAATTATTTTACTGTGATTAAAGATCTTCCCTACCCATTAATAGGCTTGACCATTTGAGCCACTGGTTCTCAAGGATTGGGATGCCCACTGGCTCTAAAAAAAGTTTTAAATACTTTGAGTTGAAGTTTTACTTTGGGGTTTACTGACTGGAAGTGTTTGGCCAGATGAGGACTCTGGAAAGCCACTTTAAGGAGCTGTCTGTTGAATTCAGGCAGAGGAAACCATGTCTGTTGATTGTGTATTTGTTGGGGGGGGGAGGGTATGGCATTGCTATTTTCAAGGATCTTGGGTTCATGGTCCTGCAATCATGGTGTGAGGATAAAAATTACTTTCTTTTCAAAATTCACTTGCCTGTAATTTTCACTTGTTTTTACTTTCCTAAAATGCTATTTTACCACCTTGAAGGAATTCTTTGCTTAAGGAATTGTTTGATGCTGCTTATTAAAGGTTATTTTTTTTTATTTAAACCTGAGCCTCTGATTGGTCCATGCTCCAGACATAGAACCACAAAAGAGGCACCAACCTACACCCGGAAAAGAATCCTTACTACAACATGCCCTATTGGCAAGTCAAGTCAAGCCAAATCAACAGTTATTTGTTAGTACTCTACTATGTTTCAGGAATGGGGCTAAGTGATGAACGTACAAGCATAAACATGAAAAAGTCTCTGCCCTCGAGGATGTTACTGGGAAAGGTGAGGTAGATAGCGTATACGAAGTTAAGCAAATGTAAAATATGTTTAAGATAAAGAAAAATAACTTTGAAGGAGAAGCAATATCAACAACTGTAATTAGGAAAAGTATACAAAAGTAGCCCAGGAGTCAAGTTTTGAGGGAAACTAGGATTTCCAAGAGGTACAATTAAGGAAGTAATGTATTCTTAGTATATGCAAAGGCAGTTGAAATGTCACATATAAGGAGTAACAAGTGGACCAGTCTGACTGGAATTGAGAATAAGAAGAGAGTAATGTGTAATGAGTAATCTTCATGGGGCATGAACTAAAGATGCATAAGTATCACCATTGTCCTCTTGGTACTCTTTGGGATAGTTCTTCCTAAACGGTAGCATCCAGAACTGAACATAATACTCAGGATAATGATGTCACTACAGCAAGATGTGGTTACTTCAGTGGACTGAGCAGACTTATCTTCATGAGTTCAAATTCAGCCTCAGACAATTGCTAGTTGTGAGATCCTGGACAAGTCACTTAACATTGTTTAACTTAGTTCCAATATCAAACCACTCCAGTATCCGTGCCAAGTAAACCCAAAAAGTGGTCACAAGATGCTGTACATGACTGAACAACAAAGTGAAATAGGAAACTCACTTCCTTATACCTAGAAGCTATTTCCTCTTTTTTAATCTCAGATAGTATCAGCTTTTATTGACGTACTATTTATTATACTATGCTTTATTAATATACTATTATTTATTAACATACTATTTCCCCATATAAAGCTTGAATTCTACTAAAGGGGCCTGGAATTTGGGGCAGGTAATTGGCACGGTAAAAAAATTACTAGCCCGCAGTCAGAAAGATCTGAACTCAAATTTGGCCTCAGATACTTGCTCATTGTGTGAACCTGAGCAAGTCACTTGACCTCTGTCTTCTTCAGTTCCCTCATCTGTCAAATGGAAATAATAACAGCACTTGCATCCTAGAGTTGCTATAAAAAGAAAATGAAATAATTTGTAAGGCTCTTTGCAAACCTTTAAGTGTTGTACAAATGGAAGCTATCACTATTTTTGGAAAAACTCCTGACTGATCCCTCATCCATCTTGATCTTGGGAAGTTAATTTTTTTTAACCCATTTCTAAGATTTTATATTTATCTCTATTAAAGTCTACCCGAAATGTTATATTAACATATTGATATTTTATGTTAAAACAGGTTTTATGGCATTAGATTACAATGCATTAGTGTCATCATTGCAAAGCTTTGTTGATTAGAACACTATTATTTGGGGATAGACCCATGGATACTCATTATGACTAGGTGTATTAGATTGTACATATTTCCTAGTTCCATTAAGGATTAGTTAAAAGGAAGGAAGAAGACCTTATTAATTTGGAAGCCTTTTAACCATAAATTGCTAATCCATTTTAAATCCATTTCTTTCAACCATGATCGGAATACAAGAAATTCAGGACCAGGTGTAGACTTCTCACAGCTGATAGATCTACTTTTGCTTTACTTGACCTCAGTGAATATTCTACAATTATACACAGAGAACCTGAAATGATTTTCAATATGGTACTAAGAGTCTTTGAAAGTTGTACCCAGAAAGAGATGGAAAGTCACAGTTTTTTCCATTTCACATCTCTAACCTCACGATAGCCTTTTATGGAAAGATGGGGGATGGGGACAAAGATATTTTTGAATTTTGGGGTCAGTGCTTTTCATTCTCTTTTTCTCTTTAGGATTGCATTTTCTATCCCATTACAAGAAAAAAGTAAAGCTAGAAACTTAACTGAGATAAACATCTGATAAAAAGCTACAAGGGAAAAAAATGACCTTTTGAAAACTGAAAGGTTACATAACTCTTCCTCTTGTTTTTCTTATCATTTGGATCATTGTTACTTGCTGCATTTTCTCTTCTCTTTCTTTTCTATTCTTCACATTTCTTTATTCTTCTTTTTTGATCTTTCTCATTCATTTCAAGGAACATTTATTAAAATATACTGTATATACACCACGCTATTGAGCTGTATCAATTGTGGGCATAAATGTGCAACAGGATTGTATTTTCTTCGTAAAATAAAAATGACAAGTAAGGATAGAATATAGGCCAAGGTCCAGAGCAAGAAAGAACTCAACTTTTATGGCCAAATATAGTTGTTTCTTTGTTTTAACCAAGATATTCTGCCCTTATTAAGGTCATTAGTGCTTGTCAATAAGTGATTATGTTTGGATTTCATGCACCTTGCATTCCCAAGTAGAAACTCAGATTCAATCAATACTTTCACATAGTGATACCTGTAATCAGGGCATGGGTTCTTATTTAAGCTGACACATGATTATACTTCATAATAGAATTCGAAACAAAATTCTAATTCATGGATTTACTAATTATTCTTTGCAGCTGCAGCTATTAACCATAACATATATAATATATAATCAAAGATACAGAGATATATAATTTACATTATATATAATGTGAATTTATTCTATGAATATGAATGTGCACATTTGGCACTCATATACACAGGCAGAGACATTGGGATCTTACTCTTGGGTGGGTCTGTATCATTGAGAGCAGTACCCCTTTCAGTGATAAGGTGGTGTGGTAAGTACCCAGATCCCTCAAGAAAAGTTGTTCAACAGAAAACACAGTTTAGCTCCATAAAACTCACTCAATAAAAGCACTTTACCTTTCTTGATCCAGCCAAGTTGATTCCCCACTTCTTGACTCTTTTCAATACTTACAGCTTCCTCCAAGCTCCTGATTAGATGTGTATGTACAACCTACTAAATAACTCTTTCAAAGCATTCAGATTTCATATTCTTTCTTCTGTTAACTTCCTTACAAACACTGCTTCAGGTGTTGGCAGGAAGTTAATAAATGAGAACAGCTAATGTTACAAAAAGATTGTAGAACATATCCCTAGAAGAAATTGACCTTAAATTAAATCGTACACTCTTGCCATAGGATAAAGGGAATAGGATGGGGGCACAAGAAACAAGGTGATAGAATACACTGGAACCACTCAAAAGGAGAAAATTAATTTCATTTAAGTCTTTTCACTTGAATGGCAATTAATGACTTCTGGTAACAGACATGTTTCAAGTAATGTAAGACCTACAGTCATTTTCTAATGATAGAACTTAAAGAAGAACTACATGGTTAAAATATTGAAATAAAAAGGGGTGAGCAAAATCTCTTGGGCTTAGGTTTTGAGTAGAAGAGAGACATTGTGTTTATCATTTATAGATTTCATTGCCTACTCACTGCACTTTACAAAGTAATCCCCACAAAATGGCCCAGTAAACTCCCTTCCTTCAGTTGTAGAGAAGAAAAAAAGTGAGCTGCCAAGAGACTCATTCATTCATTCTTTCATTCATTCACCCAGCCAATATAGACTTGTAGAATCTTGGAGTCAGAAGCAATGCCAATCATCTTCACCACACTCTGTGCAGGAAAACTCTTTTCAGTACCTCCTTGAGTGCAGGGGCTGTTTCCCCTCTTTTTGTGTCCTCAGTGCTTAACACAGTGTCTAGCACATAGATGCTTAATAAATGTTTACTGACTGACTGGATGATACTTGAAGTTCTTCAGAGAGGTAAAACTTACTATGTCCATTCTTAGGAAATCCATTCAACTTTCCGGATAACTTTAATTGCTAGGAAGGTTTTTTTGGTCTTACATAAAACCAAAATCTTACTGTCTTCGATTTATACTCATAACACCTTAGTCTCTGAACCACATGACTTAGAATTGGAAGGAGTAGAGGTATACTGGTAAATATTTAACAACAAGCTTCTTTCCCTTTCTCAAAAAGAAAAAAAGCACAGCTGCCAGGACACATTTTTGACTTTAATCTGCATTGAAAGTATTTTCTCTATCACTTTCTTAAGTCTTAGATCAACAGCAAAATCATCGCAAAGATTTGTAGCATTTGCTAGTTTTTGATGATCACGATGAAAATGTGACAATGGGCTCATCTGCTGGTTAGAGTTGGTTTCAGTATTTAGAGACCTTTTAGTTTATAAATGAGGGAATTGAGGCCTCAAGACGTTAAAGAATTTGTCCAAAGTCACATGGTCAATAAGTAGCCCAACCAGGATTCAAGTCCAGGCTTTTAAATTCCAAACCTTGTCTTCTTTCAGGAAATGAAAAAGGTGAACCTAACCCTCCACTTTCTAGAACCATGCATAGCAAGAGCAAACTCTCTGTGAACCCAATCAGTCAATCCTTTCCACATCCAGCCTGCACTTGTCTACCTTGCCTACAAAGACATCCTGACATTCTTTGGCAAATGCCTCTCTTAAAGTCAGGGATGCTATGTCTGCAGCTTTCTTCTGAACTACCTATATTTAATCCTGTCAGAAAAGGAAATAAGGAGAGCCTAGCACACCTTCCACTTGATGAACCCATGCTGCCTCATTACTGATCACCACTTTTTAATTATTTACAAAACATTCCTCACCCTAAATGCATTCTAGAAAATTTCCAGGCAATGGAAGTCAATAAAACTGCCTTTTGGTTTCAAAAAACTATATTCCTTTCTGATATGAAAAGTAGAACTAAATCATTAACCCCATTTTTCCATTATTTTTCAAGGATTACCAACAGTTTCTTAGCAATTATTTCTTCAAATCTCTTTACTATCTTTAGGTGTTATTTGTGCCTGGGGCACTAGGGGCAGCTCAGTGACACAGTAGATAGAGTTTCCAACCTAGAACTAAGAGTTCAAATCCAACCTTAGACACTTACTAGCTGTGAAACCCTGGACAGTCATCAACTCTGGCTTAGTTGTCATATCTTTAAAATGAGATGAAGAAGGAAACGGAAAACCACTCCAGCATCTGTGCCAAAAAAGCCCCAAAGGGATCATGAAGAGACTAAAACTACTCAGCAACAACAAAGGTACTATCTTGGTAGTATCCTCACTTAGATGGGACTTCAAATTTTTTTTTCAGTCTAAATATCATTCTTTTTCAAAGGGAAAGTGGAAATAAAATAACAACTGTCTAGTACAGTTTTTCATTATTCATTACTCTGGAGAGCACCATGGTACAGTGGGAATAGTCCTAGGCTAGGGAGTCACAGGACCTAAGTTAAAATCTTGTTTCTGCCGTTTACCATTTGTGTGAACCTCAGTTTTTTCAGCCTATAAACTGATGTCTAATCTTGGACTAGATGATCTCTAAATATCCTTTCCAGTTCTAAATCTTGGACTAAGTAATCATCCCATTTTTCCCAAGCATAAGTCCTATTCCTTCAGTAATATTTCTTATTACTTCTTACTATTTTAAGTACAATGGTCTATATTTCAGAGATTCATAGTAAATATAATTCAAATCATTTCATATTATTTTCCTTTTAAGAGGAAGGAATTGTAAGAATTTGGAGTTAAAGAGGAAAAACAATGTTTATATGGATTTGACTCTTAGGCAGGTGGGTGGTGCTCCGACTAGAGGGCTGGGTCTGAGATCAGGAAGACAAGTTCAAATCAATTGTGTGACCCTGGGCAAGTCACTTAACCTCCATCTACTTCAGTTTCCTCAACTCAGCTGTAAAATAGATAACAATAACACCTTCTTCTCAGGGTTGTTACTAGGATCAGATGAGATAATACAAGTAAAGTGCTTATCCCAGAACTTGACACACAGTTGGCACAAAGTTTTTTAGGAAATAAATGCTTATTTCCCTTTTCCCTTGAAATTTGGTCAGCTCCCCCACCCGCACCCCCGCATTTACATGAACTCTCTCACTATAATCCTGGTTATAAATCTCAAATACAAAGTCGTATAAATAATTTATTTTTAGAACTGTGAATTGGGACTTGTTCTGTCATTCAACTATGGTGAGTACTGATTTCTGCAGTTTAAATGAGTTTCATCACAATCTTCTGTTAAAACTTTTGACTGTCACTGAATTCCAAAAATGAAAAACCTGACATTTCAATGAAATGATCTTGTGAAACCAGTGATTTTTAAACTGAGGTTTTTCACATGAGCAGACACTGCTCCGGTTTCATAATGAAACTTAGCTCAGGTTGGGGCAAGCAACACATAAATTTGAAACCCAAAGCAAAGGACAAAGTTTCATGAAAACAATCACTGAAGATGGAAAGTAAATTTATTTTACCATCATTTATTGTTCCCTCTTTATTGTTCTTTATTCTTCTTAACACTAAATGTTTTTTTTAAAGTTACAAAGGATCAGCACAAGGTTGCTAGTGTTATACTAGCCTCACCATTCATTGACTCATATAATTTTTTTCCTCTCTTTTCCTTTCATTTTCCCAGACTGTAATATAAAGCCAGATACATGATAGTTGCTTAATAAATGACTGTTGAGTGATTCAAAGTTAATTAAGAACCTTACTTGTTCAATGTATTGTACTAAAGGCTTGGGAGAGAGATTAGATAGATAGATAGACAGACAGACAAATAAATAAATAAACATGAAACCACATAATGAAGTCACAATTGTAACTCAAGATATTAAATATATTATATATATTCCTAATTTTATATTTAAATTTAATACAGGTTCTTTAGCATTTGACCCATAGCACCACTGACTCAGAACAAACTATACATTAGGATTTTCTGGTTTATCTGAAGCACCAAAAGATCTCCAGCATTTCTTTCCAAAAAACATCGTTTGGTGCTAGTATAGTATAAACATCAAATTTGTGGTTGATGATATGAATTGGATTCTAGAGCTTCTTGAAGTCCACTCATCACCTAAGAAAATAGATGTATGTTTATCTCAAAGTTCTTTCTGACTCGGTCATCAAAAATGGCAACCATTTACATGAGACTATTTGGCTCTAAAAATGATTCTCATTGTCTATTGGTATACTATTTCTTCCTCTAATAAAAAACAAGAAATGAAAAGGTGAATCTAAAATTAAGAAAAAACCATCCAAATAATTTAGACAAAAATTTGTTTTGAAAGCTTTGTGGAGGGGTGTTTGGAAGCTCATTTCACCAAAAAGTTAGTTTTATTTGCCTTTTTTAAAAAAGATACTAAAAACCAGGTGGCTTAAAAACCTACATATTTCAAATAGAAGCATTTAAATATATTTTTCAATTATGTTTTCCTTTTAAAAAGTTACTTTGAGATTTAAAAGCAAAATAAAACGTAACAGTCATGACCTTTAGGTTGAAGGTAGGATCTTTTCATTCCCCATCTTTTCACGGGAATATTTAACTTTGACTACAAGTATTGAATTCTACGTTGTTTTTCTAGCCTGTCTTCTGTCTTATAATAATACAGAATCTGGGTTTCCTTTTTGTTTTGTTGTGTTTTGTTTTAGCATTTTAACATTCTCCTTCCCTCCAACCTTCTCTCCCCATTCATAACTCTACTTTCACCCCCAAATTCCCCTCATGTTATATTTCTCCTACACATGAAAGAAATCAGGAATAAGGGGAACTGGATGGTATCCTCTGAAATAGTAGGCATTTCAGAACATCTTTCCAGTTGTCAGTGTCTGTATCGTCTCAAAGTATGGTTTCAATTTTACTCTTGAAATATGAGTCAAGCAGTGTTGCCAACACATATTTTCCCCTGTCATAACATTTCACTTATTCCTGAGTCTGTAGACAGCTTATAGGCTACATCTTTTCCCCAGCCTTATTGAAACAGTTTCTTCTTGCTGTTTGAATTCATTTTTCATTAGGAAAAGCAAAAGCAGATCTTATGCCTGATAAGTGGCAGCACCTGGCTTAAAGACTTGTCATCAATGCTGACTTTTTTGAGTGATCACTTCTAATAATTGAGGAATGAACCAAAGCAGCAGTCATATACCAATTAGAAGAGGTGAAGTCACTGTCTACCATGCCTCCATTGCATGGTCCATCATAATCATCGATTCCCCTCCTCACCCACCCCCCAAGGAGTTGATAAAGCACGTAATACACAGAACAGAAAAAAACTTGTGGTGATATTTCCCTTAGCCTATAACTTGGTCAGTATCTTTTTGACAGCATGTTTGACAAGCCCACAGATTTGATGCTAAATGTCCCATTGGATGCATTCTAATGAGTGGGATGCTGAGCAGAGAGTCAAAGGTATAAACTGAAGCATCTTTTAACCTCAAATAGCCTGGATTTAATCTTTATTTTAATTAATTATTTAAACCATCCAAGGTGAGATTTTTTTTAATTAAAAAGGAAAAAAAACCCAGACACTGTGAGTGAAAATGAAATAGCAGGATTCTAGGATGGGTAGTTATTTCTAAGGGACTTTTATGAGATCTCATAAATTATATTCAAATAAAGCCTTATAGTTCACAAAGCCCTTCCACATACTTTACCCCATTTTACTGATTGAGCCAATTTAATAAATAGAAATCAGGCAGAATTGTGACTGGCAAATTTTGCAACATTTTCCAAAATCTCAAGGAGCTCCCTGTCACAAAAGCCCATTTATAATGCCAATATTTCCTGATGTGATATTGCTGAAAAATCATGGAATGAATTACAGATAATCTACAGGCCGCGAACTGACAAATGTCAAATGCAAAGTAAACTGTGGCATATTAAACAAATTGATTATATCAGTGAACAGGTAGTTGTAGTGACAAGAGTCTCTTATTTATAGTCTGAAGACCTGAATTTGAATCTTGACACTACTATATTCCATTAAGATTATAAGCTTGAGAAAAGAACAAAATGGCACAATAGAAAGAGCATAGATTTTAGTCATTTATTTAGAAGATCAGGTTGCATCAAAATTCTACTGTTTACTATGTGAACTGGAGCTAGTTAATTAACCTTTTTGCACCTCAGTTTCCCCCTCTTTAAAATGAAGGGGTTATAGTAAATGATCTCTAAAATCTCTTCTAAACCTTTGAGCCTGAGGATCGTTAAAGGCATCATCATGAATATTTGTGACCAAAATCAGAGGCTATATAACAAAAAGAAAGAGAAGTAGCTAGAGAGACTAAGTTCTACAATGGTATCTCTGACATATTTAAAGAACTAGATGAAAATACCAACACATTACTTAGATTCTCTAGGAAAAAATTATGAAAAGACAAGGACAAAGAAAGATAAGGACATGGTAGCTCAAAAGCATGAATGAGTTGCATTGTGCATCTGTGGGGAAAGCTTCTATATATGAGGTCACAAAGCCATCAAAATATGGAATTTTTAAGGAATTTTAAATTATAAATTTCCATGTATATGGAATTTTATCTTTATGATAGCCCGGTGAAGTAGGTACATTATAAAGTACAATCCCTATTTTCAAGATAAGGAAACTGAGGCAGGCCCAGAGATGAAGTAGATTGCCTAAAGTCATATAGTTAGTAAGTGGCAGAGTTGTTTGTCAAAGCTAGGCCTTCTGACTCCAAGCCCAGTATTTCTTTTACTCTATCACTCTACCCCTTTTCTTAATCAAAAAGGCTCTTTGCGACATAAACCTCTGCAAAATGTCCATCTTTCATTAGGCTCGTTCAGTATAAGCAGAAAAAAAAGACCTCCTTCTTGCTGTTTAAAAAAAAATGAATTATTTCAAAATTAAATTATTCATAATTTATAAAGCATAAGTGTAATAAAGAAAGACATAAAGAAAGGAAATGAATTGGGACAGGAAAGTATAAAGCATACTATGAAATCTGGTATATTTTATAAGAAAATCTGGTCAGAGTAATATCAGGAAAAGGACAGAGAGTAATAAATAATATCAGTATCATCTTACATTTATATAGCCCATTGCATTTTGTAGTGTGGAGATGGTTATATTAGAAATAAATCATCCAGCTGTGACCTCTGGGGTGAAATACAGTAACCATGCAATAACAGCTGCATAGCAACACTGAAGACTATTTAGGACAGGAAGTAAAGAAGGGTCTTATAGTCATAGATAATGTTTTGTGGTAATATAAATAATCAATTTGGTATTGGGCTAAGATTTGAGGGGTGACAGCCTTCACCTCATAGAAAATTCCTTGGCATCTTAAAACTGGTTCTCCAGAACTGAAGGGCAATTTTATCTACAAAGTTCTCCATAGGCTTCATGAATTTGAAGAGGGGGCTAAAGATGCAGGTGATATTCTGGAAACAATACTCTGTTTGGGATTAGAGAATCTGAATTTGATGTCTGACTTTGTTCCTGTAATGGTAATTTAAATGGGAAGGTCTTTCCCAATCATTAATAGACCCTTGTGACCTGCTTGGGTTACATGGAAGTCTGAGTCACATGGAGTCTGTGGTGGGAGGATTTTGCTGTATGGGTAGAGTAGGAAGGGGCAAAGCTAGGGCAGAGCTGAGAGGGAGTTGGTTAGACTAGTCAGAGCTGGGAAAGACAGAGAAAATAGGCAGTTGGGGCAACAACTAGCATGAGTGGGAGAGCTTAATTGTAATTTTGTTTAAGGGAGCTGGTTTGTGGGAAGCCTAACAGAGGGAAGGCTTGGGGAGGGTAGTGCCCCCTCCGTTGTTATGAGGGATTTGGTTCTCTTTGTTGCTATGAGGGATTTGGTTCTCTGGTGTTGGGATTCAGCTTTCTGATGCTTGAATAAATGTTTTGGTTCTGTCTTCCATGTGGGGAGTGTGTTGCATTTTGTGATTCAGAACTGTGCTGACATATTCATAACTACTATAGGTGCTGTGAATATTACATTGGCAGTCCATTTCCATAAAAGCTATCGTGAGTGTGGACAACTCACATAACCTTGCTAAGCTTTGTCTCCTCTGTAAAATGGAGTTGAAAATGATGGTTCTTGAGATCCCTTGGAACTCTGCACTGTGTAATGTTGATTCTGTATGACTTATCTGCTTATTGTATCAATTTTAAAATGGTGGGGAGGGGGAGAAGGAAGAGAGAGGGAAGTGGTGAAAAGAAAGGAGAGTGAACATTCCCTAGCAAAGATTTCTAGAATCTTTCTTGTCTCTTGTTGGCACATTTTAGAACATCTGCAGGTGTTTATTGCTATGAAGTATGTTTTGTAATTTTCTTTGTGGTCATGGCAACACAATATTTCCTCTAGGAATCTTAACACACTATTGTACTGCCTCAGGTTTGGTATTTGTTCAAGAGGAGTGTCATTTCAACAGGGAATGTTCTTTCCTTTCTCCCTCCCTTCTTTCCTTCCTTCCATCCTTCCTTTCTTCTTTCCTTTCTTCTTTTTCTCTTTCTCCTTCTTTCCTTCCTTTTTCTTCCTTCCTTCCCTCCTTTCCCTCCCTCTTTCTTTCTCTCTCTTTTTCTTTCTCTTTTCTCTCTCTTTTTCTTTCTCTTTCTTTCTTTTTTCTCTCTCTCTTCCTTCCTTCCTCCCTTCCTTCATCCCTTCCTTTCTTTCTTTCTTTCTTTCTTTCTTTCTTTCTCTATTCACAAGCCCTAAAAGAGTGCCAGACTCTTAATAAATCTGTCAATTAAATGATTAATTAGCTACTTTTCATTGAAATGTTAGATTGTTTTCCAGAATAAACTGTCAAAAATTGAGCAAGCTAGTCGATTTAAATCCTGATGCATTTCTGTAGCTTGTATGTGTGTGTGTGTGTGTGTGTGAGTGTCTGTGTATCATCTATGCATGTGTGTAGAGGTGGTCTCTAAACAGAAGGTGGATGAGCACTTATCAAGGACCTTGGAGTTGGAATTCTTTTTCAGCTTTGAGTTTTACCAGGTGCTGTTTATTGAGTCTCTATCAACTCTTAAGTTCTGTGATTCTGTGAAAACAAGAGGGTCAAAGGAAGAATGGAAAGATGTGATCTTGGATTTATGCTGGGATGTCATGAGCCTTGAGCCTAAATTAGAACAAGAGGTTTAATTTTTTACAAAAGAAAATCACTAGGAAGCAAATAAAGTGAATGAAAATTAAAATAACTTCATATGGAATAAAAGAGAAGCATTAAAATCATGAGTAAAAGTAATCAAATTGGTGCCCCAGGTGCACCAAAGGTGGAAAAATATTTTAGAGCTTTGAGAAACATTTGAGAGCTAAATTAAACAGGCTAAATTAATCTTTGAACAATTTTCTTACTGGGGAGAAGGATTCATTTTTTTTCACCTTAGTGCATTTATTAATCTCCCCATGGGCAGAAAAAAGTCATTTAAATTTTTTAAGTACAGAAAGATCTGTGGATTTTCAAAGCACCATTAAAAGACATGAGTCATCCTCATTACAAGTGTGTGAACCATCAGTTTTTTAGGGCCTTTAAGCCCATTCTTATAGAGTGATCTTAGAAATTCTTGATAGAAATCTCCCTATTCTTAATATGTGTTTTCACTGGCAAAAGAAAACATCATGAAAACAAAACAGGAAGGACAAATAAAATAAAGAAAGTACCTCAATAAATGGTTAATCTAAAGGTGGCTAGGTAATGCCTAGCATTCTTGGAATTTTAGTTTTTGGCAAAGATATTGCAGTGTTTGTCATTTCCTTCTCCAGGTCATCTTTCATTTGAAGAAATTTAGGCAAACAGGGTTAAGTGATTTGTCCATGGTCACATAATTAATAAATGTCTGAGGCCAGATTTGGACTTAGATCTTGCTGATTCGGGTACTCTGGTACACTGTGCAACCTAGTTGTCTGAAAGTCTGCTAGATTATCTCAAGATCAATCTGTGAATTTCCTGTCTTCTTATACTAAAAGAAACATCCCACTCAATTGGCGATTCATCTCACAAATTCTTTCTCTCACAGGCGAACACACACACAAACACACACACACACACACACACACACTCATAAAGTTCCACTTTATGGTAAAAAGATTTTTAGTTTCACACAGTTACATGGTGTGAATTTGCTGATATTGAAAGGATATTACAGCTGTGGGGTGCTTTCTCCTAAATGACTGAAACCACGCTCTAAAAAGTATTTATTGGATTCCTTCACTTTATGACAAATGGAAGGGGGAAAAAAGACCTTCATCTCCTGAAACCAGTGGGAACATGAGGCCATGTGAGTTTTCAGGAATCAAAAATGCCCATAAGATCAAAGATTTAGAACTAGAGATGACCTTAGAGACCAAAGGTGCTTTCATTTTTTTTCAGATGCACCTTTCAACCCCTTAAGTACTTTCCAGTTGCTAAGCAAGCCCAAAGTACAGCAGTAGCAGGAGGTAAACAATGTGTTTTTGGTATCTTGTATGCAAGACTGACAGCTACTGCTATGACATATGGAGTTCTCAGGTAAAAATTGAAAAGGACGCTTTTCCCTCCCAACCTGCTCCTCTGTGTATTACAGTGGAGACACTCTAACACAGATGAAAACATCACAAAATGAATACTTGACATGGAAACTGTAGAGGTTTTTGTTGTTAAAAATATATGTATATTTTAATCAAATCTTACTTTTTCATAGAATGATATTTAAAAGTATCCCTTGATACAGCTATTCCAAAATATGTCAATGAGCTTCCAACCTCAACTACGCCTAGTTTTAAGTGCTCTTATCAATATTATATTATGAAAATTGTTATCTTTGTATCATCTTAGAACAGTAGATGGTGGGTGCTCTTCCTCATTTCATAGATCATTATCTGGATTAATTTTCAATTTTTGAAACATATGTAGTGTTATGAGGGGATTGGGTTGCTTGGAGTTCCCAATTTCACCCTGAAATCAGAAAACCAATGGGTAGTGATAAGGCAGAATATCAAGGTTTGTGACATCTTACAAGATGGTGAGATTACACCCATAGTGAACTTCCTGAATCTTGGAAAAGTCAGTCAGATAAATCCCACAGTAGCACATGCAGTTAGGTGAAAAGTGGACAAAAGTTTTCTGATTTCTAGTTCCATACTCTTTCCATTAGATAACACTGCCCGTAAGACACAGGAAATGATATTTATGGGAAAGATCAATGATCCACTCTGTTCTGTCCCTTAATGTTGCCACACAGGACAATGTGTAGATCAACAACTATCCTCAAATTTCATAATCTAAAAGGTTAAATATATACCTTTAACTTGCCTTAGGATTTCATTATAGATTGATCCTTCATGAATTTAGTTAAATTGTTTAATGTTTTATTTATATATATATATATATTTACACACACATATATTATATATAATATACACACATGTGTGTATGCATATAAACATATTTGTGTGCATATATAACCCTTAACATATGTCTGTGTATATATGTCTATATGCTTCATACAAACATACATACATATAAAATTTCCTCCCCATGATCTATCATCTAAGATAACAAATTGCAAAAATTTATTACTCATTTGTCAAGTGGTGTTAGTCCTAACATGAAGTGTTTCAGGCTCCAAGGTCTCTGGGAGCCTAGTATTTTTCCTATGTCTTCTCACTCTGATTTTATAGATTTTGTTCCCCTTGCTTTCATTTTCCAGACTGAAAATTACTAATCTATTAAGGTTTAAGGGTTTTTTCCCCTCACACAACAGCACCTACTGATTCCATACCTTAGATAACTATATTTGTTATTTTTTGTTTGGTTGGTTTGGTTTATCTTGGTTTTAATTTTTAGGTGTAGAGAGAAGTATAAAGTTTATTCCAGATCTGAATGCACTGAGACTTCACACACATATGAATATTGTTTTCCTTTTTTTTGGTTTTAAACATCTTTTTTAATAATATCCAATATTACTCCATATGTGATGAAAAAAATTTTTTTTTACCATATCAGCACATTGGGCCAATTCCTTCTTGAAAAAAGTTACTGTAATTTTTAGACTTAGACTCTTGTTGTGCATCTAAATGGTTGATCTGCAGTTCACTATCATATAAATGGAGATTGGAGTACTTTTCTCTGACATTGAACTTCATCTGTCAGATTACTATTTTTCCCCATACACAGCCAGTTTCATAATAAATTAATACAAGTCAGATCACTCAGCAGTATTTGTTGTTTCCTAACGCTCCTTAGCTCATGGCCCCCTGGGTTGGAAACTGTATAGAGGATTTATCCAAATACTTTATGGAGTCTGTATATTTCTAACTATTAGTGTGTAGAATTGACTTGTACAAGAATGGCCCAAGTCCAACTTCCTCTCTGGATATAACATTTCATATTTAGTGAGCCACATCCTACTCTCTTTCCAAACTCATGAGGCTGAAAAGCTTAGCTCTTTCCTTGTCCTTTATAAAACATCACCCCTGCAACAGCCTCAGACAATCATCTCCTATAGTTGCTTACCTGACTGGCAAGCAATAGCATAATCTTGTATATGCTCAGTCTAATGTCCAGCTGAGAAAAAGGTTTTCCTTTGTGATCTTGATAATGGTTTTGTTACACTGGTTTCTCGGTGGCTTGGTCTATCCCGCAGATTTCTTGGAATCTATTTCACTTGGTCGGTTTTCCTATGATCTTGTCCTTGTGATTCTTCCTGAGTGCCTGATGAATTCCACATCTCAACCTCAAGTATCTCCTCATTGGTCTTCCCCTAGGATGCTTAGATAGCATAATGACCATAACATATTTTAGAAATGAAGCAAGCAAGGTTGTAGCAAATATCATTGAGGGAACCTAAATGAACCTCTGCTTAGAAATGTAAGGATACAGAAAGCTTCTCAATGGCATTTGACATCGCCATACTAGGTAGCCCAAATTTTAGCCTACCACCTTGGTTGTTAGTGGTCTCACCTCCTTGAAATTATATTGTGTTTATTTATCTGCACAAGTAGTCAATTTTCCCTATATAATGTAAGCTCCATGGGGGCAGGAATCATCGTATGTTGTATCCCCGGTGAGTGACACACTGCCTTGTAGCTAGTGAGCACTGAATAAATAAATGGCTGCTGAACGGAATGGGATTGGTTGCACCACTTGAAAGTCGGTCTCTTAATGTAGTGAACGCTATGCTTAAAAGGAGAAAGACCTGGTTTTATATTTATATAATTATATAATATAATTATAATTATATTTATATCATATTTATATAAATATTATATATTTAATACTTGCTTGTATGACCCTGGGCAAGTCCCTTTAATGTCTCTGTACCCCAGGTGCCTTGTTAGGACATATCAACAGTCCTAAGTCATAAACTGAGTGTCAACTCAACCCATTCAATTATAGATCCTTTGTGTATAACCTCTTGGTTATACAAATATTATTATTAAAAATATTATTAATATTATTATATCATACATTATATAGTATTGATATATTATTAATATAATTTATATTTTATATTATATATATATAAATATTCCAACAATATTTTGTTATGCAAAAAAATCAGATCATTTGAAAACCTGGGAATTTTTACTGTGCACTCCTTCCAGGTCACTTTTTTTAAATGCTAAATTTTCATTATGTATTTCATTCACTTTCCAGATAATATTTTTTGTTCTCCCTTGCCCTTTGCTTCTTTCTGGCAAATGCATGGTATCTGTGGTGACTTTTCTCAAATCTTGTTATGGAAACTTCGCAAAGATATCATGAAATTCTAAAGCCACGGATTCCTCCACTAAAGTCCTACTTTGATGCTTCCTTGTTTCTGGAGGAGATCCTGGACTTTTGAAGACTCTGGATCACAAGTCCTTAGAAGATACAATTAGTTGGGAAGATTTTTGCTCCAGCACCAGTGATGGACTCTATATTGTTGTTGTTGTTTTGTGTGTGTGTGTGTGTGTGTGTGTGTGTTTTAACATGACCAGTCTGCTCATTTCAGAGAGAATCATCACCAGGTTGACTTTAGGTCAATCCATACTTGACTCCAGTAACTCCTAAAGACCATTTATTAAAGCAAAGAATGGTGAGGAGAGAGGCAAGGGAATATGCCCCTGGAAGCCACAAGAACTTGAAGTAAGAGACAGCATAACATTATGGGTGGAATGTCAAATCTATAACCAAGATGATCTGAATTCAAATCATACTATTTACAATTGAATCAATGCAAAAAAACATTCCTTTAGAACTCTTATAATATCTGGGAATATGGACACAAAGGTGAAATGGTCTCTGCTTTGAAGGAAATTAGTTTTGAAAGTTCTGATGAGAAGAGTCATAAGGACAGTGAGTTAATCCACAGGACAGCTGCTTTATATGTCACTTCCAGAAGCAATTTCTGTTCTTATTTATTATATCTTGGGAATAAATTGGAAAGTAGGTAGATGAATACAGCAGGGCAGATGGTGAGCAGTCCAGTGTGGACAGCTGGATGGGACAAAAAGTATCATCTAGGTAGTATGAAGCCAGCTAGAGGGCTGGGTGAATATCCACTCACTCATCTAATTATGACTCTAGGCAAGTTAACAGCAGCCACAAGGATTTTGATGGGGTAGTAGAGATGGATTATATGGCCCTCAGAGAAGAAGTAGTAACTGAGTGAAAGTAATTGGGAGAGAACCTAGGAGTGAAAATATTTTATATTAATATTACACATTATCAATATAAAATATTATTGAGTATGTTATAATCATATCATATGATACATGTGTTAATATTATAGTTAATATTAATATAGTTACTGTATTATCCACCTCTATCCACCACATACAAACAATATATGTGTAACAAATAGCATATAATGTATGCATCGAATGACTTATTACAAATATGCTATGTGCTATTTATTACACATTCATAATAAAAGAATTATGAATAACTGAGTATAATTTTTCACAACGCATAAAAAATAAAATGTAAATGTGCAATAAAATCATATGTACAATGAATTATGTTTACACATCTGATTAATACCTTATTATACATTTGATAAACGACATTGAAAAAAGCACAAGTGATTTGTGCATGTGATATATGTATGCAACATGTGTGTTTACATATAAATACATATTTGTCCTAAATACATGTGTATATATATGCATGTGTCTGCATTAGCCAGTCTCTTCCACAGGAGATTTGAGGATCTGAATCTGAGTTTCAACATTCTGAGGGAAAAGAACATATGTATTTGACTTGGTAGAGTTAGCACAGAATCCTGCATGCATTGGTGATGATCATTTCTAATCTTTATCTTTCTGCTGTCAAACCAGTTAGTTTCATGGTTGTTTCCCCTAGTGATGGTGTCATGTAGCAGCCAATTTGAGGAGACAGAAGCCTGGGGTAAGTAGAGTTGTAAGTTAGCTTTTAATGGGCACTGTCTGATAGTCTATGTTCATTTTTTCAGCTGAGTTTCTTTTGACTAATGGTGGGACACTTTCTGTTGCCTTTTAGCTAGCAATGTTGCAGGATAAAAATACCTAAGTAAAATTCTGGAACTTGACTCTAAAATGTATCCATTCTCAAGGGCAGATGGATAAAGAGATTAGCCCAAATTCAAACCACATGTTTGCAAAATTTAAATCACAAAAGCTGAATCACTTCTTCAAAAAGAATGTTTGGCACATATTAAGAGACAATATATAGTTGTATTTATGTTCTGAGGATCCAGATGTAACATCTTAAGTTGAGTTATATTAAAATGACTCCTTTAAGAGCAAAGTATGTTTGGTTGAATTATATAGTGAGTTCATATAAAATGGCAGTGATTTTCTCTAAATTGCTATTCAGATAGCAAAATGTGCTTAATAAAGGGTGACAAATATGTTCAACGCTACATCCCACCTCCACCCTGGAGGAACCTCCAAAACTGGAATACCATTTCCATTCTGGGGAAGGTGAGGGACATATGTTCCAAGGATCTTCCCTCCCTATAAGGGTGATCCCTAGCTGCTCAGATGTGGCATTGTTAGAGCATTGTGCCAAGGAGATCTCCTGGTTGCTAAAAGGAGCTTAGTACAGTCAAACAGCCATTAAAATTTGGATCCCAAACATCTGAGTTACAATAGGTTATTTCTGGGAAATTCTTATTTCCCCTATGTAGTACAAAACTTGTTGACACTGATAGGGTATAAAAATGGAGGTAGTTTTCATTATCAAGAAGCACGAGCCCTGTGAAAGAAAATTGGGGAAATCAGTGCTTACAAATAGGTGCACCATTGGTATTCCCTTAAGAAAACTGCTAGCAAATTTTGAATAATTGCTTTCATCTCCCAAGTCATAGATTGACTGTCTTCAATAGAGGCAATAGTAAAGGGTTAGCGTCATTCCCCAGGAGAAAAGTTTGAAGTGGACCAAAATGCTTGAGCAGCAGGAATAACGCTGGAGAAAATGAAGTCCTGGAACTTCAACTCGCATATTATATAACCTTCAGACAGCTAAGAAACAAGATCATTTGGGCTTTTTACTTTTTCCCCTGAATAAGACAGGTGATTGCCAACAGTTGGGAAAGCATAAAGAGTAACATATTCTAAAACAGGTGCATTGTGCTTAGTAGCCCAGGAGCAGATGTATGAGAATAAACCTTCACAACAAGAAAAGGCATATTGATTAAATCATCAGACAATGTGGACAGTTTATGGGAAGTGAATAGTCTCTATTTATTAAACCATAGAATAGGTAGCAATAGAAACATACCTATGGGTCACCTCTGAGTACTACTCCCTTAATTCACACTTTTACTCACACACTTATACAGCCCTCATGTAGGCTGGATGTCCCAGAAAGAGCCTACTACTTCAGGTCTGCACACACTGTTTGGATCTACATTCCTAAAATTAGAATTTATGAGGTTGCAATGGAGTGTTTAACTTTAATAGTGAACCATAAGGCAAAATTAACTCAGACTGAAGGCATGTACTAAGATGGCACGATAACAATAGCTATGAAATATCCTTTCCATAAAGTTGAGGGGTACTCTTACCTCACTTTAAGTGAGTACCTGAAAAGGCCAAGGTCTCCCATTTTATCCTAGCCACCTCCAGTCATCCTGATGAATATCTGGTCACTGGATCCAGATGGCTCAAGAGGAGAAAGTGAGAGTGGTGAAATTGCACAGCCTTCCCTCACTCAAAACGAAGTCAAGTGCAAGTCATATCATCATTTCTCTGATGTCATGGTCCTCTTCAAAAACGAAGGATGAACACAATCTGGTACACCCTTCCCTCCCCTTTCCTCTACTTCCCTTCCCTTCTTTCTTCTCTCCCCTAAAGTCTTTGACCCTGTGTGCACTCTGAAGCCCATGGATTGAACAGGGAAGGGTCCTTGCCTAACCTCCACTCAAAGGCTGGTTTTAGACCCCCCTGGCTTAGAATGAACTTCAATAGTAACAATTCTCCTTCAAGCAAAAACCTTGAGGCTCTTGCCCCTCCCAGAGTGATTTATCTATTTATTTTCTTTTCTATCAAAGGGACTACCTCCCTGACTACATTTTAAAAAGGCCTATTCACTGAATGGGCATTACCTCACTTTAAGTGGGTACCTGAAAAGGCCTTAGCCTAAAAGGCCAAGATTTCCCATTGCATCCTGGGCCATCTTCAGTAATCCTGATGAATATCTGGTCACTGGATCCAGATGTCTCGGGGGGAGAAAGTGAGGCTGCTGACCTTGAACAGCCCTCCCTCACTCAAAACAAAGTCAAGTGCAAGTCATGTCATCATTTCTCTGATGTCATGGTCTTCCTCAAAAAAAAAAGATGAATACAACCTGGGGTAGCCTTCCACAAAATATGCAAAGTTTCCAAAGGAAGATTCGTACACATTTGCATCATATAGGTGTGAGGAACAGGTGAATATATGGGGCCAAGTCAACTCATGCTTCTGATATTGCATGGCCCAATGCCCTTTCTTTTGCTATGCTGTCCTCATATTCCTTCTCCCTGCCTTGACTATTAACTGAAAAGGTCAGTCCTCTATTAAATGCATAGCAGACTCTCTTCCCTGCTTCCAAGTCTAACTGTCCCTACCAAGTAACTTTCTGGCTCTTTGGGTCAGTTACTGACTTAAGTGTGCTATCTATGAGATGAGTAGTCTTATGTCAAAGTATATGGTAGATGGTGAGGGTAAGAGAAAATTAATCACCTCCCCAAGCTTGCTGCCCACTAGTAAAGAAAATTCAGTAAGTGATTTCTTCTCAAGATCAGGATTATTCCCCTATAGTTGATTTCCTCTAGATTTCCAGGGACCAATCCCCACATAACTCTCTTTCTTTTTTTATTTTATTTTTGTTTTGTTTCTATGGAAGTTGAAGACAGGCTGATTTTTACTTAATTTATTCTTTTTTAAAAAATCATTAATTTTAGTTCTCAACATTCATTTCCACAAGATTTTGAGTTGCAAATTTTCTCCCCATCTTTTTCCTCCCCCTTACTCTGAGATGGCATGCCTTCTGATTACTCCTTTCCCCAATCTGCCCTCCCTCTTATCATCTCCTCCTTTTATCTCCTTTCCCTTTACTTTCTTGAAGGGAAAGATAGATATCTATATCCCATTATTTCTATATCTTATTTATCAGTTGCATATAAAAACAATTTTTTAACATTTGTTTTTAAAATTTTCAGTTTCAAATTCTCTCCTTCCCTACACATCCCCAGTGAGAAGGCAATCAATTCAATATAGGTCATAGACGTATAATTATGCAAAACACCTCCATAATAGTCATATTGTGAAAGATTAACTATTTCCCTTCATCCTATCCTGCCCCCTAATTATTCTATTTTCTCTTTGACCCTGTCTCTTTTCTAAAGTGCTTGCTTCTGATTATCCCCTCCCCTAATCTTTCCTCCCTTCTATCATCCCCCCTCTTATCCCCTTTCCCCTACTTCCATGGCCTGGGACCAATTCGTATTTCTCTTAGAGGCTTTTGATGTAGGAACTTTGACTCTGTTGCCCTCCTCTGGTTGTATACTTTGATCCTCCTTGTCACCAAAGGAACGTTCTATAGTCTGAGTTCTTTTATAACGTTTACTCATCTTCCCAGCCAACCACCGGACTTTCTAACTCTTTTCAAGATTGAACTTCCAGTGGGACTGGGTGTGGGTGTGAGTGTACTGTCCTAGGCTACAGGAATTTTACATCAGCTGTTCAATCTCTCACAACCTGCAAGCCCAGAGCTGCAGAAGCAACAGCCGCCACTGCTGCAGCTGTTGGTGGTGCCACAAACACCACTGTCTTCCACTGCCACCACCTTCACTGGCCAGACCACACCAGACTCTGTGCTCCTCTTTTACCTGGGTCCCATAGAGTTCTCCCGCTGACTGCTTTTGTGTTTGTGGGTTGAGAAATCTGGAAAATGCCAAAACTGCCAATAATTCATTCTCATGGGAGGAGCCAAGATGGTGGAGTAGAAAGACACACTTATGCTAGCTCCAAAACCACAGCCTATAAAACATCTGTAAAGAAGAACTCCTAACAAATTCTGGTGTGGTAGAAGCCACAGAACAACAGAGTGGAGGAGATTTCTGTTCCAGAAAAACCTGAAAAACCCTCACCAAAGGTCCATCATGCAGGGAACCATAGCGGAGCCCAGCCCTACCTTGGCCACGCAGCCCCAGGAGGAGCAGATCCGAGCAGGCTTCACGGATGGAATCTCTGGTGGTCACGGGGGTTCCTCCACCCACAGGTGCTGCAGGTCAGCGAGAGACTTTCGGGCTGGCTGAGAAGGTAGTGGGGTGTCTCCATAACTCAGGCCCCCTCAGGAGGAAGCAGCAGAGGCAGTGGCAGACAAAGGCTCCCAGAGCAGGCAGGAGCTCAGCAGGAGCTCCATTACAGAAGGTCTCTGCATAAACCCCCTGAGGAAACAAAGCCTGGGAGGCGGCCCTGCCCCCCCCCCTGAGAACCTGATTGAATCTTACCCTAGATAGCAGCTGAGCCTGCTGCTGAAAGCCCTGAGGCTGGGGAGCAGCACTTGAATCTCAGACCCCAAGCACTAGCTGGGCAGATCTGGGCAGGGGTGGAGAGGACTCTCAGAAGTCAAGTAACTGTCTGGGAAAATGCCCAGAAAAGGGAAAAAAAACTAAGACCATAGAAAGTTACTTTCTTGGTGACCAGATGTTAGCTCCTTTCCTTTCTGATGAGGAGGAACAATGCTTACCATCAGATAAAGACATAGGAATCAAGGCCTCTGTATCCAAAACATCTGAAATATATATCCAATGGGCTCAGGCAATGAAAGAGTTCAAAAAGGATATTGAAAATCAAGTTAGACAGGTGGAGGAAAAACTGGGAAGAGAAATGAGAGAGAGATGCAAGAAAAGCATGAAAAGCAGGTCAACACCTTGCTAAAGGAGACCCCGAAAAATGCTGAAGAAAATAACACCTTGAAAAATAGGCTAACTCAATTGGCAAAAGAGGTTCAAAAAGCCAATGAGGAGAAGAATGCTTTAAAAAGCAGAATTAGCCAAATGGAAAAAGAGGTTCAAAAGCTCACTGAAGAAAATAGTTCTCTAAAAATTAGAATGGAACAGATGGAGGCTAATGACTTTCTGAGAAAGCAAGAAATCAGAAAACAACACCAAAAGAATGAAAAAATGTAAGATAATGTGAAGTATCTCATTGGAAAAAACAACTGACCTGGAAAATAGATCCAGGAGAGACAATTTAAAAATTATACGACTACCTGAAAGCCATGATCAAAAAAAGAGCCTAGATATTATCCTTCATGAAATTATCAAGGATAATGCCCTGATATTCTAGAAGCAGAGGGCAAAATAAGTATTCAAGGAATCCACCAATCATTGCCTGAAAGAGATCCAAAAAGAGAAACTCCTAGGAACATTGTGGCCAAATTCCTGAGTTCCCAGGTCAAGGAGAAAATACTGCAAACAGCTAGAAAGAAACAATTCCAGTATTGTGGAAATACAATCAGGGTAACACAAAATCTAGCAGCTTCTACATTAAGGGATAGAAGGGCATGGAATAGGATATGCCAGAAGTCAAAGGAACTAGGACTAAAATCAAGAATCACCTACCCAGCAAAACTGAGTCTAATACTTCAGGGGAAAAACTGGTCTTTCAATGAAATAGAGGACTTTCAAGCATTCTTGATGAAAAGACCAGAGCTGAAAAATTTGAATTTCAAACACAAGAATGAGAAGAAGCATGAAAAAGTAAACAGCAAAGAGAAGTCATAAGGTACTTACTAAAGTTGAACTGTTTACATTCCTGCATGAAAGGACAATATCTGTAACTCTTGAAACTTTTCAGTATCTGGGTAGTTGGTAGGATCACACACACACACACATACACATGCATGCACATACAGAGACAGTGAGCACAGAGTGAATTGAGTAGGAAGGGATCATATCTTAAAAAAATGACATTAAGTGGTGAGAGAGAAATGTATTGGGAGGAGAGAGGGAGAAATGGAATGGGGCAAATTATCTCTCACAGAAGAAGCAGGCAGGAGACTTTTTCTTTTTTTTTTTATATTTTATTTAACTTTTTACATTTATTTTCACAAGATTTTGGGTTCCAAAAATTTCTCCCCATTTGTCCCCTCTTCCCTGCCCAATACACTGGACATTCTAATTACCCCTATCACCAATCTGCCCTCTCTTCTATCATCCCTCCCTTCTCTTGTCCTCATCTTCTCTTTTGTCCTGTAGGGCCAGATAAATTTCTATTCCCCATTACCTGTATTTCTTATTTCCTAGTAGCAAAAACAATACTCAACAGTTGATCCTAAAACTTTAAGTTCCAGTTTCTCCCCATCCCTCCCTCCCGACCCATTCCCTTTGGGAAGGCAGGCAATTCGGGGGCGGAGCCAAGATGGCAGAGTAGAAAGACTCACCTATGCTAGGTCCGAACCCACAGTCCATAGATTTCCTGTAAAAAGAACTCC
>CM053773.1:26352018-26463565 GCA_028658325.1 Potorous gilbertii | reverse complement strand
TTCTCAGGTGGGGGCAGGGCCACCTCTCAGGCTCAGTTCCCTCAGGGGGTTTATACAGAGATCCTTTGTAGTGGAGCTGGGGTGGAGCTCCTGCCCGCTCCGGGAGTCTCTGGCCGAGCTGCCTCAGCCTCTGCCTCAGCGGCCGCTTCCCAGGGAGTCCGAGTCCCGGAGATCCCCCGCTCCCCTCTCAGCCCGTCTCTCTCACTGACCTGTGCGTCTGTGGGTGGAGGGACCTTCTCACCGCCTGGAGATTCAGGTCCCAGACGCCTGCTGGGGTCTGCTGGCTCCTCTCAGTGCTGCGTGGCCAGGGCGGGGGAGGGGAGCGCTCGGCAGGGCAGGACTCCGCTCCCGTCCGGGGTACCTTTGCGGTCCATTTTTCAGGGCTCTCTGCAACGGAAATCTCCTTCACTGTGTTTCTGCGCGGCTTCCACTGTTCCAAAATTTGTCAGGAGTTCTTTTTACAGGAAATCTATGGGCTGTGGATTTGGAGCTAGCAAATGTGAGTCTTTCTATTCCACCATCCGAGACTTTTTCATGAAGGGAAAAAGAGGGGACCTGAGAGAAAAACATGAAGTTTACTCTCATCACATTTGACCAAGGAAGGAATAAAATGCACACTCATTTTGGTATGAAAACCTATCTTACAATACAGGAAAGTGGGGGAGATAGGGATAAGCAGCATGGGGGGGGATGATGGAAGGGAGGGCAATGGGAGGTGGGAATAATTTAAAGTCAACTCAGGGAGAGACAGGGATCAAAAGAGAGAATAGAAGCAATGTGGGGCAGGATAGGATGGAGGGAAATGTAGTTAGTGTTACACAACACGACTATTATGGAAATCACTTGCAAAACTACACAGATATGGCCTATATTGAATTGCCTGCCTTCCCAAGGGAATGGGTGGGGAGGGAGGAATGGGGAGAAGTTGGAACTCAAAGTTTAAGGACCAACCGTTGAGTATTGTTTCTGCTACTAGGAAATAAGAAATACAGGTAATGGGGAATAGAGAGTTATCTGGCCCTACAGGACAAAAGAGAAGATGAGGACAAGAGAAGGGAGGGATGATAGAAGAGAGGGCAGATTGGTGATAGGGGTAATTAGAATGTCCAGTGTATTGGGGAGGGAAGAGGGGACAAATGGGGAGAAAATTTTGGAACCCAAAATCTTGTGAAAATGAATGTAAAAAGTTAAATAAATAAATTTATTTTATTAAAAAATAATAATAATTCATTCTCATGAGGCCTGCTCTGTCTGGGCTGTGACAGTGTGGCCACCAGACTGCACTCTACTTCCTATTTGGGGCAAAAGACCCTTCCTGTCAACTTTCCAGGTTGTCTTGGGCTGGAGATTTGTTTTACTCTGTCATTTTATGGGTTGCATAGCTCTAAAATTTGTTTAGAGTCATTTTTGACAGGTATTTGGAGGGCTTTCGGGGAGAACTCAGGGAAGTCCCTCACCATCTTGGCTCCACTCCTCTCCCCCCACAAATCTCTCTTTCTTTAGTGGTCTTCATATTTGGCATGTACTGGGGATATGACAAAGTCAACAACAAAATACCATCAGGGTAGCTTTCTTTACATCCATGCTCTTCATAAAGGGCAACAAGATCTAGACTTGTCTTGGAAATTTCTTTAAATTTCTTTAAAATGTTAATACCCTTCCTTCCTCTTTTATGTATTCTGTGAGCCAGTGGCACTGGCGCCTGTAAACTTCAAGAGGGCTTGAATATGATTGCTTAGCATTTGCCAAAATTCTGCAGTTCCCTGGCCTGAGCCTCTCCTGTGACTCCTGAGGAACGTGGCTGTCAATATACAGAGTACTTAGTAGAAAGAATAAAGATAATGCAGACTGTGACAATGGGAAAAATTCACAGCAACAAGTATAATAATATAACAGCTAACATTTATTTAGTGCTTACTATGTGCCAGGTATTGTGCTAAATACTTTAAAATTATCTTTATTTAAAATTTATAAATTTATATATAAAATTTATAAAATATAAAATTTAAACCTTACAACAGCCCTGGGGCATAGGTGCTTTATTATTTCCATTTTACAGATGAGGAAAGTAAGGCAAACAGAGCTTACACGACTAAAGAACTTAAGTCACTCAAAGCTATTCTTAAAATGATATTGGTACTGTATACAGTGTTCTCTTCATTCTGCTTACTTCACTCTTCATTAATTCATGCAAATCTTCCATGTTTTTCTAAGATTACTGAGTTCATCCTTTCTTACAGCACAGTAATATTTTATCACAATCATATACCAACACTTATTCAGCCATTCCCCAATTGAAGGGCATCCTCATAATTTTCAGTCCTTTGTCACTATAAAGAGAACTGCTATAAATATTTTAAAATATATAGCTCCTTTTCTTTTTATCCTCATCATCTTGGGAAACAGACCTAGTAGTGGTATTGCTGGGTCAAATGGTAGAGGCAATTTAATAACTCTTTGGGCATAATTTCGGATTACTCTCCAAAATGATTGGATCAGATCACCTTTCCCGCAACTGTCAATTAATGTCCTAATTTTTCCACATCTCCATCAACTATATTATGTCTTAATGGTTACTTGTCATTTAAATGTTTGCTTGTTTAAATTATGAGACTGCAATGGTAAAAGCCTCAGACACACATTTATGTTTTAATGCTTTCAAATTTTGATTTTAGAAGAACACTCACTTTCTCAGGAAGGAAAAATAAACAATATATCAGTAAAGGAAGAAGCCCCCAAGTAGAAAAGTATCATATTCTATACTTTTTAAAAAAATAAAAGTGTAAACTAAGAATGACTCTGTAACTAGATTTTATACAAATTTTAGTTCATTTATTCATTTATCCATTCAATTATGTTTGTTTGCTTATTGACCTATTCTGATGCTTCATTCTACATGAAAAATGACCCTGAATTCTCAAAAGATTTAGAAAAAGGAATATAATCTCCTGTAGGTGATGCCACCATGTTAGATTTCTAAATATGTTCCCTGCATCAGACTGTGTCTGTTTTCCAAATATGCATCTAAATAAGCATAGGCTTATTACAAAATAAGCTAGCCATTTGAATATGAATTCTTTGATCATGGTAACTCAGAAAACCAAGAAAAATATAAAATAACCATTAATCCTATATGTCCTCCTTCCATTTCTGCAATGAGGGTGATATTGTTGAGTTGTTTAGTGATGTCCAAATTTTTACGGCCCTTTAGACCACACTGTCTATGGTGTTTTCTTGGCAAGGATATTAGAGTGATTTGCCCTTTCCTTCTCCAGTGGATTAAGGGAAACAGAGGTTAAATGATTTGCCCAGGGTCACATAGCTAGCAAGTGTCTCCGGCCAGATTTGACCTCAGGTCTTACTGACTCCAGGGTCAGCACTCTCTTCATTGAATCAATGAGGCTGATAGAATGGTTAAAAAGAGGTAAATTGTCCTGTGAAGCAATAAGTTTAGGTCATTCGTAAACATTCACATAATTTTTGTCAAAAGACCAACATCTGCAGTGCTTTTGGTAGAACTACTTCATATAATGATATCTCTATTATAGTCCAAATCAGAAGGCAAAAGGTGGCTTCAGCTAAATGGAGGGATAGTCCACAGATTTTCTTTTAACCAATCTAATAAAGGAGTTACTGGAGTTGACTTCATCACCCAAAGGCAAGAAGACATTTCATAAGGCATTTTTTCATCTTCCAGCAAGTTGTTACAAAAAGAATATTATGAAAATAATTGCAGTTTGTATATCAACATGTTTCAAAAGAGCAGAAACGTGAAAACATTCCATAAAGAACTTGTTAAGAAGGTCTTCCAAGTGAAATCACCACATATTCTAATGTTTAGTTCATTTAATGTGAAAACGGACATAGATAATAAGAGAGAAAAAATAGACTATAAAATATCAATCAGAAATAAGGAGTGATGGAGGTCAGTGGTTTTCAGACAATACAAAAGATGACTAGCTACACATCATGAATATCGTGAACATTTTTCTTAAGAAAAGAAATTAAAGGCACTAGATATAAGGAAAACCATATAATATTACCTCATAAAAGGAATAGATGATATTTTAACAAATAGGAAACAACACTTTACTGATGTAGGAATCATTTCAAAATCACTTGTCTGTGAAACATCAAACTATTGACTTGTGAGATTAAGGATCAAAACTTACAAAACTCCATGGTGCAGTGGATAGAATTCTAGGCCTGGAGTCCATAAGATCCAAGTTCAAATCTTGGCTTTGTTAGTTGTGTGACCCTGGGTAAGTCACTTAACCACTGTTTTTCTTAGTTTCCTTATCAGTAAAATGGGACAATAGCACTTACTTCTCAGTGTTATTGTGAGCTTCAAATGAAACAATATTTATAGTTTTTTGTAACCCTTAGGGCAGTATATAAATGTAAACTTGTATTGTTGTTGTTGCTAGAAAGAAGAATAAAAATAAGGAAATGATATCATATACTTAAAACTAACCCATTATTTCATATTTAAATAAATTATTGAGGTCAGAAAATGGTAATTGGATGGGGCTAAGGACAGAAGCCCATTTCATGTATGTCATTTACCATAACATAAAACCCAAAGAAGTCTAAAAACACCACATTCAGAAAACCATGAATTCCTTGCTTTTATTTTAACACATGAAGTTTCATGGTTAGTCATGCATAATGACTGCAACAAGGTAAATAGGAAGAATCACTACAAAAAAGTGAATTATGCAAAATTATAAACAATAAGCATAGCTCAAAAGAAGAGACATGAGAAGAAACTCTCTACCTGTTCCCATGAAAAGATGGGAAGTCTACAAGTATTGCACATTGGACATACTGTTAGACTTTTTCAACTTTCAGTTATGCGATTATTTTTTTCCTTTTTCTTTTCTTTTTGTCTTTAAAAATAATATTTGTTACATGGAATCATTGTCTGGAAGGGGGCAGGATGCTGGGGAAAACTACAATGATGTAAAAAAAAATTTTGTAAAATCTTTAAAAAAAAAGATGGGATAAACAATAGAACCATATTGTCTGTACAGGATCCATGCTGGAGGTTACCCAGTTTTGAGACCATTGAGATATCAATTCTCAAAGTATCTGAATGAATGAAAGATAAGGAAGGCAAGGAAGAGAAATCTTGGATCTTATTACTGAACATGAGCACACACAAGCACATGCACTCTCATGTATAGGCACATGCACATGCATTCACACACACACATACACATACAAACCTTATGGAGAGAACATTAATAACTCATGACTCATATTCTTATTTGACAATCTGCATAAAGTTGTTTTGTGAAAATATAATATGCATATATGTATACAGATGCATATATATTATATGTGTTTATATACATATAAGTACAACTATAGAAAATTCTTCTAATATATAGCCATGTGTCATCTTGTGCTATGAAGTCACAATTAACAATAAGCTTTTTTAAGAGTTGAACTAAAATTGGGTAGGTCCCTTTGGCTAAATGATAATAAATTCTTCTTAATTCTACTAAAAATACCTTATCCTGGAAATCTCTCCAGTTAGATCACCTTTGGAGAACCTAATTTTGCTTTCCAATATGCAGACAAGACATGTACTAGTGCTTATCTTGTAACATCAGCTATTACTCAGTAGCTGATTTTCCCAGTAGTGATATCCATTAACATAGGTGAGGTCAGGTTTGTATGCTGCCAAGAAATTCCCTAGGTAAGAGGCCCCCAAACCAATTTTAAAAAATTCATTGTCTATCAAAATAAGAAAATCTTTAACTACACTATTCATGTTCCTAGTTCCTTTTATCCAAATTAAATTTCATTTTGATGAGACAGAAGTATGCAGATGTTTCTATCTTGCTTATATGTAGAAGTCATATAAAACTGGGATTTATATCTATGAGCAGAAATATTTGATTCAAAGAGCTATATTAATTTTTTTTAAAAAAAACTGACTTATTGAATTGAAAACTGTTTAGAAAGCTCTGGATACCTAGGTCTACCATGGATATATACATATGCCTATATGTACATATTTATACATACATACACACATGTGTATACATATTTGTATGTATATGTATATGTGTATGTGTGTATGTACACACATATACAGAGATAGTGATAGATATATAGGATAACAAGTCTTATTCTTTTTCAGTCGTGATTATTTTCCCATTTCAACATGCTCCCCCACTTCTAATAATCTGAGACATAGGCAGCTGTAAAACTAATTACTTGATGTAGTCATAATGCCAACTGTTTGTGTTTACAGTTTTAGAAACACTTTACAAAATAACTGATTGACTAATGAAAAATTTGTGAGTTTCATAGTCTAATAGACTTTCCCTTCTTCCCCTACTCACCACTCTCCATTTAGTTATTTGATTGATTCTAACTTTTTCCAATCAAATTCAGCCAAACCAGCTTCTGTGTATAGATACAGCAGGGCACTCAGTCTCCTTCTTGAAGGCCAATGATAAATGCAACCCACAGACCCACCAGTTACTTTGCTGAAGTATCCAATTTCAGATTCTTGTTATATAGAAGCAGCTATCCATATGACCTTGAAGTCTTATTTTGTTTTCTTGACTATCTCCCTCTCCTTAGCTATCTTGGCTCCAGAATAGTGTTACCTTGAAGAAATGATTGGATTTTTCTACAAAATGAACTTGGCTTTCTTCTCTTAAACAAATACTTCCAAATTCCCAACAATGTCTTTGTACCTTGAACTTGGCTTTCTTCTCTTAAACAAATACTTCCAAATTCCCAACAATGTCTCTGTACCTTAATTCTTTGTCTTCCCCAGGGCTTGAAGCATCTTCCAATTGAAATGTTACTTGTGATTTTAATTAACAAGCTGCTTATTTATTTATCTATGTCATTCTGAAGTATACTGTGCTGTGAAATTGCTTAGGTGTTTAACATGGTACTATGTTAGCTATTCACATGCATTCCTTTAACTCAATACTTTCCTAGCCAACTTTATTCTAGCCTTTGTTTATGTTTCTCCAGTCCTTGTTAATCAATGTGAAAAGGATATGTATTGACTTTCCTGAAAGAGATATCCACAACTGCATTTAAACAGAATTAATAGTGGAATTCAGTACGTACATGTATAAGGTACTCTTCTTCCCCAAAATGATCAAATTTTCAATAATGACTTTTCTTTTCTAATTGTATATGAATGGATATCTTTGTCTATTATCCCATTGCACTAAAGATTTTGAAGATTTTTTTTAGCACATTTGCTTCATGTACTTTATTATAGCTTAGGATTTAAACGAAGATTGTGTTGGAACTCATGGAGCAAACAGTTAACACTCAGATCTTAACATGCACATTATCAATGCTGCTCTCCTGTCCACATATTCTTAGAAGAAAGGTTTTCATGGATGATTTTAGGAGGTCTGTGAACTTGGATGGTAAAATAATACAACTTCATTTTCACTAACCTATAAATGACATCAGTCATTTCTCCAGCTATTCAAAAACATTGCTCTGAAACATGGATCATAGCTTTCACCATATTGCTGAAGGGATCCATGATACAAGAAGATTAAAAACTCGTGTCTTAGAGGGATCAGAATGTTCTTCTGGACTGATAGGGGAAGGAAAAATGGTGACATTGACAAGAGAGGTGATATCTATCCTAGATTTTTTTAAGTTGTGGGAGATAATGGAACAGAGAGAGCCCTAGAATGATAGTCAATTCAAATATACAAATATTTATTAAGAATCTGCTATGTACAAGGACCTACATAGGCCACTGGGGATATAAAGGCAAAAACAAAACCTAAACCAAGCAAACAAAAGTGATCCTTCCCCTCCTTCATTTGTTCATTCATTTACTGAGCACTAATTATGTGACAGGTAGGGAGCATGTGAGGTGCTGTCTATAAGGATAAAAATGAATGTCTTTGCCCTTGAGGAACTTACAGAAATAACATATAATAGACAAGTAAATATCAAATACAAGCAAGGAGCACATGAGAAAATAACGAATCTAGATAAGATTCAGGTAGAAGGAGATGACTTAGGATATAAACACTAAATTAAAAGAATCTTAGTGCTCCAAAATCTTATATTCCACTGAGAAAAATAAGATGTGCATAGGAAAGTAAATACAAGATTTTTGGAGAAGAGAGATTAAATAATTAGGTAAATTGGGAAAGTAGCTTCCAAGACATCTGACCTGGGCCATGAAGAAAGCTAAGGATTAAAAGAGAAAAAGATGAGGATTGATGGAAGGTTTTGTGGTCATGAAGGACAGACAGCCTGTACCCACAGTGGAAATGACGAAATTCTTGGGGGTCATAGCAGGTTTGTTCTGTAGGTAGTAAATGAATTTAACATCTAAGTAAAGGAAATCCAATCCTGGCCCAAGAAGTTATATTATCCTATCTTATATTTATGAGTTTATTTTTCTCCACAAATTTGTAAGCTTTAGCTTATTCTAGATTTTTGTTTGTTAACTTTTTTTGCTTTCATTTTTAACATTCACAATCCTCTTATATGGTAGTCGTTCATTATATGTCATAAAGATTAGTAGATTTTCAATAAATCTAGTTGTTAATACTTGATGCCAATGTGTTTTCATAACCATTGCAACTTTTTACAGTGCTAAAATGTATGCCATTTTATTACTTGCCTTTTGTTCCCATCATCCATCATTAGTCTATTTTATAACTTCCGGCTGAGAACACAGGGTTTGCTGATTCAGCTCTACATTGAAAAAGAACAGGTCAGACAATAACAATCTCTCTGCTCCTTAGAAATGAAATTAAGATCTAATTCAGATGTCATGCTTTAGGTGTACATTTTTTTCATGATGTCAGTCATCCTAAATCAATTGCCTCACAATGTAATTAACATGTTCTTATGTACCCCTTGAGCTGATTGAATGCAGATAAGGAGAACATGTTTTTACTTGATGTGTTTATTCTTGCCAGGAATGTTTCTGTTGTCACCTAAACAGATAGTCTCCTATTTCATACATTTCATTTTTTCCTACATATCAGATGCATTATTTTTTGTGACTGAAAAGAAAATGTGTTACACATAAGTGGTTCCAGATTCTGTCCTGTTGTTGGAGGGGAGGTTGGGGAGAGGGACATGTTGCTATGATAACTGTATCAATGCATTTAAAAATTGTTATCAAAATGTATGCTAAGACAGCTGCTCCCAAAGGGAGGGATACAATAGCTTGAGGCTCAGAGGGGATGGAGGTGTGTGGTAAAGAAAAGTTCCAAGTAAAAGTGCTTAAGGTCTTATCAATTAGTACAATCTCATAGATGAACTCAACTCAGAGTGGGTAGAACTGATAATGTTTTAGAAAAGCACAAGAAGTCAGTGGGAGTTCAAGCTGGAGTCCTGAGTAGCTGCATATGAGAAACGAAGTGATGTGAAACAGGGTGGTTTCATTATGTGATTTGAGGTATGTTGGGGGAAGGGAATATAGATGGAATAGATCTGAATTCTAGTAACATGAGGGACAGAATTGTTCAGGGAATGTAAAGTGGAGAAGAGAAAGATTAGTCTCCTTAAGGAAGATTACCAAAAGCTCCCCCAACAAAGGGATGTAAGGCTTGAGCTAGTTAGGGCCAAGAGTCTTAAGCTCAATGAGCAGAGATTTTAGGAAATCAGAGCAAGTGAGCTAATGATAAGGAAGTGATTACATACAGGAGCCTGCGGAGGATCCCAGAACCCCAAAATCCAAGAGATGGAAGGGAACTCAGAAACCAACAGATAAATGAAGGAACTTATATCATAGCCTATCTTAAAAACACTATATCATATCTTTAAAATAGTCTTCTAGCCTTTGGTTCAAGACTTCTAAGGAAGAGGAACCTACAACCTCTTGAGGCCATGTATTCTACTTGTGGAGAGCCTTAATTTGGGGAAAGTTATTTTGGTTTGGGTTTTATTTATTTTCTCTGACAATAAACCTTAATTTGACTCTGAAATTTTCACACAATGCTCATGGTTCTGCCCTGTAGAGACAAAACGAATAATTTATTGCCTCCCCACATTGTAGTCAGTCAAATACTTGAACACAGATATGTCCCTGCAGTGTGTTCCCCTTTGCTCTCCAATGGCTAAATGGGTCCAATATCTTCAAGGTCCTTCACTATCCTAGTTGTCTTCCTTGGAAAACTCCAGCTTTTCAATATCCTTCTTAAACTCTGGTTCCCAGAACTGAAAATATTATGCATGAGGTTTGACAAGGGCAGAGTACAGTGGGACTATCACCTCCCTATTCCTGGAAGCTATACCCCTCCTAATGCAGGCCAAGATTGCATTAGCTTTTTTGGCTGTCACATTTGATTGCTGACTTGTATAGAGCTTACCATAGATCCCTCCACCTCCTGCATTCTTTTCAGGACAATTGCTATCTATTCATCCCTCTCATATCTTCTATTTGTGGAGGTCTTTTTTTGTACAAATTCAGCACTTTACATTTATGCCTATTGAATTTCATCTTATCAGATTCAGCCCAACGTATCTCATTGCTATTTAGAAATATAAACAGAATTTGGTCTTTAAAAGATGGGCTTTGTTTCTATGGGAAGCTTTGGGTCATTGAAAGATCTTTTTTTGTTGTTGTCATTCACAAAGGTCAGTTTATTTTATTTTTTCCACTTAGAGTATTTTGCTTTTTCTAATTACATGTAAATATAGTTTTCAACATTCATTTTTAGGCGATTTTGAGCTCCAATTTTTTTCTCCCTTCCTACCTCCCCCCAAGAGAGCAAGTAAGCTGATATAAGTTATACATGTACAATTATGTTAAACATATTTCCACATTAGTCATATTGTGAAAGAAGAATCAGAACATAAGGGAAAACCCACAAGAAAGAAAAAAAGCAAAAAAAACCCTGGAAATAGTACGCTTGTATCTTCATTCGAATTCCATAGTTCTTTCTCTGGAATGGATAGCATTTTCTCTCATGTGTCTCGGAATTGTTTTTGATCATTGTTTTGCTGAAAAGAACTAAGTCTATCAAAATTGGTCATTTCACAATGTTGCCGTTACAATTGCTACTGTGTACAATGTTCTCCTGGTTCTGCTTACTTCACTTGGCATCAATTCATGTAAGTCTTTCCAGGTTTTTCTGAAATACAACTGATCATCATTTCTTATGGCACAATAGTATTATATTGCATTCCTATACTACAATGAGTTTAACCATTTGCCAATTAATGAACATTCCTCCATTTCCAATGCTTTTCCATCACAAAAAGAGGTGCTATAAATATTTTGTACATATTTTTGTAAGGGTCATTTTCGTGTTTTTATGATCTCATTGAGATAAAGATCTAGTAGTAAGTAGTATAGTTAGATCAAAGGGTATGCATAGTTTTATAGCCCTTTAGACATAATTCCATGTTGCTATCTAAACTGTTTGCATCAGTTCAAAAGTCTACCAACAATGTATCATGATTCTCCATTTTCCATCTTCTCCACTATTTATCATTTTCCTTTTCTGTTATATTAGACAATCTGATAGGTATGAGGTGACACTTCAGAGATTTTTTAATTTGCATTTCTTTATCAATAGTGACTTAGAGCATTTGATTAGGATGCATTTAATAGTTCTGCCTTTCTGCATTTGATTATGACGTTTTTATACTCTAATACATGATCAATTTTCGTGTAGGTGCAATGTACTGCTAAGAAAAAGGTATATTCCTTTCTATCCTCATTCAGTTTTCTCCAGAGGCTTATCATAGCTAACTTTTCTGGAATTCTATTTACCTCCTTAACTTCTTTCTTGTTTATTTTGTGGTTAGATTTATCTAGTTATGAGAGGGAGAGATCAAGGTCTCCCACTAGTACAGTTTTATGTGTTTTTCTTCCTGTAACTCCCTTAACTTCTCTTAGAATTTGGATGCTATACCACTTGGTGTTTAGTATTGAAATTACTTCACTGTCTATGGTACCTTTTAGTAAGATGGAGTTTCCTTCCCTTTTTAAAATTAGTTTTATTTTTGATTTTGCTTTGTATGAGATTAGGATTGTTACCCCCGATTTTTTTTTTTGCTTCAACAGAAGTGTAATATATTCTGCTCCAGTCTGTTACTTTTACCCTGTATCTCTGCTTCAAATGTTTTCCTTGTAAACAAAATACTGCAGGATACTTATTTTTAATTCACTCTGCTATTCACTTACATTTTAAAGGAGAGTTCATCCCCTTCACATTCACAGTTATAACTACTGACTGTGTATTTCCTTCCACCTTAGCCCTCCCCATTTATACTTTTTTCTTTCACCTTGTCCCTCCTCACTAGTGTTTTGCTTCTGACCACTGTTTCTCTCAATTTGCCTCTCCTTCTATCAGCTCCCATGCCCTTTTCTCTCCTCTTTTCACCTTTAATTTCCTATGGGATATGATACATTTCTATACCCAACTGAATATGTGTATTATTCCCTCTTCAAGCCAAATACAACGAGAGTAAAGTTCAAAAACTTCTCACCCTCTCCCTTTCCCTCTACTGTAATAGGGCTTTTGGGTCTCTTTCTGTGATGCAATATATCCTATTCCCCTTTCCTTTGCTCCTAGTATGATCCTATTTTTTACCCCTTGATTTTTTTATATCATCAAATCAAAGTCAACTTATCCTACATCCTTTTTCCATGTATATTTCTTCTAGCTGCCCTAATAGTGATACAGTTCTCAAGAGTTACAAGTATCATTTTCCCATGTAGGGATGTATTTGAATAACATGTTTTTCCCCTATTAACTTTTTATGCTTTTTTGAGTGTTATATTTGAAGACTAAATTTTCTGTTCACCTATGATCTTTTCACCAAAAAAGTTTGAAAGCCTCCTGTTTCTTTGAATATCCATCCTTTCCCCTGAAAGATTATGATCAGTTTTACTAGGTAATTGATTTTTGGTTGTAGTCTAAGCTCCTTTGCTTTCTGCAATATCTGATCTTTTAATGTAGAAGCTGCTAAATTCTGGGTAATCCTGACCATAACTCCTTGATATTTGAATTGTTTCTTTCTGGTTGCTTGCAGTCTTTGGCTACAATCTTCCTTAGAGCTTTCATTTTGGGACTTCTTTCAGGAAGTGATCCGTGAATTTTTCCAATGACTATTTTACCTTCTGATTATAGAATATCAGGGCAGTTTTCATTGAAAATTCCTTGGAAGATGCTGTCCAGGATCTTTTGTGATCATGACTTTTGATCACGGCATTCTTAAATTATCTCTCCTATCTACTGTCCAGGTCAGTTTTTTTTCCCCAATGAAGTATTTTGCATTTCTTCCATTTCTTACTTCTTTTTAATTTGTTTAATTGATTCTTGAAGTCTCATAGAGTCATTAGCTTCCACTTGCCAAAGTCTAATTTTTAAGGAATGATTTTCTTCAGTTAGCTTTTGAACCTCCTTTTCCATTTTCCCAATGATATCATTTAAAGAGTTACTTTAGTGGATTTTTTTCCCACTTAGTCAATTGTATTTTTTAAGGAATTGTTTTTCTTCAGTCAGTCTTTGTCCTTCCTTTTCCAAGCTGTTGACTCCCTCTTGCATAACTCTCATTTCTTTCCCATTTTTTTCTACATTTTTTATTTGATTTTAAATATTTTTTTGAGCTCTTTCAAGAAGGCTTTTTGGCCTTGAGACCAATTCGTATTTCCTCTTGAGGTTTTTCATATGGGCATTTTGATACCATTGTTCTCTTCTGAGTTTGTGTTTTGATCTCCTCTGTTGCCATAGTAGCTTTCTATAATCAGGGCTATTTTCTGGTTTTTACTCATTTTTAACCCATTTGATGACTTTTAAATTAGAGCTCTACTCCTGGTATACACATAGTCTCAAAGCTTCTTATGTTTGGAGGATAAGGTCCTGGTTTTCCATGCCAGAGTATTGGGTGTTACTGGCTTGCCCACCAAGCTGAGGTGGTCTGACCTAGTTGTGCCTGTTGTTCTTGGGGTTCTTGGGCTGGCAGAATAGCTGTCTTCAGGTATTTGAAGGATTGTTATGCCAATCAGAAATGAAAATCACCTGAACTGTCACCAGAGGACAAAGATTAGTCATTTATATTCACTCTTATTATTTATTTAAAATAATATAGCAGTTTGTACCTGGCATACAAGGATGGCTCAAAGATAGCAAAATAATGAGTATAATAAAAGAAAACTCAAACTACATATTTATATGATACATTAAATGGCCTCTGGGAAATTATAGTGCTGATCCATCACCATTTATTAATATTTTATTTTTGATCTCAAGATCAGCTTTTTTTCCACTATACCAGCCTGCCTTTCTATGAATCTACACTTAAATAAGCATATCTATCCTATGGAGGATTTCACTACCAGTACTACTACCACTACCACTACTACTACTACTACTACTACTACTACTACTACTACTACTGCTGCTGCTATGGCTATTAGTACTACTCCCTGTAATTTATAGAACATGCTAAGGTTTGTGAAGTGTTTTCCAAATAATATTTCATTTGAACCTCATAATACTCCATAGAGATAAGTGCTATCATGTCCCTATTTTACAGATAAGGAAAATAAACCAGATAGATTGAATGCTTTGTCCAGGGTCACACAGCTAGTAAGTGTCTGGAGCTGGAATGAGTTCAGGTCTTCCTGACTCCAGATCCTGTTCACTAGCCATTGTGACACCCACTTGCTTTTCCCCCTATATCCTGTTCCTTAATGAATGGTGACTCAACTATGTTTAAATATATGTTGTGGGTTCTGAGAGAATCACAGCTTCAACCCATTTAAATTCACCATAATTCATAAATCTGTTCAGGGTTTTCCTCCACAGATTAATGACTATCTTATCTTTATCCAGACTGGAAAAATCAGATAATGAGTTTCAAAAATTTGTCACAAAGGTCTCATCAGAACAATGAGAGATCCTTAGACGATAACAAAGATTCAAAAGTGACTTAAATTATCTAAACATGTAATTTTTTGGATTCTTGATTCTATAAATCATTATAGGAACCATGTGAAAATACATCTGAGGAATGCCTTTTTAAAAGTGCCTAGAAATCCCCCAAAGAAGTTCTTTTATTTTAAGCTACCAGGCTATAATAAGTAAATGAAATATTCAACTACATGGTGGTTGGACACCCATAATATAACATACTAAAGGAATTTCATCACCAAGAAAATAACTTTTAAATAAAGCACTGAAGTGCAAGAATGTATGACCACAACCAACCACTGGAAACTAACCATGTTATCTCTTTAGTCATGCATGCCTCTAGCAACTTTCCCCTTTCACCAGGCCAGAAATCTCTGACAAAATACTATTTAAAAGATCAAGCTTGCAATCAAGAATATTCTCATAGAAAAAAGTCACCAAGATTGGTGAGAACAGTTATCTTAACTTTAGTTCAGACAGTGGGCTCAGTTTCCTAGTTGCCATCTGTCTTTTCACTGTACAAAAGAGAGGTGAAAAAATTGTGTATTGTATGTGTATGGGAGTATGCCATTTTGTTTCTGCATTGTCTATATCATAAGTTGTAGGAGCAGGAACTGGACCTCATTTCTGAACACTTTCAATGTTCCAAAGATCTGTAAATGTATACAAAAGGGCAAGCAATAATAAATAATCTATCCTATTTCTTAAAAGTAAAAGTAGATCCAATATCAGTCTGTTTCTGTCTATGACAAACATCACTTACAGAAAACATTCCTAATTGATGAGTTTTGATGATTAAAATGTCATTTGAGAGTTCAAAAAATATAATTTGTAAGTATTAGGTCAGAAATTTAACAAAATAACCAGGTTAGGATGATGAGGAGAAACAGTTTTTTAACATTTTTAACAGAAAATGTGTGAGAAATCTATAAAAAAGCATATTTCATGAAACTAGTTTACAAGAGATAGTGACAAATAATAATTGATGAGGAAAATTCACAAATCAGTTTCCTCTCATTAAATCTTTATAGACTTGCCATACCATTAAATGTTTAATTCATTCATTTTTTTTCCATTTGCAGAATACCTTTATTACTTCAATATTGGTATTGAGGCCAATCACCAACACTCATTTAATCTACAAAATACCGAAGATTCACTAAACTAAATTTATTTCCATATCAGTCTCAGTAGATTTTGTTAAATATCTGAGTCATATCCTGTACTGGAAAGAAGAAAATGAGCATTTATTAAGCACTTAGTATTTGACAGGCTCTGTGCTAAGCATTTTACAAATATTTCATTTGATCCTTGCAACAGCCCTGGCAGTTAGTTAATATGATTATATTCATTTTTCAGTTGAGGAAACTGAGGCAAATAAAGGCTATGTGACTTTGTCAGAGTCATAGGGATAGTAAACACTTGAGATTGAATTTGAACTCAGGTCTTCCTAATTCCTGATGTAGTACTCTATCCATTCTCCTATCTGTCTGCCTCATAAGGTTGTTAAATAGCAATAGCTGACATTTCGATAGCATGTTAAAGTTTACAAAATGTTTTTCAAATGTGATCACATTGGATCCTTATAATAATTCTGAGTTAATGCTAGAAGTATCATTATTCCCATGGTATCAATGAAGAAACTAAGGCCCAGAAGGCTTAAGTGATTCATTCAGAATCCCATAACATGTGTCTGAGGCAGGAGTTCAACCTAGATCTGCCTTTCTGTAAGTCTGCCACTCATTCCATTATCCTACAGCATTCTATAAAAGAAAATGCTATAAAATGAATTGGGACAATATTACACAGCCCAAATTAAAATTCCATAAAATAAAATTGATTGAGACAGAGAAAATCAAGAAACTTTGAGAAGAGAATTATAGAAGTTTTACGGGTCTTTAGGAATTAATATCTATGGGTGATGTAGTGGCTAGAGTAGTAGACTTGGTCAAGAAGACCTGAGTTTAAATTGGTCCACAGGCATTTGCTAACTGCATGACCCTGGGTAAGTCACTTAACCCTTTTTTGCCTTTAAATATAAATGCTACTTTAAAAATGTAAGAATATTTCCCTGATTTTGAACCTTAGGAAATAGTTGCTCCAAGAAGGTAGGAGACTTATAGAAAATCTCATAACTAGCTAATAACAGAGTTGAGATTCAAATATAAATGTCCATTAAAAATAAAAAAATAAAAAAACCAACCACTGAGTCCAGTCATGCATCACCTGTCAGAAGCCTAGGACAATCTGCATCCAATACACTCCAATCTATATTAAGGTCTGAGTCTTTTTACTGATCTGAGGACCACCACATACATTTGAATGAAATTTCAGTTCCTTTTATGACTCATAAAATGAAATTTTAATGGAACTTGCCCAAACTTCAATGATTCATGTTAACATTAATATAACATTTTCAATATTTACAAACATTTAACTCACAATAATACTGTGAAATAGATAATATTGGTATAGTTGTTCCTATTTTATATAAACAATAATTATATGTACCAGGATTTGAACTCAAATCTCCTGATTGCAAATGTAGAATTCTTTCAATCAAGCAAATAATCATCCAGTCAATCAAGGAGCACTTATTAAGTATGCAGGCATACTGTGCTAGGTGGAAAGGATAAAAAGCAAAATTAAAGCAATATTTGTCCAAATAATTTATATTCCAATAAGAATAAAAGCATATCCATATATATAAGTGTGTATGCAAATATATGTCCCCAAAAAGTGGTAAATTAGGGGGGGAGTAGGAGGGAGAACACTAGTCAAATCAGTAAACATGAATATGACAAAAACTGCTTCCAACCATGTAGAGTTCAGAGGAAGGGAAAAAAAGGATACTTACATCACTTGGACTCTTACCTCAGACTCACTAGAGAAACAGGAAACAATGTGTCTCAAACTGGCTCAAAGGTAGATTGGATTTAAAAGATTATGCATCAAGCAAAAGTGGTGGTGACAGCCACACAAACAAGTATATTTTTCTCTCCCCTTTTAGCTTATCTTATGACAGAGCTGAATTCTTGATAAGAGTTCCAAGTCAGTCAAGGGAAAGTGGGATTAGGCCATGTTGATGGACATTCAGTGAGAATGTACCATATGCAACCAATTTACAATATGCTAATATTCATAAGGTAGTTTTGTATATGTTTAACATGTGTAACATTAGCTATAGGAGAATGTTAGCTTGGAAGATGAGCTAATGGACCTCCCCTATAAGAAAGAGGAAGATTGTTCTAGAAAAAGTCATCTTAAGATTTCTTGTAGTCTAACCAGTAAGTCTTGAGAAAAAACTGACCTAAAACCCAACCTGAAAATTCGGGAAAAATTCTAAGAGAGATTATTTCCTCTTTCCTCTCCTCTCCACTCCAAGCTGCTTTCCACTGAGATTTCTCTACATCCTGAACACAAAACAAGTAATAATATTGTCAAGACACTATGAGAATTAATAGTCCAATGATGTTAAAAAAAAAAAAGAAAACAATCACTGAGTCCAATCATTCACCACTATGGAAACCTAGGACAATCTGCATCCATTCAGTGACTTTTAACTTCTGGCATTTATTGTTTCAAATTTATATTTCTTTAGATGAGTAAGAAACATAATTCCCTGGGACCCCAGCAGCTGTCAGAAACAGTGGCGGTAAAAGCAGAAGGGACAGCTTCTGTGGCTGCCACCTGAAGACCAGCTGCTACAGCTGCTATATGAGGAGAAGAAGCCATAGGTAGAAAACACACACACACACACACACACACACACACACACACACACACACACACATGCAACCTAGAAACCAACCTCTGTTTGTGCCCCCATCTGTGAACACAGAATCCCAAAGGCTGATGCTAAGTTTACAGCTGTCACTACTGCAAAGTCCATTAGGTGTAGTTATATACTAAAAGTATTTATTTCCTTTCTATTTATTGAATATAAAACTTCGGTTGGTATTTCCTAGAATATTTTTTTCTCTTTTAGTGGAAACCTGGACAGAGACACGTAAGGGGTTAGGAACCGCAACATATTGTGGATAATAAGGACCTTACATTGTATGTGAAGTCTCTGCTCTTGCTTTGGAAGAACCTCTCTTGACTCCAAAGTCAATCACTCTTCCTGTAGAATCTCATTTATTGTGGAACCCTGGGCATCCTACTTAAATGCTGTCTGCTTCACTTTCATAACTTTTGAAATTTGAGGGCTGGAGAGAGTCTCTAATGTCTCTTCCACTGTTAAATCCATAATATCTAAATGCATTCATTCCTCTTGAACTAACCTATGAACTTTACAGAAATGTAACCTTTCTGTGCCTCAGTTTCCTTATCTTCAATGTGAAAGGATTGAACTAAATGACCCCTAAGGTCTCTTCCAATTCTCAGCGATGCATTCAGAATGTATTCTTTCTGGATGGTCTTCACTCACTGATGTGCCTTTGGAACAATTTCTTTACTATCAAGGTAAAACCATCATGGAGAAGACAAAGCATGTCACAGAAAGAAGGAGGAATTCCCTCTCAGTTCTTTTTAAAATCTGATTTCAGAAATTTTATTCTGCCACAGTGTGAGCAAAAATGTATAATCTGGAGACATTTTATTTATCTTTTAGTCTTCCTTTTCCCTTTCCTTTCCTTTTTTTTTCCTTTTCCAAAAATCAAGAAGTTGTCATTCCCAGAGGAAAAAACCGTCATAGCATAGTGGAAAGAGCACTAGGCTTGGTGTTTGAACTGTAAACTAGGTCTGAAGATTGCTTCTGAAACTTTTTACTGGCCAAGTCACTTAAATGACCTAGACCTCATTCCTTCATATTCAGGTAAGAAATTGGATTAGAAAATATCTAAGTTTTCTATAAACTCTAAATCTATGATTTTTTGGCTTCAAGCAACTGAGTCCTAGCTTTGCTCCTTCCATTGATCTGATAAAGCACTCAATAATATCAATGGGTCTCTATTATGAGAACAGTAAGGTTACATTCAATTATCTTCTATTTTGCTCAATTCACACTTCCAAGATTAATATGCTTTGTGAAATTCAAAATAAATAAATTATATCATTCTGCTGTAATTTTCATTTAAAAACTTTCTTCTCAAGTCACATTGAATCTGACTTTAAACCTGTCACATTTTCATTTAATGAAAGTAACTATTTCCTATGTAGAATCAAATCTCTTTGTTACAATCTCATTACTCTTGGCAATCATACCTGGCAGTTCCTGAACACTAAGATTACCAATGAGATCTTGAGAGGAGATCTGTTAGCATCATATCAGAACAGTGTCTTAGAGGCTTTGAAAAATGATCTATTCATTTGATGACTTTATTAAACACAAAATCTCTGCTGGCCTGAGGAGGTAATCCAATTGGTTGGATAACAAGAGGAGACCTTAGTGTAACATGATAAAAGTGAATGAATTTCTGGAGTCATCTAGTTGCTTATCTAGGAAGTCCCTTGCAACCAGATGTCCAAGATGTGTCAGTTACCTCCATTTTCTCATAGAAACAGTGATATATGAGACAGTTCAGACTAGACCACCCCCAACCCCCAAAAAAGCTTGATAACAGAACCGGAGAATCTCTGAGGGGAGAGAAACCTCAAAGCCCTAGCCCAATCGGTCCCTAACCAAAATTATAATTCTTCTATATTCTACAATTATATGTTCTATATTCTACATATATATATAGTAATTCCAGAATATAACTGGCAAATGGTAATCTATCATTTACTTAAAGATTTCCAATGAGGAGGAACCCACTATCTTAGGAAAGTCCATTCTATATTTGACTAGCTCTGATTTGTAGGAAGTTGATGTATTTCCCCCCCTCCATATAACAAACCTTCATATACTTCTCTCCAACCTCCACCTGTCGCAGATAAATTGTATAATCTGAAGTCAAACAAGCTAAATCAAATCCTCCCCCCAATTCTTCTAGACATTTAAACACTTATGGATGGGGAGCTACTATGTCACCCTGAAGTTGTTAATTTATAACTTATCTGAGCTATAGCATTGAGGTAACAACAGTATGATCTCCAGATTCCCACTTAATAGACCAAGAATGCATCTTGATCTTATACCTGCAGTTGTGCTACTGTCTCACCAGGCTATTTGACTGGAGATATTATATGTGGTCTGGAGCAACAGTTCCAACAGAGAAGGTTGTAGAGTGAAAGTTAAGATTGGGACCCAAGAAATGAGGAGAGCAATGGGGGCTACAAGCATAGGATAGGAACTTACACAGACAGATTCCAGATGTTTTCAATTCCAAGGGATACTTCTCTAAATTTGACTAGCTCCCTGGTCACCCCTTTTCCCTTTCTTCTAAAGATTCCAGTGATATGTTTACTCACTTCTCCCATTTCCCATATATATTTCTATATCTCTTCTGTATGTACTTTTCCTTTGATTCATTTTTTCTGTATAAAAAAAAGGTCCACTAGAAGACAATGGGGTCTTTGGACTTAGAGAGGACTAAAATAAGACTCATCTTTAGTTCAGAGGAAAAGCGAATGGCACAGTTGATGAAATGCCAGACCAGGGTCAAGAAACATCATCTTCCTAATTTCAAATCCAGCCTCAGACCCTTACTAGCTATGTGAACCAGGGCAAGTCACTAATTCCTTTTTGCCCCAACTTCTCATCTATACAAAGAACTGGAGAAGGAAATGGCAAACTATTTCAGTATCTTTGCCAAAAAAACAGTCAGACAACAAAATGTCTTGAGTAGATTATCTCTACATTGCTTACCACCACCTTATACCACCTCTGGCCTCACCCTAGACCAGTCAGTCCATTGAGGCAAGTATGAGAGTGAGAAGGACAGTATAGGCAGAAGGAGTCAGGTGGGGAAGATACCCCAATGACCATCCTTCTGAGGCAACTATTCTTAGTCATAATGTAAGCTATGTATATAAAATAGCCAAACATGGTAGACTATTGGTTCACTCAAGAATATCAACTACTTCATGAATTATAGTTGCTAGGTCAGTTAATCTATCCAAATGTCAGCAAGGAATATAGATTTGTCTTATGGATAAGACTCTGACATTTGGGAATGGTTAAATTGTAGTTTGGTGAATCATATCAATGACTAGGACATTAAATCCTGAATAATTATTAGTGATGCCAAGTTAGCAAAGAACAATGAATAAACAGCAGGTTGCTTAGGCTTTGTTAGAGTCTTTATTGTAGTTTTTGGTGACATACTTAAAAAAAACACAGTGGGAATGGATGAGCTTTCCTCCTAACTCATAAGCAGAAACCAGAGAGCTACAAGGACACAAAGGGGTCCCCTTGAATCCGCTCCGAATTCCATTTTTTCAACATAAAGGAATCTTTGGAATGTAGATAATGTATGGAGATGTAGTACGCTTTTCATTTTCTCATCTCTAATGCTGTGGAAATGAAGTTTCTTTTAGGATAATACAGCTCACTTTGCTGAATGAGTTTACATTCCCTCCCCAACCCCCAGCTGATTTAATTTACTTAAGTGAATAAAATTTAACGGCATAAAATAGATCAAGTGGAGAACAGTCCATTAGTAGATGTTTTCTCTACTTTGAGTATTTGATATATAGAAACCACAATTTAGGAATCCTCAAAAGGGCAATGTGACAAAGCTCAAAGAGCAGCACTAACTCTGTGGTGTTCGGCAAATCATCCTCTCCAGATTTCCCAGGGCAATTTAAATGAACATTAATCGCTTAAAACTGGAGGAAATTAGGAAATTAGTGGTTTGAAGTACAAAAAAGGAAATTAACCTGTCTGAAGGGATCTCACACTGAAGTACTAGGGACTTGAGACTGTAATTTCTGGCAGGGGAAATCTGTAAGTGAAAAATGTGGTTGGAACAGGGAAGAGAAAAAAATGTTTTAGAAAGATAGGTAAGTCCATAGAAATGTTTCCATTGACTTGGAAAACCATTGCATTATTACAAAGATAAATTGCCCAGGATTGTAAATTCAGTATATTGACAGGTTGTGGCAGGGATGTAAGGACATAAAGGGAAGGGACATTTTGCACTATTTTTGAAATGACTTGGATGCTGAGAATGCATTTACTTTTTATTTCTTTTTAAATATTATAGCCCCAGTAATTAGAAAGTTCAATTGTTATCATTTATAATACAACTTAATATGGAAACTATAAAAATAGTAGTCAATTATTTATGAAAAGTCAATAGTTTGGGGACTGGAATGACCCCTGAGGCTTTTATGTCTTTAACCAAAAAAAATTATTGCTTCTTCAATGGGAAGCTCTTCTTAAATAAAGCAGTCAGAATCACAACTTGCAGCAAAATAACTATAACAGGAAAAGTTGTACATGCTGTTATTGTTTTCCCATATATTCACAGGTCTTCTAGTTAAAAAATCCAGACAATGAATGAGACAAGAAAAACCATTGCAGGGCCCTACTAAAGCTATACCTTCTATAAGGACATAGTGCTATTTTGATGACCAAAAAATAGCATTAGAAACTGAATATTGAGTAAATATAATGACCAAGAATTGGGGGTTAAGCCTAAATTAGGCAATTTTGAGATGGAAAATTCAAAAAGTATTCATGAATCCAAGTAAAAACATCTTTACTAACTAGGCATTAATAACACTGACTTCAAAGTTGAAAGGACATACTTTGCTCTATAGATATCTAACTTAGAAACTTAGGAAGGTGTACTATGGAGCCTTGGAGTTTAGGAATAACTTTTAACACCATTTCTCATTTAGGAAGACTCCATGTACCCAAAAAGCCTTTTTAAAAGAAATATATAGTACATATTACAACAATCAATGCTTGATATGTAAAGCACTAGGTGAAGCTGAACAAATGGCCAGGATTAAAGAGAAAGTTGGAACCATGGTAAAAACTCTAACAGGAATATAAGGACACCACAGTTCTTAACTGCATGGCAGGACCAGTCACCCCTCCGCAATGATGGCCAAATTCATATAACACCTAACTTTGGTGAAGACAAGAGAAAATATATTTATCTCCCTTCAGCAGAGACATAGAATTTAGGTGCAGAAAGCTGCATGTGCTCTTGGATAACATTTTATGTTGCTTGGCTCTGTTGAACAGGGTTTTGTTAATAAAATCTGTGTTAAAAGAGAAGATTATGGATGTAGAAAGGGATATCTTTGTAAGGGTGGGATTGAAACTACCTACATTTTAGAGTAGCACCTTAACTAGGGAAGGATTATTTTTGACTGAATCAAACAATCAGAGCTCAGTATGAGCAAGATCTATATACCTCCTTGAGTCAGTCATTGTGTAAAAAAATGGGTCATGTTAAGAAGAGGAAGAAAAAGAAGAAGAAGAAGAAGAGAAAGAGAAGGAGGAGAAAAAGGAGGAGGAGGAGAAAGAGGAGACTTTTAATCTAAAATAAACTCTCTAAGGCCCCCTCCCTGCAAAAAAAAAAAGAACCAAATGGACTTTAGGGCCTTTTATATGCTCTTAGGCTTAAAATGAATTAATTATTATTTTAAGATGTTACAAACTTGGAATTCAATCAATTAATCCATCAACACTTAGCATGCTCCAGAAGCTGAAATGAATGTGAGTTAAAAAATAAAATACATCCATTTTTTAAAAAAATACTGTACCAAATGTGTGAAGGAGGGGTGGAATGTTGATGACACTAACACATGATAAATCCAGAAATTCAAGTGAGGTGGATAGAAAACAATGCTCTTATTTCCACTTAACTTTTGTTCTCGTTTAAACTGATTTATATGCAAAGTCTGAAAAATAATCCTGGAAATTTCTAACCTCAAATCAAAGAGTTTTCTGAGAAAAAAGTGCATGGTCTCATACCCAAACATGGAAAAGGAAACCTTAGACTCCTATACCCTCTGCATGGGCTTTTCTACAAGTTCATTGCCTGTAACTATGACTAAAAAGCCTGCCATTAGAGAGGACATATGACAAAAAGGCTACAAGTCACAGTGAGTAGAATCTTTCTCTATCACCTATGACCTGTGTCACCTTGAGCAAGTGAGTAAACATCTATGGACCTTAGTTTTCTCATCTATAAATTGAAAGGAATGGACTAAGCCATCTCCAAAGTCCCTTCTAGCTTTAAATCTGTTATCTTACAATACCTAGTATAAAAAGATGTTCTAGCCTTGGTAACCTATCACTCAGAAGGTAGTTAGATGGCCTTGAATTTATGAAGCAATACTCAGCAATAGCCATAAGACCAAGAGAGTTGATGACCTCAGAAGAAAGCAGAGAAACATAGGAGACCAAGAGATATGAGTAGCCAGATACAAGACTCCACTGTGGAACAGAAATTGCAACTCCAACACAAATCAGCACTGAGAAAGAAACAGATGTTCTCAGAGCAGTGTGATGGTATCACTAATAGACATTGGCAATTGGCAGTGTTAGAGTTTTGAGTCACACTCCCATGCATGCATACTGCTGTGTGTTCCCCATATTCATGCCACACCCATATATAATAACGTGCCCAGAAATGTAACTCCACAAACATTCTAATATTTGTTATAACATGCACTATGATAAGTACTATGGAAGATATAAGAGAAAGATGTGATCCATGGGCAACAGAAGCTTACAATCTAACAATAAGACTTTGTTTGAAAATTACCTCTAATCAGAAGGAAAAAAACTGGTGGCTCTTGAGTTTTCCTGGTTGCCCTTTAACCAATGCATTTTGACTAACTCTTGGAGTGCTTCAAGACCTGAATTGTAATTTTGACAATAGTTTAATGGGAACAGCCATTCAAGAGCTCGAACTATAGAGATTGCCAAATATCTATTAAAGCATTTGAGATGTACACAGCCTACCGATATGCCAAGAAATAACTCTTTAGTGTGGCCAAAACTACCAGTTCCTTTCTTGACTCCTAAACTGTTCCATTAGGATTTTATTGAAAGGGATGTTAAATGAACATCAAAATTCGGAAGCAACCAAGGGGTTAAATAGACACCCCACCCCTACCTCCAGTGGATCTGATTTTACTCTGTATGCTCCACAGTTGAGCAAAAGTTGATTTTTCCTTCCAAGCTTCTCCAGTAACATTGTCCATATTGTAATGTTTCTTTGGAGCTCTAGCCTAGTCAATTTATTAGATGAAGGGAAACTACAGATGTGCTAACAAGCAGGGATGTACTTTTTTGTAGGGGAAAAAATTATCAAAGAGCTCCTATGAATCATTTTCTTTATACAAATTTAGAAACTTCTGTTAAAGTTCAGAAGTTAGTTATTTTTTTGTCTTTACCCCTTACTGTTAGCTGAGCTTTTATAGCCCTTTAGAACAGGAGAGGGTGTGTATTGTTGTTTGTTTTTGTTTGGCTTTGGTTTTGTAAATGAAGTCTACCAATTGTTATCTTCAGAAAAAATTCAGTGGAATGTCTTTAAAAGAAAAAAAAGTTCAATGTGATCTCTTTAGGAAAAGAAGTAACTGATATAGTAAAGTGCAAGGCAGACTGCTATTTCTAACAATAGAAAATGAAACAACCTAGTAGTTCCCAGAATGCTTGATGAGAACATACAGGGTTGGGGAGGGATAGGATACATCATGCAGCCTCATGTCTATAGCAAAACAAAACTCAGCCAATGCCTCTGTTGGTATGAGAGAAGTTAGCTACATCCTTAGTGTGAGGCAATTTGTTCTTTGGTTGGCATGACTGTTTGCCTGTCTAGATTTTCATAGGGTGGGCTGAAGTGCAGGTGATTTAGGATACCGCACAGAGGGATTCTTCAAAAGTCAACTTACCCAAATACATTTTCTGAAAAGACTACCTGAGGGATAAGAATCCCTCAGTGAAAAGAGATTTTATAACCCAGATCATAGGGTCATAGCATAGTAGATGCCTGTACTTCACTCAGTGTAACACAAAGTCATGTAATGGCTATATGAACTTGACTTCCATTATCTGATGATTTAATTTCCTTCTAACTTGTACCTTTGCTGTCCCTTGTGTAAAAGAATTCTTTTCAAGCCTAGATATAAAGTGAGAGAGTGACACAGGTACCTTGTTTCATATTACAGTTGCCTCCTATGTTAGAGGAAAGTTTCTTGTGCTCCCTTTCGGAACCAGAATAGAAATCATCACAGTACATCCCCTTCAGGATGCCCTCCCTCCCATCCCCTGCCCCTATACATAGAAAAATATGCATACGCATGCAACACACAAAGAATCCTAGTACTTCCTCTACATTGTACTAGAAGGTGAGAAGGTGTGTTTAGGAAGAGGGAGGGAGACAGATTTCTGTCTCCAAATCTCCACTTTTCTCACCATACCGTATTACTTCTGACTTTTCAGTGACTATACATAGATTTAATGCAAGTTTGTAGACAGTTGTACAACCTATCAGACATCTCAAATTGGATATTCCATAAATATGTTCAATTCAATTTGTCCAAAACTGAATTCATTAATTCCTTTTCAAGCCCTCTCCTCTTCCTAACTTCCCTATCATGTTCTAGGGCACTGCCATCTTCCCAGGCATCCAGGCTCATGACTTAGATGCTATCTTTGATGCCTCACTTTCTCTCACACTCATATCAAATTTGTGGTGAATTTCTGTAGATTCTCCCTTCATAACACATCATGGAAACACCTATTCCTCTTCTCTGACTCTGCTACCACCTGGGTGGTGGCATTATTTCATACCTGATCTATTGTAAGAGACCAGATTTGTCTTACGGGCTCAAGTATTTCCCTATTTCAGTCCATCATCTACTCAGCTGTCAAACTGATGCTCCTAAAGCACAGGTATGACAATTTCACCCCACATTTCATAAACTCTAGGGTCGACATATTACCTCTGGGATCAAAGGTAACAGCCTGTATTTGTCTTTGAAATTCCAACATAGCATTTTCCCTTCTTATACCTTCATGGTCAACCCTCCCACAGACTCAGGTCTCCTTGCTCTTCTTAGCTCATCACTCAAGGCATTTTCATCAGTTTTCTTCCATGCTTGGAATTTTCTTCCTCCTCAGCTTTCTCTTGGCTTCCCTGGTTTCCATCAAGTCCTAGTTAAAATCTTATCTTTTACAAGAAACCGTTCTTCATCCCCTAAATGCTAGGACTTTCCTTCTATTGATTCACTGTAATTGTTCTTGATATTGTTTGTCTGTACGTTTTGTTTTGCATGTTTCCTCCCCAGTTAGATGTGAGTTCCTTTAAAGCAATTCTTCTTGCTTTTGCTTTTCTTTATATCTTCAGCACAGTGTCTGGCATATAGTAAGTACTTAAGAAATTCTCACTGACTTGACTTAAATCAATAGCCCTTGGAACTATAATTGCCAATTGTAGGCCAGCAGATAACTACAGTGGATTTACATGTGCCATTCTCAGATACCATTGTACCACAACAGGTCCACTACTAGTAGGGCATATAGTGTGGTTTGATACTCCTTTTTTCTACCAATGCTAATGAGGTTGTGCTTACCTCTCCACACTCTTCTCCCTTGTCCTTTATGTATTCCTAAAGCAAACTGATCAAAGGTGAGGATAGTTTTTTCTTTTTCTGCTCTGAGTAAAGCAAGATGAGACATACAAGAAAATAGATATCATCCCCTTCTATAGTCATAATGCTTTAACTAACTGGTGCTAACATCCATCCACTCCAGTTCATTTCTGATATTGCCACACTCATGTGGTCTCACAGAACTTGCTCCTATAGAGGGTTTATATCAATTTCTTGAAGATTTTTAGAGCATTCATTGCAGTAATAAAAGCAGCCTTAAGAAAATTGGTGCCCATGGATAATGTTAGATAGTTTCAGGTAAAAAAAACCAGATAGATTCCATTGTGTTGCAGGGAAATCCAAACATTATAACAGGCTTCATCTCTTCTCTGGTCCTTGACCTAAAACAGTTTCTACAGGTAGGACATAGGAGAGCACAGGAATACCAAGATTAGAGGAATATTTTCCTGTTCCCAACAGAGGTAGAAAAAAGGAAGGGGAAAACAAGATATCCACACAGTGAACGATGAATAAATGTTTGTTGATGTGGCATATAAGAAGCAACAGAGAGCGTATGACTTGCAATTTTGAAGTCTTGAGTCTTCCCCCTAACATTTGCTCTCTGTGTGATCCTGGACAAAGCGTTATGTCTTTATAACCTCAGTTTCTTCATCAATACAAGAGAAATGATCATAATAGAACCTACTTCATAGGATTGTTACAAGGATAAAGTGAAACAATGTATCCACAAACCTATATAAGGCCTATATACACAAGGCCTATATAAATGTCAGCTCTTATTGACAAGAAAAAAGAAAGAGGGAAGGAAGGAAGGAAGGAAAGAAGAAGGGAAGGAAGGAGGGAAGGAAGGAAGGAAGGAGAAGGAAAATGAGAAGTGAAGGAAGAAAGAGAGAGAAGAAGGAAGGGAAGGAGGGAGGAAAGAAGGAAAAAAGAAAAAAGGAAAGAAGGAAAAACAGTAAAACAGTGAAGGAAGAAAATGGAGGGAGGGAAAAAGGAAGTGAGTTCTAAATAAATGCATCTCAATTTTGGTACATTTACAATAATGATGACTAATCTTTTTAATATATGCCATTTGGAATCCAAGAATCATATACGCAGTCTTTAAATTAGAAAGAGGAGATGAGCTACAATCTGGATGAGAGTAGACTAAGTTATCTTTGGAAGTAGACATTTTCACACTTCAATTTGGCACGAATCTGTTTTTAGTCTGTGTTGACTGTCCTAGGCAAAATCACATGAAATAAACACTCAGGCATACTCACAGAAACAACAATAACAGACAACAACAACAACTTAGATGTACATTATTGAAAGACATTTTAAAATCTTACAAGGCAGCTCCTGATAGATCATAGATTTTCCGAGCACCAGGAGCAAAGTGTGATTCAGCTGGAAGTTATCAAGCTGTCTGAGTACAGCTGGAAGTAGCAGTTTGTGAAGGAGAGTTTTTTTTTAAATCTAGCAAAAGAAATCAAGTCATCACATTACTGGATAGGGCTAGATTTACCATGACTTCTATTGCACAGGAGTCAGGGAATAATTATGTCTATATCAAATATAAATGTGCTTTCTGAAAGTAATATTCAAGGAACCATTAATTTATAATGATAATATAAAATCCAGGCCCACCATCTGTATCTATTTCTCAACACTACATTTTCAGGGCTGTCTCCTGTGCCTGGAATACTCTCTATCTATACCTCTGCCTCCTGGTCTGGTTTCCTTCAAGATTCAGTTCAAATTGCACCTTCTGAAAGGGGGTCTTATCTCTTCCTCTCCTCATCCCAGTGATAATGTCTATCTTCAAATGATTTCCCATTTTAACTGAATATATCATGATGTCAGGGTCTGTTTATGCCATTAGCACACTGAATCTAGCATTTAGCACAGTGCCTGAAACATAGTATTTAAAATGCTTATTGACTGACTAAGTGACTAGCTGGCTGGAGGTAAACCTCAACTACCACTGGATGGTCTTTAATAAAATAAGAATAGGAATCTTCATTTATTTGAATCTCATTTTTTAAATTTCCCTATAGCATTCAAAGACAAAGACACTGTCCCTGCAGACCTGATGCTGCGTTCTTTCTCCAACATTCTTACAGGTCACTTGTTATTGTTCCCTTAGAATAATAACCCCCAAAATAAAACACATACATACACAAAATACTAACAATAAAAACAATACTTGAAGCAATGAAAAAGAAAGGTTAAAGACAGCCAAATTTAGTAGCTCCAACTTGTCTACTTGTGTGACCTTGGACTAATCATTGCTGAGTTTTAGTTTCATAAGATTTTCAAGCAAGAAAGGGAGTTAAGGGGGCATTCAGTCCCTCATTTTAGACATGTCAAAGAGAACCTAAGTGCCTTTCCTAAGGTTATACCAATTGCAAGAGCCACAGTTAAGATTTGAACCCAGGTCCTTTGACTCCAAATCTATTGCTCTTGCCAATGTATCACTTTGCTCAGCTTTGGAATCGGTGGAAGTTGGACTAGAAGTGCTTAAAAGTTCCTTCCAGCTCTAATTATATACCAGTCTTGTTCTTTGTCTAATCATACAACAAACCAAATGGTTTAAGTGAAACTAAATCCCAGGTTTCAGCTTCAGGACTACTCTTATTCACAAATAGCAGGCTTCTGGCTCATGAAACCAGACAGTTTTCACCTAATTATAGGCAGTAAAAGCATGTTGTGTGACCTAATGATAGCAAGCATAAAAGTTTACCAATTCTCCCTTGAATTAGAATAAATGGATCAGAAGTCTTCTTATCTTGCTTAGGATCAAATGTTACTTGCCCTGAAACACACAGCTGAAAAGTGAGGTATCATTTTGGTGCCCTCAAGTGGGGAACTTTGATGGCTGCAGTAAAACTCTACTTTCACTGGGCATTTCCTAGCTTCCTCCTACCCAACCTTAAGCACCACTGGGGATATGGGGAACCCCTCAGGTTATATCCTTTGATTCAATAGTTGTTCTGCCACTTCCTTGGGGTCCTCATTGTCTCACTGGAAGTGCAAGCCCAGAGCCTGTAGCTGTCTGGAGAGGAAAGAATGATTTGGAGAATCTCTGTCTCTCTGTGACTGCTTCAAAGTTTTATGTTGTCTTCCTTTCATGATAATCATATTTCTAAGACTCATTCATTTATTCATTCATTCATTAGCTAGGTCTTTATTAATCATCTATTATGGACGAAGTACTGTGCTAGACTCGAGATATGAAGATAAAAATGAAACCATCCTTGTCCTCAAGGAGCTTACTTTATCTGAAGAAAACAGCATAAAAGTCAAAAGGGTATACAAAATGCTTGTAGAGTCATAGGGAATGTGGTGAGAGCACTAACAGCTAAGTAGAGAGTCCTGAAAGGGTTCTTGAGGGGGTATTTGAACTGGAGTGAGCCTTGGAGGAAACTAAGAATTCTAAATAGAGGTGAAGAGGGAATGAATTCCAGGTCTGAGGGTGGGGGTGGGTGGTCAGTGTGTCAAAGGGAAAGAAGCAGGAGATGTACAGAGAGGAATAAGTAGTCCAGTTAGCCTAGAAAAAATGAGTGAGAAGTAATTTGAATTCAATATGGAAAGATGGGTTAGAGCTAGATCATGAAGAACTTAAAGATGCACATAAATTTTGTGTAGTATATAATACAAAATATTGTAAACACAACATATAGTGATCATGAATAGTAAATTAATATACAGTAATAAATTTATACCACTTTGCATGCAACCTATTACTTGATTGCCATCCTTCCCATGATGCATTATTCTTCCTTCTACCAGCAGTCCATACATTATTCTTGAGTGACATCCTTACTCATTAACCACTGGGCAAAGAATGAAAGCATGGCTACTTGCCAGATGGTCCATTCTGTTGTGACAAATACCACTTGCCCAGTATTGTTAGGATGATAGAGAAGGCAAAATGCTTCTGTTTACTCTAAAGTGAGACCATGAACAGTGCTATCACTGTGCATTGACCTCCTTGGTCAATGAGTGAGTTTGAGGACTGCTAGGATTTTTCTATCCATTCTTCTCTAGCAGCAATTTCAGCACACTACCAGAGGTTACTACATTAAGGAAGCCAGGAGACTTCTGGAGGTTAAGCCAAAATGGTGGCATAGAAGTTTGTTGAATTCTCCTAAAATTTCTCCTACAAAAAACTTAAAAAACAATATCTCAAATCAAATTCTAAAGTGGTGGTAGAAACAACCAAAGGTAAAACTGGGGCATTCATCCAACCCAAGACCATTTTGGACATCAAAAAGAGATATATGTAGCGTAGGGGTGGAGACTGGCCTGCAACCCATGTGAATGAAATACCAATGGTGGGACAAAGTGTGGTGACATAAACAATGGTAGTTTCCCAAGGTCTCAAGACAAAGAAGGTAAGGGGACCTGACAACTGGTCAGAAAGAGATTACAGGCAATTCCAGTATTATACTGGATAAAGGAAGAGGAACTGTTGGGCAAATTCATTGCCTATACTAACTTCCGGGTCATAGTTCAGAGAAGAATATTTTTGGTCAAAAGGGATCAAAAGCCCTGTGGAACACAACTGATTTTTGTCAAAAGGGACCAGGGACCCTGAGGGATATTACCATTTTCATCCCTAAGGAAACAGGGCTCCTGAGAAACTTTATCATTCATGGTCCCAAGGAAGCAGAAACGATCATAATCCCAAGGGATCAGGAACCTTTCCTGAGTAATGACCAGAATGCATACCCAAAGATGTGTGTGTGTGTGTGTGTGTGTGTGTGTGTGTGTGTGTGTGTGTGTGTACGTGTGCAAACTAGCAATAGAATTCTATTTTTACCAACTTGGAAGTAGGAAAAAAAAGGGATAAGGGAAAGGAGTGAGGTGATAAAAGAGAGAGCAGATAAAAAGTAAGCAGTATTGAGAAGAAAACAGACTTAGAAGAGGGATATGATAAAAAGAGAGAAAGCAAGATAAATAAAATAGGATTGAAGGAAATGCACAGTAAGTAATCATAACTGTGAATGTGAATGGAATAAACTTACCCGTAAAAAATGAAGTAGATAGAAGAATGGATTAGAAATCAGAATCCAAAAATACGTTCCTTGCAAGAATCACATTTGAAAAAAAGAGACAGACACCGAGTTAAAATAAGGTACTGGAGAAGAATCTTTTATGCTTCAGTTGAAGTGAAAAAGAGATGGGTAGCAATCATGATATCAGACAACATATAAGCATAAATTGACCCAATTAAAAGGGAGATGACAGGGAAACTAAATCTTGCTGAAAGGAACTACAGGCAATGAAATAATGTTATTACTCAACATATATGCAACAAATAGCATAGAATCAAACTTCTTAAAGGAAAATTTAAAGAAGTTGCAAGAGGAAATAGTAAAACAGTACTAGTGGAGGACCTCAACTTTCCTATGATAGAGTTGGATATATCTAAACATCTGGTAAGTAATCAAGAAAGAGACAAATAGAACTTTTTAAAAGTTAGATATGGTAGACCTTGGAAAATAACTGAATGGGAATAAAAAGGAGTCTACATTTAACTCAATTGTACATGGCACCTTCAGAAAAACTGACCATATATTATGGTATAAAAAATCTCACAACCAAATGCATCAAAGAAAAGATATTAAATGTACTCATTTCAGACCATAATGAAAGAAAATTTACATTCATTAAGGGGCCATGAAGGTATAGATTAGAAAGCAGTTAAAAACTAAATAATCTAATCCTAAACAATGAATGGGTCAAGGAATAAATCATCAAAGCAATCAATAATTTCATTAAGCAGAATGGCAACAATTAGACATTTCAAAATTTGTGGGATTTGACTAATGCAGCACACAGGGAAAATTTATATCCCTAAACACATACATCAATAAAAGACAAAAAGAGCAGATCAATGAATGAGGCATGCAACTGAAAAAAAAAACCTTAGAAAAAAAAGAATGAATTTAAAATCAACTAGTAAAACACCAATATGGAAATCCTGAAAAATCAAAGAGGGGATTAATAAAAAGTAAAAAAAAAAGTGAAAAAAGAAAATTAAACTAATAAAACTAAGAGCTGGTTTTATGAAAAAAAGCACAATCAAATAGATAAACTATTACTTAATTTGATTTTTAAAAAATCAAACCATATTACCAGTATAAAAAAATGAAAGAGGCAAATATATCACAATGAAGATGAAATTAGAGCAATTACTAGGGTAATTTTTCCCATTTATATACCAGGAAAAATGGCAATCTAAGTGAAATAAATTGATATTAATAAAAAATATGAACTGTCCAGATTAACTGAAGAAGAAATAGAATACTTAAATAATCCTAGTTTTAAAAAAAATGCAGAAGCCACCAATGATCTCCCTGAAAAGAAAACCCCAGGATGAGAAAGATTTACAAGTGAATTCTACCAAAAATTTATGAAACAATTAATTCCAACATTATATAAACTATTTGAAAAAAGAGATTATAATAGGAGTCATGCCAAATTTCTTTTGTCACACAAATCCAGTTTTGCTACCTAGACTAGATTAAAGAGAGTAAAACAGAGAATGAAAATTATAGAACAATTTCCTTCATGAATATAGTGGGAAAAATTTTAAATAAAATACTAGCAAGGAGATTAGAGCAATATACAGCAAAGATCATATTCCATGACCTCTGGGGATTTAAACCAGGAATTCAGGGCTGATTCAATATTAGGAAGAGTATCAGTATAATTAACCATATCAATAACAAAAAAAAATCATAGGATTGTAACAATAAATGGAGAAAATGCCTTTTGAGAAAATATAACACCCATTCCTATTAAAAACACTAGAAAGCATAATAAGAATCATTGAAGCCTTTCTTAAAACAAGTAGTATCTATCTAAAACTTAAAGTGCGCATTATCTATAATGGAGAACCTATTATCTATTTGAAGCCTTGTGAATTAGATCAGCACTACTAAAGCAAGGATTCCCATCATCACTGCCATTATTTAATATTATTGCTAGAAACATTAGCTATAGCAATAAAACAAGAAAAAGGAAATTGAAGGAATAAAAATAAGAAATGTGGGGAAAAAATGTATCACTCTTTGGAGATGATATGATGGTATACTTGGAGAACAAACCTAGTTGAAACAATGAACAACTTTAGCAAAGTTGTAATATATAAAATAAACATGTAAATAGATACTAACAACAAAACCCATGGGACAAGAAAGAGAAATTCTATTTAAAACACCAACAGACAATACAAAATATTTGGGAGTCCACCTGTTGAGGCAAATCCAGCGACTATATAGATACAATTACAAAGCATTTTTTTTACACAAATAAAGACAGATCTAATCAATTTAAGAAATATGAAATGCTCAGGGGTAGACTGAACCAATATAATAAAAATGACAATTCTACCTAAGGTAATTTGTTTATTTACTGCCATACAAATCAAACTACCAAAGAGTTATTTTAAAGAGCCTGAAAAAATATTAATGCAATCACCTGAAACAAAAAAAACGTTCAGGAATATCAAGGTAATCAATGAAAAAATATGGACATAGGTGCCCTAGAATTTCCAGATTTCAATCTATTTTACACAGAAATGATCATCAAAACATTAGGGTACTGGGGTATGAGTAAGAAATAGAGTGGTAGATCAGTAGAGCAGGTTAGGTACACAATACACTTAGTAAATGACGATCATGATATAGTGTTTGATAAACCCGAATATCCACACTTTTAGAAGTAAAGCTCAATATTTGACCAAAATTGCTGGAAAAACTAGAAAAGAATTTTTCAGAAATTAGGCATAAACCAACATCTCACTTTGTATACCCAAGTTAAGGGCAAAATGGATAAATAATTCAAATATAATGGGTGATAGCATAAGTAAATTGAGAGAGCATAGAAAAATGTACCTGTTAGATTTATGGATAAGAGAAGAAGATCAAGAATACTTTTGGTTATCTGAAATTTAAAGTTTTTGTACAAATAAAATTAATATAGCAAAATTAGAAGCAAAACAGGAAACTGGGGGAAATTTTACAGCAAGTTTCTCTGATATATGGAATAGAGCCAAATTTACAAAAATAAGAGCCATTCACCAGTTGATAAATTTTCAAAGGATATGCACAGGTACTTTTCTGAAATCAGATGATAGAACATATTTCTCAAATCTTGGAAATTTGGACTGAAGCTCAAGATAAAAGAAAAATTAGAACTAGAAGTAGAATTGCAATAGGCTCTTCTTGTCCAGGGTATGCTGTCAGGTACACTCTCCCATCTCCTTTCGTGATGACCTAACCCAGATATGATGAGGAGTAGCTGGAGATCTCTGCTGGCAACAAGGCATAAAAATGAGAAGTGCTGATCATTAAAAGCTTCAATGTAAGTCAGGTTCCAAGCAAGTAAAAGATGAGGTCATTTATTGAGGAGAGATAGGGCTCAAGAAGTATAGGGAAGATTTTAAGGAATGTGTTAGGGAAGATTCTTATGCATATCTAATGGAAATTAGAGAACATGAATTTGTATTGGCCAAATCTGCATATTTAAGGGACTTTTCATCCCTGTTCTAATTCTGTATTGGTTAGAATCATCTCTGAGTCATGGAAGGATTGAGTAGCTCACCTGTGTAAGCACAGCTTAATATCTCTATTCAAGAAACCCTCTTTAGGATTCCTCTAAATATTTGTTCATATATATTTATATATATATATATATATATATATATATATGTATGTATGTATGTATGTATGTTTATAGGAATATATATATATTATATATAAAGGCAACTTTTGAGGAGTTAACATCACTTTAATCAAGCACATGTATCATTCCTTTAACCAAACACATATATCATTCATCAAGTTCAGGGAAGTCAGCACCCTGAACTTCAAAGAAAATACAGAAATATCAAAAGTCAACAGACATGGCTTCCTCTGCCTGACCATCAACAGACAGGTCCAACTGTCTGACCATAATTACCAGAGAGGGAAGTACTGACATCTGGGCTTTCCAAGTCAGGGGTTTCCTTAGTGACCTCCTCTGGACAAATGAACACTTTCAGTAAACCCCAAAGTAAAACCTCACCCTCAGAGTATTTATATTGTTTTTTAGAGCCAGAGGGCATTCCAACCCTTGAGAATCATTGCCTCATTAATAAAAGATATGGACCTTCCTAATCAAAATCCCCTTAATGGACAGAACCATTAAGGGGTGGGGAAGATCTTTAATCACATTAGCAATACAAATATATATGTTGTTTCTAGACAAAGAAACTCTTGTTTCTGTACTTTACTCCTCATAAAGACTCTTGATTGATAAAGGCAAGGTTCAATCAGAGGCACTTGATCATACTAAAATACTAACATACTAAAATAAAAACAGCAAAAGATCCTACTTTGTTTGCTCTTACAATGCCTGAATGGGAATTCTACATAAGAAGAGAAGCTTGGCCAAGGCCAAGAAGTACTAGGTTATTAGCAAGGTCATTATGAGTTCTAAGGTAAAAGTTTCAGGGAGGGGAGAAGAAGGAGGACAGCATCTCATCTTTCCACCAATTAAAACACCAAGAAGAATAAAGCAGAGATTGAGTTAACAGGATTCAGAGCTATCACCTCAGAAAGCAATATAAAATAATATGTAAGGCCAAATATATTGATATGGACTTGGTTTTCAGCATCATAGTAGTACATAATCATTTACAGGTCAGAGAACAGAACTCATGCCCTCGCATATATTAGGAACAAAAGTCAGTCATGTTGTAACCTGACTAGGAACTGACTGACTATGATGTACCTTCATGGGACTCAGTAAAAGTAGTTTAAAAAAAAGAGCCCACAAATGTATAAATACTATTTCATTTGTGCTAGGGGAAACATGGGACTTTGCTGCTGAACAGATCTTTAAGATGGAAATGACCCATTACCAAACTTACCTTGGTAGAGTTCAGCATAGGACTTGTCCATTGTCCAGACACTATAAGCCAGTCTTTTGTCATCTTAAAGGACTGGGTCACTGCAGAAAATTATTTAACTTCTCAGTGACTCAGGAAATGGTACTTGTATTTCCACATCATCAGGTTATTATAAGAAAAATACTTTTCAAACCTTAGAGTGCTAAATAAATATGTAATTGCTAACATTCACATTACTTTTCTCTAGCAATAGTAAATTACCCTTACTCCTATAAAAACAAAAGAAACAGACAGTGGAAGGTGATGCACTATTGACACAGTGAACATAATGAAAGATTAGGGAAGGAAAGTTAGTCTAGAATATTAACAATGGCCCCACCAAAGTGACTGACCATAAATTTAAGACTGATCTGGGAATCAACTGCAGCTAGAGAGAAGTTAATTCACTGGAAAGTGAAGGTAGGTTGGTCATTGCCAGGTGACTATTTGCTTGGATTGGTTGTTTTATAGCCCAAGTAAGATTACATTTATATATATACAATATATAAACATATACACACACATATATATACATATTGTTTATGTATACATATGTATGTGTGTATGTATGCATACATTATGCTTTGAAAACTTTGAAACCCTGTATAAATGTATGTCACCATCATCTTCATTATTGTACCTCATTTTTATTATGTGTATTTGGATTTGCATAAATATTTGCATTTGTACAAATTCATTGATGTGCATACAGCATAACACAAATCTTTTTTATTCTCTCTTTTGCACTACCCAGCTCATATGGGTATTATGGAACAAAGTGCTTTGGAATTGAAATCAGGAAGATTGTATTCAAATTGTACCTGTGACACTTACTAGCTAAATGATCACAAGCAAGTCACTTAACCTGTAGTAGATTCAAGCAGCACTCTAGTATTATGTGTTACAATGAGATTACATAAAGTCAATTAATTGCTTATTCTTAATTGTTAATAAGGCATTTCGGTCCTGTGAATTCTTAACAGTATACAAAATATTCCAATGACCATAGCTAGAAATTCATTTTATTAAAATTATATTTCAACTATATAAACTCCTATGGCATCTCATTAATGCTTGAGAAATGGGGGTTTGAGTTGGCGGACATAATTAGTATGGCATCCATGCATCTTCCAGGCTTCACAGGTGTCTTCCTGGATGCCAGAAGATACATAACATTTTGGGAGATCATGTTGGCTAGAGGAAAATAGATGAGAAGCAAGGTTGTAAAAATGGAATTGAGGGCCAAGAGAACTGGATTCTGAATCCCATTTCTGCTATATACCATTTGCCATCTGAGTCACTTCAGGCCAGTCTCTTAGGCCTTATTTTCTCATCTTTAAAATGAGTAGGGTGAAAAACTGAAAATCAAGGGGAATGCCCATCTATTGGGGAATGACTGAATAAATTTTGGTATATGAACGTAATGGAATACTATTGTGCTATGAGAAATGATGAACAGGAAGTCTCCAGAGAAGCCTGGAAAGACTTATATGAACTGATACTGATTGAAAGGAGCAGAACCAGGAGAACTTTGTACACAGCAATAATCACAGCATGTGAGGAATTTTTCTGGTAGACTTAGTACTTGATTGCAATGCAAGGACTTAAAAAATTCCCAAAGGACTCTTGAGGCAAAATGTCTTCCACATCCAGAGGAAAAAACTAAGGAATTTGATCGCACAGTTAGGCAGACTATTTTCTTTTGTATTATGTTTTGTTTGTATTAGGATTTCTTCCATTCATTTTAATTCTTCTATGCAACATGAGTAAGGTGGAAATGCATTTAAAAGGAATGTATGTGTAGAATCTACATAAAATTTATGCCATCTCAGGGAGGGGATGCAGAGGCAGGGGAAAAATCTAAGATATATGGAAATGATTGTAGAACATTGAAAGCAAATAAAATAAGTTAATAAAAATAAATAAATAGAGATAAGTAAGGTGGTTAATGTGGCTTATAAGGTCTCTAAATATGAATGTGTCTGAAGTTGAAAGTAAACTTGGAAAGGCAAATTGTAGCCTACTTATCAAGAACACTGACAACTAGTCTAAGTAGGCTTTAGAAAGAATTATGTAGGGAATGGGGAGCCAGAGAAGTAGGGCAGCTGCACAGATGGAGGGAGAAAGAATTGAGGCAAAGACAGTAGGTAGAAGGCTACTGCAATAGTTTTATTCAGCCCAGCCTACTTCTAGATAGGCAAATACTGGTTGTTAGCAATAGTAATAACTGCAACTCATATTTCTATAGCACTTTAGGATTTAAAAAGCACTTTCTCCTATAACACCTATATGAGTTTAGGTACTGTAAAAGGGAGAATAAAAAAGATTTAGAAATGGCTAATTCTTTTCTTAATACTGGAAACAGGGAAGTACTAGGAGTACAGACCTTACCAACCCCCCCAAACTGCTTCTCAAGTAAAAGGAAAAAAATCACAAAAACCCCTCTAATGTGAGAGAAAATAAGAAGGAAAGTAGAAGCAGCTGCTGAGGTATACTGAAAATTTACTGCAAAACTACATCTCTTTTTAACAAAAAACTAATAAAAGAAAAAACTACAGCATTAAAGAAAAGAAATTTTCCATATACCATGGTTACAAATTTATATTTAAGATTTTACCTCTACTATATATCCAACTCTAATGACTTTTTTCTCACCATTATAGTCAAGCCCAGTTCCCCAGGGTGTTTTTCATACCATAAAGCATCTTCCTGTGTTATTAGAGTAAATTAGTTAGCAAAAGAATGAGATATTAATCCTGTAAAGGTCACATCATCTTGATTACAAGAAGCCAATAAAATAGAATTCTTGCCTTTAAGAGTTGAATGTCACAAGAGGGGAAAACAGAGAACTTTATATTTCCTTCTCTAATGGAGGAGAGATTTCCAGTTCTTAAAATTGTATTTGTCAAAAGTGTCCTGGGTATTTAGCATCCCAAATCAACTTAAGTGTCATTGTTCTTAGAGAGAATGCATTTTCTAGTAACTAAAGCATATGACTGGCAATTAGAAGCCCACTCCTGTCGCTTTTGTCTTTATAATATGTTGATTGTGTATGGAGATTTATTATCCCTTTGATGAATATGACATTCACTCATTCTTTTGCCACTGTTGTTGGTCTTTTTTAAACAGACAAGTACACCAAGGCTGAGAGTTAATACCCAGAAGCACAGAGCCTATTGTTTGGTGAACCAAGAAGGACTTCTACTTTGTTGCTTTGGCCCTAGATCATGGTCTATTTCTCACTTGTAAAATGACCTAAGAGAAATAATTTTACCTACACAGTTGATTATATAATAATAAATAATAATTTTAAAAGGAATTTTCACATCTGAGAATTCCCTTATCAATAAGATTTCAATTTATTCCCACTCATGATAATGATGATGAAGATTATGATGATGTCAGAAGAAGTTTTATCAAGGATGCTTTTAGAGAACCTACAGAGGATGATCTTACATCCTAATTCCTTTATTCAACAACAGAAAATGTTTTGTTTAATTTACCTTGAAATCATTTGTAGATTTTTAAATATAAAAACACTTTCAGGATAACAGCTTATTTTAGCAATATTTCTATGGATACCACCAAAAGAGATGAGGACATAGAATAATTTTTATGGTAATATTAATAAGAGTGAAGAGTTCTAACTAGGAATTCTGGTGTCCAGGACAAATTTTGTTGAAGTTAAATTGGGGATTTTTCAGAAAATCTGGCTGAGTCAGGTATCATTAGACTGGGAGAGAAAGAAAATTTTCTCCCTGCGAGTCTGCCTCAGATCATTGGGGATAATTAATTCCTGAAGTGCTAACTCCCAGAAGGAAATATAATAGAAAGGAGATAGCAGGCAAGGAATAATGATGGTAAAGGAAGGAGTGCTCAGAGAAAGTGAAAGAAGTCTAAGGGTGATGTTGCCTACTGTATGAGTGGTGTAAGGCCATAAGTTACCGAATCATTGAAGGGAGAAAACATTCTCCCAAAGGTCAACAACTTTGGCCAAGTCTTGACCACCCTATCCTAGTTATAACTCTATTAATATTTTAATGCACTTTACAAAGATCTGTACATATATAATCTTTGCAACAAGCAACTCTAAGTGCTATTACCCCTACGTTATTGATAAGAAAACTGATCCAAAGAGAAATAAAGTAGTATGACCAAATTCATACTGGTATTAAAGAAGAGAGTTGGGACTCAATCGTAGATCTTTTGACTACCAAGACAGTGGTCTTTCCTCTGTACTGTAGCTGCCTGCAAGTAATAAATAATGGAGGTACTTGTCCTTGTAAATATCACTTGAAAGTATCTGAAGAACCTAGTAGACCATGTCTATTACTAATCTCTATGGATTTCTTTTTATATTTTTGGTTCTTTTGGTATAAAAGACTCAATAGCAAATGATCTTCAAAAACCCTCAGGAAAAACCATCAAGCAGCAAATGTGCTATACACCAAGATTCATGAATCAGAAATATACAAATGAGTAAACAAATACAGTGGGTACCATTTTGCAGTAGAGCTGAAAGGGACTGTTGAGGTCACTTAGAACAACTCCCTTATTTATTGAGATGAAGAAACTGACATTGAGTCACACCATTTAATTAAATGGTTTGCCTAAGGTTCTATAGGTAGTTAGCAACATAGCTATAATATAAATCAACATTTCTTGAATCTAATTTCAGTGTCATCTTCACTATGGCTAAGGTGGCATTGTGGATAGAGACCTGCACATGAAATCAGGAAAACCTGGATTCAAATTTTGCCTAAGACACTAGCTGTATGATCGTGGGCTAGTCGCTAACCCTGTTTGCCTCAGTTTTTCATCTATAAAATGAGATGGGAAGGAAATGTCAAACCACTTCAGTATCTTTGCCAAAAAAAACCCCAAATGGGGCTCACAAAGAATGTGGCATGATTGACAATAACAATATGAAAAGCAACTGGTAGCCTTAAGTGCAATATATAAATAATCATATTTATTTACAGATCTCCCTAATACCTATTTTTCTATTATAAACATCTAAATAGATATTGATAAGCATTTATGTCTATAAATAAATATAGGTATATATTGCATTAAGTTTTGCAAAAATACTTTACATTTGATCTCATTTTCATCCTTGTTACATTCCTGTGATGTATATGTTATTATTTCTCCCATTTTACAGATGAGGAAACTAAGACAGACAGAGATTAAGTGATTTATTCAGGGTCAAACAGCTAATAAATGTATGAGGCCAGTTTTGAAATAAGGTTTTCCTGCCTCTAGGAATTCTCTATCCACTGCACCATCTATCTTACATCCAACTTTCAATAGCTGCTCCAAATCATATACAGAATTTTTGTATAATCATGACACAACTGTTGACAAATTTGTTTTACAAATGCTAAAGATAAATTTAAAAAGGTTGTGAAGCTGATAAAACATATTAGAGGAATCATGAAACTTTAAAGTCAGAACTTCCAGAATGCATTCTGATGTAGTAGAAAGAAAATTAAACTGAAAATGAGAAGACCTGACTTCTTTTTCCATCTTCCCTACTAACCACATATCTTGGGATAAGTTACTTAAGTTCTCTGGACCCCAATTTCCTCTTTTGTAAAATGAGTCATAAAACTAGACAATTTCTAAGGACTTTTCATGTTCTAAGGTTCTATAATTTGACCTTGCCAAGTAAGTGTTGCCACCAACTAAATGTAGGTCATCATGGCTACTCACCTAAATTTTTGTAATAATATTTTAATTGGCATCACTAGCCTCTCATGTCTTTTTTCAATCCATCTTTCATATCAAACTTTTTAGCCCAGGATCCATGAATAGATCTCATGGGATCTGTGAACTTAGATTGGAAAAATTTACATGTCTATTTCAATTTTGTTTTATTCATTTAAAAACATTCTGAGAAGGGGTCCATGGGCTTCACCAGACTATCAAAGTGGTTCATGGCACAAAAAAAAAGGTAAGAATCCTTCTTTTATATGCTTTCCAGAGTAATCTCGTATGCAAATATCTGACCAGATCATCTCTTTTCTTATAATCCACCAACAATTCCATTTGCCTGTGGCATCGGTCTCTTTTGAGGAAGATGTGGGGAGTGGAGGGGGGAAGTACTCAAGGCTAAGTGACTTGCCCAGAGTCACACTGATAGTAAGTGTATGAGGCTAGATTTGAACTCAGAACCTTGTGTTTCCAGGGCCAGTTCTCTATCCAGTGAGACACCTAGCTGCCCCATACTCTAGACTCTTTAGCAGGCATTCAAGACCCACTCAAAACCAGTCTAGTTTCAATCTATTTTTCCATCCTTATTTCAAACTCTTTTCCTGCCTGTTTTGACTATGCTTCCTCCAACTGAATTCCTCATTATTCCTCACATTTTCCTACGTGAACGTTTTTGCTTATATTACTCCCTCTCTCTTAAATTCCCTTCTCCCATCTTCACATTTTGAAATCCCATCTGCTCTTAAACTTCAGCCCAAATGTTGGCTCCTCCATGGAAACTTACATTTGGAAAATACCTTTCTACCATTAGACTCACATAGTACTTTCTTAAATCAGCAGTTTACTTAGGTAGGTATGTTCTATTTTGTATCATAGTTATTTGTGGATGTTTTCTATCCCCACTCTCTCCTCCTCATCCCAGCTAGATTTTAAGCTTTATGAGGGCAAAAATATTATGTTTTATTTGATCTTTCTATTTCCCCCAGAACAGTAATCTCTGCAAATTGTAAATATTAAATAGTATTTATGGAATGGTCTAGGCTACTAAATTCCCTTTGATTCTCTCTCTCTATATATATATATCTATATCTATATTTTATATAGATATATATTCCTTATTGCCTAGCTTATGCTGCTATTTTCAGGAAAGTGCTTTGTAAACTGTAAAATCTCTATAAAAATGTAAACTATTATTACTAGGATTCCCTTATCAACTACCTGCATCTTCCTCCATTCATTGTAGAATAGCGCTGCTCCATGCAAATGAAAGGGCATTGGGTTCAATCCTTGATAACCACATTTAGTAATGAATATCCACCCAAAAGTTTGTCTGTAAATCAATGTATGTTAACCTGAGAGACTGTGATGATTTTTCGTTGCACATAGGCAGTGGTTTTCTGGACTCTCTCCATCATCTATGTAATATTCTGAAGTGGGCAGAGGTACTTTTTCCCCCTTTCTTGTTAAAGTCGTTCTCCCTGAAACTGATTTGTTTTGTGCTGCTTTCCATTCACATCACGATCCAATCAAACCACAGAATATAGGAAAGATCAAAGCAGTCCAGCATAGTCATCTACAGTAATTCACAGAATATATGAGGCATTAAAATTTTCATTCCTCATTCTTGTAAGAAAGACTATAAAGGTAACCGAAAATGATACAGAATATGAATTCATTCCTGAGACAATGATCGCAACAAGAATGGGAAAAAGCATAACCCACCAGACCCTTGCTTGCTTCTGGCTTAAGCCCTTTCTGAAAGCAAGGCTGATGGCATCCAGCATACTTTTTTGCTTTTCTTCTTGATCTCCCCAGCATATCTTCTAACAAAATGGTACATGAAGAAATCCCAGAAAAGTTTTCAAATAATAGCTGGCTGCGCTTTTCATCCAGTGCAATTTTGCAAATGTCCTCATAAACAAAGAAAGGCTGTGAGGCTGTGTCTAGACAGTGCCAGCACAATCGGTTGAAAAGTGAAAATTTTATTCAAACAACTGGGGGAGGGGAAGGAGGAAACAGGAGAGTCAGTATGCATGAAACCAGATCATCAATTTGCCTAGTGTGTTCTTTTCACTGTGGACTGATTGTTTGGGCTTCATATAGGCATTTGTCTCAGGTTTTTATTTTGTTTGTTTTTCAGTCCTTCCCCCAACACACTCACACACACACACACACACACACACACACACACACACCTATTAGATCAATGATCCTGAAACTGCTGGATCACAATACAGGAAAGTTTGGCTTGCTCTTTGCTTCTAACCAGCAACCTTGTATAATTGTGCAATCATATAATGGGAAGAGACCAGCAAGATGATTTAGTCCCAAACCAGGCAAAATCAGAGAAGGACTTTTGATTTTAGAAGAGTAGGTTTTGAAGTAAAAGCGTAGATAGGCTCCTATGACCCAAGATTCTACAAAGAAAGAAATCAACCAGAAGATCAATGAGTAACTATATGAAACAGAATTCTGACAGCACAAAAATAAATAATTTTTATGGAGAAGGAAGAACAGAGTTGATAAAGAGACCAATGTGGATGCCAAAGAACTCTTTGACCAACTTAAATTTTAAAAGACAGATACAAAAGCTGGGACCAAGAGCAGGCAATTGACGATAAAGACAAGGCATGATATAGTCCTGTGGGAATTGTCTCAGGAGGAATAATTCCAAGCTAGTAAAAGTCTCATGTGTCTTCCGCAGGGCATTCTTTCAAAAACTATTGTGTTTCCTCATCTTCTCTCTTCCAGACTGAATACCCTTTAGTTCTTTCAACTGATTCTTATATAATTATTTTCATTCTCTATACCACTCTCATCATCCTCCTCTGGACGTAAATTAGCCAGAGGATGTCTTTCCTAAAATGTAGTACCCCAAAACCAGACCTGATACTCCAAATGCTGACATAGGACCATCACTTCCTTTGTTATGGATACCATTTTTTTTCTTAATGCAGCCTAATATCTCAGTAACTTAATCATGACAGAAAATATGCCATAATATGTCACAAAAAGTAGAAAAGAGTAGAAGAAGCAAACATTATCAAGTCAAATGTGTTTATCTGTCTTCAATTAGTCATTTGGGGATAGGGAATGAAGCTATAAGACCAGTAATTTGTGAACACAAGTAGTAGTTTAAAAGACCTTCTTTTACATTCTTTACAGGATTAAAAATGTGGTAAGATAGGTAAAAGTCATGATGTTAATTAATGTATGTTGTAGGGTAGAAGTAAACTCCAGTGAATAAGAAAAGGATCATATATGTGCAGGACCTCAACCAAATGAGAAATTTGTGAGAATTTCCCCACTTGAGGGTCCTGTACTATTCCAGACTCTGACAGCAAGCAGCAGCCTAATGAATGCATAGTACTCATTGTTTCTCTGGCATTTCTAGAGGAATAGTGAGGATTCTGCATACACAGGCTACCAGAGAGATCTTCTTATGTTCAATGAAAGGAATGGAATGGAGGAAAATGTGAGTACATTTCAGTATGCCTTTGATCTAGGCTAGTTGAACTATTAAGCAATATCAGGTGGGACATTAATGGTACAACAACTAAATATCACTGTCTGACCTGATGTTAATTCATAACTCAGTCAATTAGTGGTATTGGTAAAAAATAAGAGAGCTCTTAACATCCTTCCTTACGTGTTTGTGTGTGTGTGTGTGTGTGTGTGCCTAAGTGGCACCAACCATTTTAAAAAATCCTATAGATATAGATATAGATATATATGAACCTTGATTTGTGAGGCTATTTGTTAATCAAAAGTTCAAAATATATTATTTCTGGTATTTACCACCTGAAGGTAAAATGGCTATATGCCAAATAGGGCATAATAGGGATTAATAATATTTAAAAGAACTATAAAAGTGGGTCCATTTTATAGGCATTAATAATAAGCAAAGTGGAGAATTATAGTAGGTCTGTGGGTCTTCTATAGCAATACTAGACTTCCCTAATGGCTGAGTCAGCCAGAGGTGAGGTTGTGGAGTGGAATTATCCTTGTTTGCCTTTGCAGGCTTCTTTTTTCCATGTATGCTTCCCCTTTCCTCTACAGCTCCCTGCCTTGGTAGACAGCCCAGCATTTACCAGTATATGCACCTTAGCATTCTGTGACCCCTTGTTACAATTATCCTTCATGTTACACAGTTTCTCTTTGTCCTGCATCAAAATTTAATTGTCCTGGGGCCAATATCTTCAGTGTTTCATTCTGTTATGTGATCATGGGAGGTAATGCATCAAACAAATTAATGTTTTCTAATGTGTCAGCCGGTTAATATAATATCACTCTGCAAAAATGTCACTACAAACTTACATAATAACAATGAATTTAGACCCATAACTAAATTCTCTTACCCTTTTTGTGATGTATTTTGGTTCATTCTCTGTCATGACTAAGATACTGTAATAATAGTATACATTATACATATATACATATGTGTCTACATATCCATCTGTTTATCTATATCTAATAAACATTCATTAAGTGCCAGGCACTGTGCTAAGCTCTAGGGATACAATTAATAAAAAGAAAGACAGTCTCTACCCTCCAAGAACTCATAATTTAAAGGGGAGACAACACATGAAAGGATTCAGGAGTGGGGGAAGGGAGATGTTGTGTGGAGTTGAAACCAGGTAGAGCAACAGATATAAAGAGGAGTGAGCTGAAAGTCCAGTCCCTGCCCTCTCTAAAGGAAGGCATTGGGAGGAGTTTGGTACTCTACCTTCAGCCCTCTAGTCAGGGAGGAGGTGGTGATGTTAAGGCTTAGTGGTGAATTCAGAAGTGATGAGCTTATCCTGGGAAGGGCATCTGGTGTGGAGTTGAAAGCAGGCAAAGGAACAAAACACACACATACACACAAATACACATATATGCATACATATATACATATATGCATATAACATACACACACATTATTTGCTCTTTGTAGGTTTCTTTTGCCATGTATCACTTTCCTTCCCTCTACAATTTACTGCATAGGGAGACAACCCAGTATTTACCAGTATATATGCTTTAGCACCCTGTGGCCCCTTGCTACAGTTAGTGTCCGTGTTACAGTCTTTCTTTGTCTTGTGTCAAAATTTAACAATAAATAACAACAGGAATATAAACATACATAATACACAAATACATATGCACATGTATGCATACATACACATTTATACAAACACATAATTGTGAGTGTGTGTGTGTACATCCCACTGTAGGTAGGCTCTCAAAGACCCCGCAATGCTGAGAAGGTGGAGGAGAGATGGTGCAAAAAGAAGAGATTCCCCACAGTAATATGAAATAGAGGCAGAAAGTTCAGAGAAAATAGGACCCCTAGAGGCTTCCTACTTTAACTAATAATACTTGTCCCTAATGATGCCAAACTCTTGTTATTTCAAAACTACCAAAGAAGAGATAGTGCTCTCAGCAACCCCTCCATTCAGCATCCTGGAGCCAAGCCCTGATCAGCCTACACTAGTTAAAACTCTGTGAGGACTTCAGACTTGGTGCAGCAGATATAATAAGGCCTTAAATATAGACCTTAAATATAATCAGTGCTTGCAAATAGTTGTTGAATTGAATTAAGTAAATGTAAATGCAGAGTTCTAAATATACTAATATTGCAAAGAAATTACTATACTAGAGAAAAAAGAGTACATGGAATGAAGGTTTTTATCATGCTAATATTCCCACTAGAAATAGACTCCTCATGCTGAAGGTGAACTTAGCAAGAAAACAGGGATGTTTTGAAGAACTCAGAGGTTTTTAAAGGGATTAATATCAAGGAAAAGTGGTCAAGATTTGAGCTTAACTCAGGGATGCTTTATTCAACAGATACTCACTGCTTTATATAACTCCAAACACTGAGTTAGGCACTATGTGATCCCAAAATCTTCATCAAACTTAAAGTATAATAAGCAAAATAAGACAAACATACAAAAAGAGCCTATCTAGTTGGTGGCTTGAGGAAGATTTTATGGAGTCCATACCTGAATTATGAATAGGATTTCATGATATACTTTAGGAGAGGGAGTTCCTTGAGAAGGGAACATAGTGAACCCAAGAAAGAAGAGAGAAAAAGGCATGGCACATTCAGCAAACCACAAGTATACCAGTTAGACTAGAAAGGGTGTGAAAGGAGTAGCAGCTGTTATCCTTTGTGATCCAAGTGATATCACTATGTTGAGGTTAATGTACAGCGTGTACAACTGTGACTGATCGGACCACTACAAGGCAGAAAGTGCTACCACAGGTTGGACACAAATAATCCATAGGAATATTTGGAATGGAAATGTCTCTAAATTTGTACACCTCCTGTTTCTTTTATGCTACTACAATTTTGCTTTGCTCATAGAGCAGAGTACTTTCTTTAATGCAGGCACATCATACTGGGAGGTCCTATGCCAGTGTCTCCTATATCTCACAATCAATTCCAAAGTTCTTCAGAGAGACCTTGAGAGTGTCCTTATATTGCTTCTACTGACCTCTATATGAGCAGTTGCCTTGTATGAGTTCTCTGTAAAATAGTGTTTTAGGCAAACGTACATTTGTCCATCAAAATTGTTCTCTTTACAGTATGGTTGGAATGCTTAACACTTCATCTCAAAAAAGGATCTCAGTGTCCCATGCCTTATCTTGCCAGATGATCTTCAAAATCTTTCTACTACCATTCAAATAGCAGTGATTCAACTTCCTGGCATGGTCCTGGTGTACCATCCTGCTTTCATGGGCATACACTAATGACTTCTTTGATATGTAGCCTAATTCTCTCCCACAATTTTTTTGGAGCTTCCCAAAATTGAACTAGCTTTGGCAAGGCATGAATCAATTTGCTCATCTATCTGTACTATCCCTGGAAAATATACTGCCAAGGTAAGTGAACTTATCCACAGCATTCAAAATTTCTTCATTTGTTGGTTTGCATGATTCAGTGCTGTCTGGTGGAGAAGTTATGTTTTTTTGATATTAATTGTCAGGCCCAAAATAGCACAACCTACAGAGACCTGATCCACATTCTGTTGCACCTTGGGCTCAGAGACTGCACTGAGTGCACAATGATCTATGAACAAAAAAAATCGTGCACCAGCTCTCTCTCCATTTTAGTCTTGGCTTGTAGCCTCTTCAAGTTGAATAATTTACCATCAGTACAGTAACTGACCTCAATGTGCTTCTTGTCCTCATTGAAAGTGCCCTACAACATCACTAAAAACGTCATGTCAAAAAGCATGAGAGAAAGCATACAACCCTACTTTATTGGTGACTGGGAAAGCTCGAAAATATTGTCTATTATTTAGAACCTGTACAAGCATATCATCATGGAACTAGTGTACAATATTGATGAACTTTGGGCAACCAAGTTTTGCCATGATTTCCTACAAGCCATCACAAATGACAGTATCAATGGCCTTGTTTAGATCAATGAACATTGCATACAGACCATTCATTATTTTGCTTCTGGCATTTTTCCTGGAGTTGTCAGGCAGCACATATTGATCATTCCTAGACCCTTTCTGAAACCACACTGGCTCTTGGACAGATGTTGTTGTTGTGTTTGTCTTTCATTGCTGAAGAAGATAATGCCATCAGAGAAATGGTGATGTGACTTGCACTTGGCTCTGTTTTGAGTGAGGGAGGCCTGTGCAAGGTCATCAACCTCACTTCTCCTCTGGAGCCATCTGAATCCAGTGACCAGATATTCATCAGGATACCTGGAGATGGCCCAGGGTGCAATGGGAGACCTTGACTCCTTTAGGCCAAGGTCTATTCAGGTACTCACTTAGGGTGAGGTAACCTCATTCAGTGAACAGGTCTGTTTAAGAAGTAATCAGGAGATGTCCCCTTTAATGAGGCAGAGAAAAATAACTATATCAGTCAGGGAGACGACCATCTTCCAGATGAAGAATCATTCTATTAAGGAGACTCTGGCCAGAATCTTCCCAGCAATGACTAAGAGAGTGTCTTGTGATTGTCACAGGAGAACCTAGCTCTTTTCCAAGAGGAGGAGTAACACTAACAGCTAACATTTATATAGCACCTACTATGTGCCAGGCACTGTACTAAGCCCTTCACAAATATTTCATCTGATCTTCACAGCAACTTTGGGAAGTATGTGTCATGTTTATCACCATTTTACAGATGGGGAAATTGAGGCAAATAGAAGCTACATGATTTGACCACAGTCACAAGGCTGATAAGTGTCTGAGGTCAAATGTCAACTCATATCTTCCCAACTTCAAGCCTGGTGCTCTATCTACCAAGTCACTCAGTTGCTTCTAGACTGGAAAAGTTGTGGGGAGCTAGATTTTGGAGTCTTGCTTGGACCAGATTAAGAAATATTTGCTTTGTTTTGTAGACAATGAGTCTTAGCATCATGTATTAGAGCTGGAAAAGCCTTTTGAAAGCATCTCACACACCTAACTTCATTTGACAAATAAAGGAACCAAAGCCTAAAGGTTTGATTGACCATGATTCAAACTTGGGTCCTCTCAATCAATCTCTCGTCCTCTTCCCATTATATTAACTACTAAGAATCCTTGAGCTGTGTTCTAAAATAATCTGCAATTGTTTTTGTTTTGTTTTGTTATTTCCACCAGGGGAGGTTGGATTAGAGGGAAGGCCTATTAAGTAGCTACTTCTATAATCTAAACAAGAAGTAGTAGGGATTTGAATTAGAGTAGCAGCAGCATTTACCAGTTTAAGCTCTTTGCCCTTCTTCCTACCTTTCTCGTCAGCTTAGATATGTCTCCTCATTGAACTTTCTATTGTGATATCATACTGGATTACTTTCTGCTCCTTGGTGCCTTTGTACTAGCAATCCGCCATCTTGACTCTACCTCCTAGATTCCTGATTTCCTTCACAACTCATCTGCGTGAAGCCATTCCTTATCTCTGGGATACCAATGGTGCGATACTTTTCCCCATCCCTCCTAGCTGTTAGTTTCTCCTCCTAAAATTTTACCGCATTTTTCATTCGTATGTCTTGTGTATTCCTTTACATGTACATGGCTTCCCTAAAGAAATACAAGGTCCTTAAAGGGAAGGACTATTTTGCTTTTGTCTTTATAGCCCTATCATCTAGCACAGTACTTGGCATAAGTCAGGCATCTACTTGAATGCATATTGATCAATTAAGGAGATACTGCAGAAAAAAAATCAACAGAACTTGGTTACTAAGTACATGTGGAGACTCAATACAAGATTGGTAGTATTAATGAAAAAGAAAACAACTAGTTTAGGATTAGGTTGAGTGGACCTGGTGAGGATGAGGTAATACGGAATCCATGGTTGGAGAAAATATTAGTTCAGTTTTAGAGTTGTGAGACACTGAGAGAGAGACAGACAGACAGACAGAGAGAAAGAGACAGACAGAGAGAGAGACAGAGAAGTATCTATTAAGTAGATCAGAAGAGGAAAAGTTAGGGGAGATGTCCAAACTGAAGTTATACATTTGGAAGCCAGTTACATAGATTTGATAGTGAAGCAAGGAATTGAATACAGAAATAAGAGAAAGTAACCCCTCTTAGAAAGAAAGGATAGGTAAACTGTTCTGGTGGATAGATGGGTGTTAAGAGAACTGCATTTAATATTAGTCATAGTGTGACGTGGCAGTCAAAAGTGCTAGTGTTATACTAGGCTGCTTTTAAAAAGGCAGTGTCCAGAGCCAGGTAACTAATGGATACTTTATTCCTCTTTCAGCTGACCATATCTGTGATACTGTGTTCTGTCCTGGTCATCCTACTTAGAAAAGAATATTGCCAAGCTGTAATATGTCCAGAAAAGGGTATCCATGATGGTGTAAGAAGCTGAGACTATGTCACCTTAAGAACAATTGAAAGAATTAAGGAGAAGCATTGAAAGAAAAAACTCAGAGGAGGTTAGGTACTCAGTGGGTACAAGATGCAGAGAAGCAGAGTGCATAGTAAAGTGTCATATAAATGTTAGTCAGGATTATGATTTAGCCTTGATATAAGGAAAGACTTCCATCTTTCGCCTTACAGCTAGGCTGCTTTATTAGGTAGTACACTTAGCTTCACTGGATGTCACCAAGTAAAGCTGGTTAATACTTGTCAATAATGTTATAGAAAGTACAGGTTTGATTAAGTCTCTGAGGTTTCTTCCAACTCTGAGATTCTCTAATTCGACAATTCTCCAGTTCCACGATTCTCTCACTCTCATCTTCTTAGATTCTACTTGCCTTCATTCACTCTTTGATGTAGTCATAGTGACCAACTTGCTATTTTTCGACAGGACATTCCATATTCCATGTCTATGCTTTTGTCCTGGCTCATATTCATGCCTGAAATGTTCTCCTTCTGAAGCTCAGACTTATGAAATCCATGGCTTCCATTAAGACTCATAGCAAACATCACCTTTTCTAAGAGGTGTTTCCTGGTCCCTCACGCACCTCCAGCCATCCAGCTGCTGGTACCATCACCTTTGAAGTTACATTTCATTTATCCTGTATTTATATTGTATGCTTTAATTTATTTTGCCATTATTTCCATTCACATCTAAGCTCCTTTTTCTTTATATTACCAGAGCTTAGAACAGTACATAATAAGCATTTAATAAATATTTAGGGAATGCACTGCATTGTGAATAGAGGTCTGGTCTTAGAATCAGAAAGATATTGGTTGAAGTTCTATCAGTGACAGACACTGCTGAATTAAGGTACTCAGTATCAGGTCTGTAACATCTCAAATTTACCTTTGTCTTCTTAACCTAGGTGTAATTGATTAACCGTAGTCTTCTTGGTGGGAAAACATAGCTCTGAGACCTGCTCACATGTCCATGATCTGATTCTTCCCTTATATATGGAAATAATAAAAATGCCTTAACTAAGCCAGGAAAATGCCAAGTACTAAATTAATTCTTCAACACTTTATGCCCCAAACAATCCTCTAAGACTCTAATTAAAGGATAAGTGACTGATCTACTTCAGTGGAAGAGTTTTCTCACTAGGAATTCTCTCATAGTTAAAATCAGTCTGATCCAAAAGAGGAGCTGAGCACTCCCTCTCTGTTTTTGTGTGCAAAGAACAGAGTGTCTCATGGGGGTGGTGGGCTTCGGGGGGGTTCTCTATATAGAATTCAGAGGACATGGATGAAGTCAAAGTTTTAAAGCTCGAAGAAGAATATTCAACTTGAAACTAAAGGGTGGGCTTGGGCCCAAATACAAAGGGCATTTGCTCCTTCCAGGTCTAAATAGCAGAGAATAAATGAACAATCTTGACCTTGGTCTAGAGGGTGAAAAGGAACTACGAATTAGCAATGATTCTAAGGGTGCTGAAACTAAAGGTGGCATCTAATTTAAAAAAATTCAAATCAGAGGATCCTGGGAATGAAATTATAAATGAAAATAGTTATTCTTTTTAAAATAACTGATCCAATATTTTGTGATAAGTAGAGACATAGATAAGATGAAGTGTGTTGTAAGAGAAATAGAATTCAGTCAGACCATCTAAGTCCAAATCCTAGGTCAACGTGACCTTGGGCAAGTTATTCCATATTTCTGGATCTCAGTTGAAAATATGTAAAATGAGAAGTTGTACTAGTTGATCTTTTATGGAGAATATATAATATTCTATATTAATAGAATAGTCTTCTCCTTTGGGCAAAGGGCCATGATTACCAGGAGTTCTCTCCTTAAGATAGAAATTCTTTCCCTCTCACAGTGGTGGCAGTTGAAAACCCTCAGACATAGTGGCAGGTATTGTTGTTTGGAGGTAGTGATCTCCTACTCCCTTATGTTTTCACTATATGTTTAAAAAAATGTCTTTTTAAAAAAAAAATCAGATCTGTGATAATATTGGTGCAGGGCACTTCCAATGAGGAAACTCTGTCTATCAGCTTTGTGACTTAGAGTCTAAAAGAATTGCCTGGGGCACCGAGGTTATGGTACTTCTTTAACATCAAATAGCACACATTAGAGGCAGGACTTCAATATGTCTCAATGATTTCAAGGCTAGACCTCTATCCACTATAACATGGTGCCTTGGGTTAATGCTTTAACTCAATTAAAGTGAAGGACCCTTTAAGAAGACCCTTTAGGAATGATTAAGTCATTTCAAACAAACAGGTAAAGGGAGGGATAGATTATTTTTTTCAGGGAGCTTCAGGGGAGCCCATCAAATGCAAGCAGTTGTCTACTCAGTCTCTATCTAAGATTAGCTCTGCCTGGCACCAAATACTCCACCAGGGAGGGACCATACTCCTTCACCTTGCCCCAGTGGTTTAATTATTAAATTCACAGACATGAATTTCAAAAAGAAAGAAGTAAGAAGTGTTCCATTGTTACCATGTCCAGGGCATTTCCCAGCAGATTAGCTGGATTTTAATCCTAGTAAAATTCTGACCTTCAGTTGTTCATTACATTCAACAAATACAGAGAGCACTTCCAGAATATCATGAATTTGTATAACTCAGAATGTTCAAACGTGTGTGAAATCCAGCCACAAAATTAACTCAAGCCTTTTATGAAGAAAACTTCATCCACCTTCTCCATTCTTGCCACAAGGGCCATGCTTTGTTAGCAGGAATAATGAACCCTTTTCTGGTAATCCTCTAACATTTTAGTACTGGAGAATGAGGAGCATATCAATTTCTATACATTTTTAGATAATATATTTTAGCTGCGGGTTGAACAAATTAAACAGGCTTGGAGAGTCATTCCATTTTCCTTGCTCATTAAAACTGAGCTTCATTTATGCTGGCTCTGATATTAGCAATCATATTTTCAATAGGATTTTGAGCCACATTATTTCAATTTCTGTGCACAAACAAGAGTGATATAACCATTTTGAGCGGCGTTGTAATCTCCTGAGCTTTAATTATCCTGTCCCTTAGAATACGGTGTCCTTCTCCTAGTTTTATGGGTTTTAAAATATATTCTCATCATCTATTCTCAAGTCAGGTTTTCCTAGCTAAGAAAGGGTGCAAACATTTCATATATTCTTCTAGAATTGAGTTCCTTAGCTTCTTAATCATATAGCTATGTGTGACATGTGCAGGTGTATGTGTGTGTATGTGCATGGGGTGTGTTTATGCCTCTGTGTGTGTGTGTGTATGTGTGAGTATGTGTAATTTTATGGCCTCTGGTCTTAATCTATTAGAAGTGAGAATGCAGTATAGAACAGACACAAAAAGAACATTTCATCCTCAGGGAATACAAGATAAACAGGAATCAGGTGGTCCTGAGACCATGGAATGTGCAGCACGTGGCAATTACAAGGTAATTGCCTATTTTAATTAACTATGATTTGTCTTCAATTCAACAACATTTAACCAACATTTATTAAGATCCTAGTAAATGCAAAACACTAACAAAGATGAAGCAAGGCAAAATCTTTGTCATTAAATAACTTCAGTCTAGTGGGGTATATAGGACATATACAGATAACTATAAATAAAAACTAGAACATAAGTGCAAACAAATCTGAACAATCTGCTATTAATATTCTTCTTCATCCAGAGCAACGGATCTCAAACAGAATCTGAAGGGTTCCTCAGCATTTAAAGGATCTTAGGATCATAAATCCAGAGATGAAAAAAAATCTCAAAGGCCCTCTTGTTTAATCTTTTTATTTTACAGATAAAGAAACATAGACCCAGGGAGGCTGAGTGACTTTTCCATGCCTGCACAGCTAGGTAACATCAGAGGTGAAATGAGAAGCTAGATCTTTCACTCCACACTCAGGCTTTTTTCTATTATATCATACTGACTCCTTGTAAGAACACCTATTTTGACTTAATAAAATGCTAAGATATAATATAATACCATCAGTAATATCATTCAAGTATATGATAGAGTCCAGGGCCTCTTAAATTTTTCCATTTTTCCCAGGTTTGTTCAAGATGCATGACCTGAAGGCATGCACAGCACCCAAACTTTGTGTTCAGAACCAAGGCTTCTATGAAGTTGTTCCATGCAACATGGAAAGGCACTACCAGAAACACCTCGGATTCCTCCCATGTTTGATTTTAAATTTTGGTGGTTGCATGTTCAGAAACTTTTTTACTATTGCCAAATTTTTTGCGATCCCCATACGGAGTCATGACCCACAGTTTAAGAAGCACTGTATTACATAGGATGCTGGACTTAGAATTAAGAGAAATGTAGATTCAAATCCCACCTTTGACATTTACTAGCTTTATAATTATGGATAAGTCACTTAAATTTTCTGAATCTCAAGTAGTTTTCTAAGACCGCTAAGTTTTACATTAATTGTGATGTGCAATGGTAGAGAGATTATGGATGTATTTGTAGTTACACTGAGAGTAACGTTCAGCTACTCTTCTCTGAAGAAAGCAAGGAAAAGCTAGGACTACATATAAACAGTCATATGAAAGTACTTAATAATGACGAATTCTGTTAAATAAGGGAATATATTACTGAGAATACCTTAAGAATCTAACCTGGAATTCTTTTAAAACAAAAGATCTATAATATGGGCTTAGGATGGTTCAGTCCTGAACTGAAAGAAAAGAATGGAATAAATCACAGAAAAAATTTAAAAGTCAAGGAACTAAACTAGTAAATATAGGAGAAAGAAGACTTCCATATAAATGCTTCTTTGACTTAATTATAAAAGTTTCATTATGATTCTCTCTGTCTCTTTCTCTCTGACTCTCTGTTTCTGTCTCTCTCAGTATCCGACTAACTTAAGGAAGTTGTTTTAATTATACCATTAATTATACCATTATACCAATAATTAGTGAAATAAATCAAAACCCTCTTCTTGTATATTACACCCAAACAAATATGGAAAATTCAGTTGCATAACTGAAATTGATGAGTATAAAATAATTTCAGGGCATAAATCATATGACACAAAGATGTCTCACAAATGCACTTTACATCCTTCTTCAGTTAGATGAGTATAGACTAAAGCTACTAAACCTCATCATTTTCAAATGGTAGCTTCCCATGAAATCAACATTCATTTATTAAGCATTTACTGTTTGCAAGACACCATGCTAGGTGCTGGCACTAACAACTTAAAAACTGGGATAATCCCTGCCCTCAAGAGGCTTATATTCTAGTAAAGAGGTGCAAAGGTGGAGGAGTAAATAAAAACAAGATACAAAATAAAGACAGTGATTTTGTCAGAGGTTGGTAGTAATCTGTAGAGGGGTCAGAAATGCCTCTTGAAGATTGAAGCACTTGAGCTGACCTTTGAAGGGAGCTTGAGTTAGAAGGGAAGAGACAGTATATTAGAGTTGGGAGATAAGCTGTGCAAAACAATAGACAAGGGAATAGAATGTATCATCCTAGGAACCATCAATAGGCCAGTTTGTCTATATCAAAAGTATCAAATTTAAATAGAAAGGGGACACTAAACTAAAGTATCCTGGTAGGCACATATTGATTTTGAAAACAACAGACTCACATTACCTACGTTTTATTACATTTTCATTTATTTTGTTAAATGTTTTCCAATTACATATTAATCTAGTTCAGGCCACACTTGGGAGTATTATGGATGGCATGAGGCCTTTGGGTCGTATACTTGACATTTGTGGTCTAGATCACAGAGAGTGTATGTGAATTCAGCTCAGAGAGCTAGACTGGAGTTAAATTGTGAAAAGTTTTACAGAGTTGGCATTTTCTCCTAGAGGAAGCTTCCTGAGCTTTAGTGGCATGATTTGACTTGTGCCTTAAGAATATCAGTTTGGCATCTATATAGAAGACAGACTGAAGAAGGAAGAGACCAGTTAAGAGATTATAGTAATAGTCCAGGTGAAAGTGATGAGGGTGCAGGCTGGAATGGCTATGAGGGGAAACAGAGAGTAGGGATAATTAGAGATAACAGGAGGTGGAATCAATAAAAACTAACCATTAATTAGAGATGAGGTTTGAGGTAAAGTGAATGGTCAAAAATTACTTCTGGCTTTCTGAATGGATATTTATCCCCTCAAAGAAAATGGAGAAGTAGGAGAAGAGATAGTTTAGGGGGAAAATAAACTTCATTTTGGATCATGTTGTGTTTTAGATGCCTATGGAAAATACAGGAGGAGATACATGATTTAAGTCAAGGAGAAAAATGAGTGCTAGATACACAGATCAATTTATCTATTAACATTAATTAAATTCCTACTGTGGTCCAGGAACTGTGCTAAGCACTGGAGATATATCTATATCTATATCTATCTATCTATCTATCTATCTATATATATATATTGAGAGAGAGAGAGAGACAGAGAGAGAAAGGGTAAAATACAGTCCTTACCCTTAAGAAGCGTAAAGTTTGATGGAGGAGACAAGGAAACAGATATGTACAACCAAGTTTATGTAAGATAAATAGGAAATAATTAAGAGGGAAAGCACTCGAATTAAGAGGGATAAAGAAAGGTTTTCTGTAGAAAATGGAATTTCAGTTGTTACTTAAAGAAGTTTAGGCGTTATGTGCATAGAAATGATAGATGAACCCTTGGTATCTGATGAAATGAGCTAGAGAGAATAGAGAGAGAAAAGATCCCAAACAATATCCCCCGGGATCCACCCTGGCATAAGGAGTTCTATGTGAATTACATTCCTGTAAAGGAAATCAAGAAAGATCAAAGAATCCTGACAGAATGATGTCTGAAAATCCATGAAAGATAGAGTAGCCACAGGGAAGGGGAGTTCATAGTATCAAATGCTGAAGGGTCTTAGAAGGACAAAGATTCAGGTCATTGGATTTAGCAGTAAGGGTATTGGTAATCTTGGAGAAAGCAGTTCTAGTTGAGTGGTGAGAATGGAAGGCATCTTGCATGGAAACTGAAGGATATAGTTGAAGTAAAGAGCACAGGTGACATTTTTCTAAAAGATTGTTATGTTGGGCAGCCTAGTTAGTCAACTAGCATTTATTACCACTTCATATGTGCAGGCAACTATGCTACAAACTGAGTACCTAAACAAAAACAAAAAATGTCCTCGCTTTCCAGGAACCTGATTTCTAATGGGGAAGATAGCATGTAAACCATTAGATACATACAAGATATGTAAAGAAAAGATGGAAAATGATCACAATTGAGGGAGAGGCTTGGAAAAGGACTCTTGCACAAAATAGGATTTGATATGAGTTTGAAAAAAGACAGGGAAAAGTAGAGTCATGGATAAGAAAGGAGAGTATTCCAAGCCGAGAGGACAGCTAATAAAAAGCTGTGGAGGCAGTTGATAGAGTGTCCTAAGCAAGGAAAACCAAGTAGACCAATGTAGAGTATTAGGTAGAGGGTAGGAAGGTGTAAGACTAGAAAGTTAAGAAAAAGCCAAGTTGTGAAAGACTTTTGAGTTAAGGATGAATAGGGAGAGTCTTAAAGCAGGGAAACCAGTTGTAGGCTACTATAATAATCCCAGGAGATGAAGGCCTGAATTAGGATTGTCCATGTGTGATGGTATAAAATGTTGAGAGATGTAAAGGGAAAAATCACACAATTTAGCAACAGATCAGAAATACTGAATAACAATGAGATTCAAGGATGGAGTCAAGTTTGAGAGCCTGGATGATTTGGAAGGAGGCAGTGCCTTTGGAAATAATAGAAAGATAGGAAAGAGGGAAGGCCTAGGGAAAAAAATACCAAGTTTTGCTTCAGAGATGTTGAGTTTGAGATGCCTAAGGAACATCCAGTTGGAGATGTCCAAAAATGCAGCTGGTGTTGTAGGACCACAACTCTGAAGACAGAGCAGGGTTTAGTATATGGATCTAGGAATTCTCTACACAGAGAAGATAATTGAAATCATGAAAGCTGATGAGATCACAAAGTGAGATGCATAGCACGAAAAGAGGGAAGGGAACAGGACATTGTACTGGGGCTCACTGTTCAGTAGACATGACATGGATCAAGAACCAGCAAAAAAGGCTAAGAAGAAGCCGTCATCCAAGAATGAAGCAGATAGAGCACCAGAGCAGGAGTCAGGAGGACCTGAGTTCAAATCTCACCTCAGACACTTGACACTCACTAGGTATGTGACCTTGGGCAAGTCACTTAGCCCCAATTGCCTCACCTTGATGAATATCTGGCCACTGGACCCAGATAGCTCCGGAGAAGTGAGGCTGGCAACCTGTACAGCCCTCCCTCACTCAAAACAAAGTCAAGTGCAAGTCATGTCATTATTTCTCTGATGGCATGGTCTTCTTCATCAATATAGGATGAACACACACATCCTGGACCCCTTGGTATGACAGAATATCTAGAAGGGAATGATAGAGGAAAAACAGTTTATTTTTCAAAAGATGGAGGGAGAGTTGCAGGGATGTTTGAAGATAACAAATGAGTCAGTGAATAAAGAGGCTTAAAGTTGGGGCAGAAGGGGAGAGAAAGACAGAGACAGAGAGACAGGGAGACAGAGAGAGACAGAGAGACAGAGACAGAGAGAGTGAGAGAGAGCTATGATAAGATAAAGGGGCATGGAATTCAAGGGCCAAGAAGATTGATAAATCAAACAGGTTAATTTAAAGGGTCAAGATTCTGAATTTGACCAAAGCAGTGATGAGGGTTTGTGAAATCAGGGAGGGGTGGAGTGACAGAAGGTTTCAAAGAAGGCAGAGTATGTGTTTAGGAATGGTAAGGTACAGGAAAAGGAGGAAAGAGAAGGTATTATAGTCAGATTAGAGAATTTCAGTTAGACTATCGAGGTGCCAGACTTCTGAGTATTACTATCTTTGCATGGTACTGAAGTGGAATGAACTTACAGATCAAATGAAAAAAAAAGTTGATGAACTAAGAATTAAGGATGGATATTGAAGGGGACATCAGTATGTAAGCTGAAGTCCCCCAGTTTTAGGACAGAGAGCATGCACTTTAGATCCCAGATCCTTCTTCTACACTCTGAATCTCAGGTATATAATTCTTCTGATTTCTCCACTCTCTAATCCCCAAAAGAGATTTTCACTATTTAGTCCCCCTTCATGCTCTGAAAGAAGAGCAAAGTTCTTTCCCAATTTAATTCCATGTTATATCATTTTAGTTTCTCATCAATGACATGCTGATTTTAGAGTGATATTAAGAAGAAACTGGACAATGTTGATATAGTTTTCCAATACTGTAGAACTTTCTTGAGTTTTTCTATATTTCCAGTCTTTCTTAATTAATTTAAAATAATATTTTATATTTGTCACAAAATCCCATGATTTATAAATAATTACTCCCAAACGTATGTACTTATGTCTAACCATTTTGTAGTAGATATGTATCTTATTACACACTTGTTAAACTTTAATAAAAGAAATCTTGGCAGTCGGTTGCTATTTCATTCACACGCCACAATCTTACTAAACCTAAATTAAATCTTTATTTGAGACACTTAATTCAAAATGTGACTGTTTTCTCAAGTGAAGTACTAAGTCGTTTCCCTACACTGCATGCTCTAATTTGTGCTTGTGGTAGGTTCTAAAAACATATGGGGACCCACTGGGGCTATTTTGGGGATCTTCTGTGCAGTAATATGAGAATAGCTCTTATTTTGCTGATGTCTCCACAAGACACTGATTTAAAACTCTTCAATTATCCCTCTATCCCCTAGCTTTTAATTGTATGTCCCCCTTCATTTTATCAGATGAGTTTCATGTGATGAGCATATTGGATGAGGTTAGTTAATCTGTCCAGAGACTCTATGATCTTTAAAAAAGATCAGTCCTTTCCTCATAATTTACAAATTGTTCCCTGATATCAGACACCGTCAGGCATGTTATTTTCATACTGCCATAAACACAAAAGCAAAAGTAGATATAAAAGGTAAGAGGCCTTTTCAACATGAAAGGGAAAGCAAGGTTGATGTATCCTTTGGTCGTGATATTTCTTTCTTTTTTCTTTCTTTTTTTGGGCAAAGGATACAATAATACAAGTATCTTCCTGATTGATTAAAGTATTGAAGTGTATTCTTTGGTTCATAAATAATGCTCTATTACTTTTCTTCAAAGACAAGTAAACCTTGACAGACTGACCTTTTTCAGGGCAAGGAGTTGTTTCAGTGCCATAAATTATACTGTAAAACGAGTGGAAATGCTACTGAGAAGTGTGTGACAAAATAAGATTAAAGATTACTACACACAAAAGATTGTTGTTTTATTAATGGAGACCTGTCAGGGAGATGAAAAATTCTTAGCTTTTTACTGGATACTGAGATCACGTCAAAAGGAAAATTATGAAGGCATTTTCGAAAAAGTAACAAAATACGTCAAAATAACAATATCCTGATTAGTTTTTCTTTTCATCTGTAGTATATTTTACCTAAAACAATTTTGCTGATTCTCCAATGAGCTTATAGCACCCACAGTCATTTGCTTACAAACCTAGAGGATGCTGCAGTGTACTGGCTTGGGATGTTATATATGCAGGTGTAGAATGATTACAAGAGAGACACTTAGCTGCCACAGAAACGCAGGCAGCTTCTTTGTTAGTTGGATATGTACTGCCAGGAGGAGAAAGCATATGGTAATTTGAAATCCATTAATTTATCCAGTAGTTGCTCAATCTGACAGAGCCATCCATGTCACTTTGTGGGGAAGAAAAACAACCAGGCAGTGACTCAAGTCATAAGAAATGCCGAGTTCTCTTTAATGGTATATTGAGAACTGCTGGTCCAACACATTTATCAATCAGTAAAGGAAATTCCCCAAATTACTCACTAAGAGAAGTTGACTCAAAGAATTGAGTAATATCGGAAGGAAATATATCTAAAGATAAATTTCTGTGGGCAAATCAATTTCATCTTACTTGGATCTATGTTATGTGGTGCTTGTGCAGGATGACTAGAAGAGGAAAAATAAAGTCTGAATGTAACAAGCAATGAAGCATTCAGAAATTTTTTTGAAACTTGATCTGAAATATTTCACTTAAATAAGAAAAAAGACTACCATTGTTTGGGAGAGCATACAGTCAATGTGACAAGTAGTCATAAGTCACTCATCATCTTTAGGAGGAGATATCCTGACTGGTTTTCAATACATCACAGTCTGTTAGAACCAACCACAGGGCATCAGTATTACTCTCCTAGCAATAATAAAAGAGAGTGGATCCTAATCTTTCCTACCCTTTTAAAGCATGAAAAACTTCACAAGATAAGTACCAGAGAGCCAAGTGACTATGCAATTAGGTCACTTTGTAATGAACATCTGATAAGTCATACGATTGTATCAGTTTGGTTTACATCCATGGACTTCCCTAGACTGGTCTGTTAGGATATTTTAATTAACATTTCTATTGAGCAACATGGAAAAGTAATGAAGGTCCCTTCCCATATTGATGTACCTTCTTTCTATGTAATATACAGTATACTCTTTGTTTCAGCTAGCCCACAATACTCTTGTGAGGCATGTGATTTCTCGGTTCTTCATTGCATTTAGTATATACCATATGGGCAGCTAGGTGGAATGATGGATAGAGCACTGGGATTGGAATCAGGAAGACTCACCTTCATGAATTCAAATCTAGCCTCAGACACTTACTAGCTGTGTGACCCTAGGCAGGTCATTTAACCCTGTTTGTCTCAGTTTTCTCATTTATAAAATGAGGAGAAAAGGATATGGAAAATTATCCAGTATCTTTGCTAAGAAAACCTCAAATGGGATCACAAAAAATTAGACACCACAGAACAACAAAAAAATATGCCCCATGTATATATTACATTGTCATTTTAAAAAATTATCCAATTTTTTGCTTTTGGGCAAATGTCCAATAGATTTCATGGGACAGACAAAAGTTTTCTGAATATGTATTGTGTAATGTTCACAGAACAGGAGGAACTGCACCTTAAATCTAGAGGTATAAGGAACTTCAGGGACAATCCAGTCCAACCCTCTCACTTTATAGATCAAGAAACTGAGGACCAAGGAGGTTAAGCCACTTACACAGGCAGTATCAGAAGTTTGATTTGAATCTCTGCTCTCTGACTCCAAAAATAGTATTCTTTTCTGCCTTCCTTAGTCATAGAGTCCATTTATCTGCACTCTGAGGATAAAATGTTTCATTGGAGTTTATACTATGCTATGGACACTCGGAGCCCTCAGGATGAATACTGAAAGGCTGGCAAAATCTTCAAATATAATGAGAATAAATAGGTCAGAACAACATTGTTGATTCCAAATGAAGTCATTTGGGATTGAGGGATGAGGTAGCACCATTATCTTAGAAAATAACGATCACAAAGTCACTGAATCATAGAATTTGAAAGTTCACAGAAGCCTCCGCAGCAATTTAGTCCAACTGATACACGAAAGGAATCTCTACTGTATCATACCTGTTTTTTTCAGATAACCCACCCTACTTTTGACCAGTTATAATTTAATCAATCCTAAATTTCCCATTTTGAAATTTCCTCCTATTGACCCTGGTTCTGCCCTATGGACCCACAAAGAGCAAGTTCCACTTCACAACTATCCAAATATTTAAAGACAGCTTATCATGTCAATTAAATGGTCATTGCTTGTGTTGTGTGTTATAGTTTTTCCCCAGATTATCTCTTCACTGATAGTTAGAAAGTTCAGCTTTACACTGCTCTCTCCCTTGTCCTAACATGACTCATTGCTTTCCAAACCCTAACATTGAATTATTGCTACCATCTACCTTTTCTGCTCCTATGTGCATGATATGGAATACCACTGGAGGAACCTGTATAAGAATGCTGATGGTGGCAATGCATATCCAGTGTCATCTATAACCTCACCTCTGAATGCCAATTTTTTCATCTCCCCTTACCCACTTTCTATAGCACTCTTCTCAACGTCTGTTCCAAATCTTCTTAAGCCCCCATGCCACCACCTTTCAACTGAAGACCTCACTCTATATTTCACTGAAAAAAAAAGGAGACAATCTCTGGAAAAATCATTCTGTTCCTTAATTCTACATTTGAAATCACATTAACATTATCCCTTGCTCACTTCCCCTTTGCTTCAGTCTCATAGGATTAGATGGACCTCCTTTTTACTAATGCAAACACTTCCACTTGTTCCCTTGAACCCAGAAGCTTCCTATGTTCTCCAGAAATCTTGATCAATCCCTCCATCCTTCTTACTAATTTTCCATCTCTCCTCTTCTACAATTTCCTTCCTCATAATCTTTAGGAAAAATGCCAAACCTGCCCAAATCTCCCCCATCCTAAAAAAAAACAACAATGACAGCAAAAACCTTCTCTTGCCCTTGTTTTCCTCTCAGGTTCCCAGTGTATATATATATATATCCCTTCCATAGTCAAGCTCCTAATAAAAAGTTGTCTACATTCTTGCCTCCATTTTCTCATCTCCCACTAATTTTCATTACCATTTGCATTTTGTCTTCTGACCCTACCATTCAGCTGAAAATGCTTTCTCCAGGTTTACCAATGATCTCTTTATTCTTTTTTGTTGTTATAAACTATTTATTAATAGGCAAGGGTGGTGAAGTTACTTACTTCTTCTTGGACACACCCACAGTGTAACCCCTGTGGCCTGTAGTCTTGGTATGCTGGCCTTGGAATGGGAGACCCCAGATGTGCCAGAATCTTCTTCAGTCACTCCAGATCTTCACAAAGCTTATTGTCCAGATTGTTGGCCAGAACCTGGCTATATTTTCCATCTTTTACATCATTCCGCCTGTTAAGAAACCAGTCTGGGATCTTGTACTGCCGGGGATTCTGTATGATGGTAATCACACACCTCATCTTCAGTGAGCTCACCAGTCCTTTTGGTAAAGTCAATGTCTACTTTCCTCAGGACTGCATGAGTATCTCTTTGACCCACACCCTTGATGGCTGTGATGGCAAAAGCTATTTTCCAGTTTCTATCAGTGTCGGTGTTGAGCACTCTCAAAATGTGTTTAAATTTCTCAGGGATCACAAGAGACATGTTTGCTATGGCAGCATGAGAGTTTTCTCTGGAAGAACTGATGTCTCTGTTCTTAAATGGTCTTTTCTAAGTGCTCATCCTTCTTGACCACTGTACAACATTTGGCACAGTGGACTATGCACTCCTTATGGACTCTCCTAACTGGATTGGGTTTTTATGCGTATTTTCTTGAGGTTTTTCTTTCTCCCTTTCTGACTCCTCAGTCTCCTTTTTAGTGTCATTATGCATGTCCTAACCCCAATAAGAAAGTGTACCCCAAAGTTGTGTCCTGGGACCTCTACTCTTCACTTTCCACAGAATCCGTTATTTATCTCACCCATTCCCATGGATCCACCTACAACCTTTTTGAACATATCTGCTAAATCTACACATTCAGCCATTTTAAATCTAAAAACTTCTCACTGAATAGCTCCATTCAAATGTCCTTTAGGCATCTTGATTGATTAAATTCATCAATTTTTCCCCTAAACCTGCCCCTTGTCTTAATTATTCTATTATTGTCAAGGGAACAACCATTCTTCTAATCATCATGATCATCAATATATTTATTTACTGGCTACACATAGGAACACACAGAATGTTTTGGGTGTGCCCAGGAATGAACATTCTTATGTCTCCAAAAAAGTATATGTGTATTGTGTGCATATATCTCTGTGTATGTGTATTTTCTATACATATATATGTATATATATCTTAAACATATATAGTTAATATATACATGCATAAACACACATGCATATGTGTTTATACATGCATATATAAACACACATGCATATACCAATAAAGCCTGTTTTTATTTATCTGTGAATTTGCCATCTTGTTCCTAGAATATGAAGTCCTTGAGTAAATGGGAAGTCTCACTTAATTTGTATTCTAATTTCCTAGCACAGTGCCTGGCAAATAGTATATTCTCAAAAAATATTGTTGATAGATCCCTTAAACTCAAATATTCCAGTACTCCAGTGTATTCCATTTTCTACCAATCCTGGCCCTTGAGGGAAGACAGCAAGGGAACCAGCTAGCTGACTTTCATATACCACAAAGAGACTTCCCCATGTACATGAATTCTTACACTTCCTACTATACCCAATCTGCTTCAGGTGAGACGAGGAACTGTGCATGTCCTCTGAGGGAAGGCTGCAATGGAATAACTTCCATCTGTGCTAGTACAAGGCAAATTCCGCATCCTGTTGCCATCCTGATCTCCTAATCATGATGTGAAAAACCCATGTGAGAGGAAAAACAACACACAACCTCCATCCTTGATCTCAGACCTTGTATCTTCTTCTGTACCTGTCCTTTGAGGGAAGAGAAAGAAAAAAGATGGTAGTGTAATTTCCATCTTTTGCTGTGCTATTTCCTGGTTAATATTCAGCCTTCAGAGGAAAAACGTAGCCTTCCATTTGCCCATTTGACCATGTGCCTTCTGTTTCATATTGTACTTTTCTCTAGCTCAATGTCTAGCTTTCCTTGGGAAGAAGAGCAATGCTTTCCAATCAGGGATGAACATTCTCACATCTGGACATACCCTACGTATCTCAGTGATTCTGAAACCTTCTAGGTCTCATCATCCAAATCCCATATCCCCAACCCTCATCACCTGATTTCTTATTCCAACCCCGTTCACCCTCCATTCTCTGAGTACCAAGCCTTCTTAGGCATAATCCATAATTCGTGATGTGTGTCAGCCTACTCACTGTGTACATCTATGTTTCTCTTTATTTGATATTCTTTGGAGACAGTAGCCATACAAAAGCACCTCACTATGTCCACCAAAATAAAGAAGATGTTTTCCTGCAGTTCAGATCCTTTTAAGCAATGACAGTTTAGGGAATCAGGGAATTTTTCTCCATTCAAGTAGCAGTTGAAGGAAGTATATGTGAAACAACTCTCAATATAAGCTATTCCCCAGGCCTAGAATGTTCTTCTTCATCATCTTCACCTCTTGGACTCCTCGGCACTTTTCAAGACTCACTTAAAGTTTTATGTCCTTAAATGGAACCTTTCCCACCAGTTGATATTGTCCCATTACCAAAAGAAAAGAGAAAGGAAGAAAGAAAGAAAACTGAAGAAAGAAAAGAATAAAAGAAAGAAGAAGGGAGGAAGGGAAGGAAAGAGGAAAGAAGGAAGGAAGAAAGAATGCTTTATTTTATGTGATGTATTTGAATTTATTTCTTTATACATTCACTGTTTATGCACAGTAGAATGGAAGCTCCTTGAGGGTAATGTAGCTCCAGGACCTAGCCCTGGTAGGTACATACTAAATGTTTATCAAATTGTTTCCTGTACTGTAGCACTGAAATTCTGAGATCTTAGAAAACTTGTATGAATGCTGCTTAGTTATTTTTTTTTAGGTTGGTAATTCTACATGAAAAATTGGGTTTTCCACCGTTGTGAAAATCTATTTTCATCAGTATTTTTAACTGTGCCAGTGACTAAGTCCCATTATCTGCTACTATGAAAATTAGTTCATTTCTGCTAGTAAATTTGCCCTTCCAGAAAGTGTTGAAGGTGAAAAGTACACTCTGGGCTTTACAACATTGCATGGTGATCTGCATGGAGCACATAGTTCCCCCTCAGGGATATAGCAAGGTACATAGAGAGAATTAATCTCCCCTCATGACATTTCTTTGCACCTAAAAAATGAATAGCCAGTATTATGTGATAAAAGCACTACAAAAATCAGGCAAGAGAATAGCAGAAACAGCAAATGTCTCTGTGCTAAATTCAGATGCAATATTGTCCCATTTAACAATAGAAACTCCTTTAGAATCTAGCATCAACTAGAATAAAAAAATATCTAGCAATTTTTGACATCTGTGCAGAAGACCAAACTGGTATTCCAAGTCAAAGGAACTGAAAGTACAGTAATTTCATTGTCTATGTGTCTAACTGGATGTTACTGAATTTTTTGACATTTTTATAATTTGGTCATGATCATTTTTCATGTATATTAACCATTAATCACTTTGTTAGCTTCATCATGAGAAAATAGGGAAATGAGAAGCAGTAAAACAAAACAATCTCGCAATTTTAAAAACAAGGAAGAAGATTTGTAGACAGAAGAAGTACATTTTAATCCAGCTTCTGATGCTAACTACCTGCTTGACCTTGGACAAATTATTTAACTTCCTTGGGCCTCAATTGCCCCATCTGTAATATAAGGAATTTGTGCTTCTCCTTTACAGAAGTTGGGAGTTCTACATGTGTAGAACATTTCATGTAATGTCAAAAAAAATGTATATAATGCTTGGTTTTACTGATTCCCACAACCCCTTCTTTATCTCCTTTTAAAATTATTTATTATAATGGAAATAACTGAGGAGTAGGAGAGAGATATAGAGGGAAACTCAGGCAATACTTTAAAAACAAAACAAAGGATATCGATGAAAATTTATTATAAAAATCTGTTCATTGAACAAGATGTCCTCTGATGTCCCATCCAGATGTCTATGTCCCCATGATCACATGATCATATGATTTGATCGACAGATTAATCCTCACAAATCAATGTTAAGTATCCAAAAGCCTAAAGGAAAAGTATATCTTTAAAGCTGAATAAGAAAGAGATGCATTTTAAAAGGAATTGCCTAGAAAGCATCAATAATAAAAGGCCCTCATAGTTGCATCAGAAATGAGTTATGATCTTCTTCTTTTGGTAAAGCTTCTAAATTAATAAATCAGGGAAAAGCTATGGGTAGAATGTAGCTGAACATTTGATAAAATATCTCGTTATTCTTGTCAAAAAGTTGGAGAGATAGCCACTTGTCTGTGTTATATTGCAATTAAATGAATTCAAAATCAGTTGGATGAATATCCAGACTAAGTCATTGTTGATAGTTGAAAATCAACTTGAAAAAAGGTCACTATTGAAGTGCCTGGGGATCTGTTCTTCTCTCTATACTATTAAAATGAACATATATTCAGTCATTTCTATAAAGGCATAGATAATATGCTGCTTTTCAAACTCAAAGAAGACAAAATTTGGAGAGATTAGACATTGAGATCCAAAATGATCAACATTCTAGTATATTAAGCCAAGTCTACGTAAATGAAATTGAATAGGGATATATGTATTTAATGTCATGGGATCATAAATTTAGGGTTCGATGGGACTTCAGAGATCATTTAAATTCAACACTTCATTCTTACAAATGAGGAAAATGAGACCTAGACAGGTTTTGTCATATACTCAGTTTCATAAAGGTAGTAATTAAGCTGGGGTTTAAACCCTAGATACTGTCAGATACCCTTACCTCTATTGAAAATTGGTTTAAAAAATTAAAAAATTCTTGTACTTCGAAAGTATAAGAAGGAGGAGACATGGTTATACATAAGTTTGTCTGGAAAAAATTGTATGAAGAGAGGCAGTACACTACAAGTTCAATACTAGTCAAATGGTCAATGAGTCAATAGTCAATTTGTCATTGAATGCAAACTTAGTATCTAAGAGTTGTATGTATAATTAGCAGATACCTACTGGTGCAACATTGGGGAGCAAAATGACAGCTTTATCATTGGGGGAGGAGAAGGGAGAAGTTCATAGGAATACATTAACAATTAAGTGGAAGAACTGTGAAGATCAGTTTCACCTATTTCACAATCTTGTTCAAAGTCCACCCTGAAGGGCAAGCATTTTAGTCTGAAGTGATTTTCATAAGTCTAATAATATCATCAAGGACAGGAATATGAAACTTAGGTGCCAGGTAAAATTGTCCTGGGCTTAAGGAAAAGAAAACAAAGGCAGAGTAGGCAAAGTGGTCTACTGCATTTCTTTTTGTATCCTTTTCCTTCCTCCCTTTTAGTGCTTACTCTTCCAACATCCTCAGAGACCTGCCCAAGGTTCTCTTCTAATCTCAAGTATCTGTTAACGAACCCTTATTACATTTTCTATTGGTGATTGCCACATCAATACTCTCACAGCAGCTGTAATTTTTGTGAATAGAGATTCCTGAAGATGGAAAACCTTTGGTGGAATGTAAGGAGATGGGGCTGATATTTTTGGTCAGGCAGTTTCTTATTAAGTCTCTTAAGTAATTCCTAGGACTAAGTGACTATGAAAGGCTCTCTTTGACCCAAGGTATGTACTTATGGTGGAGGAAAGATGAGTTCAAATCTTGCCACAGGTATGTTTTCTCACTAACCTCCACATGCCAACACACACACAGACACACACACACACACATACACACACACAATATCCAACATTAACTTCCCCTCCTTCATGGATAAATCATTTAATCTTTCAAAATTTTAGATTCTTCAGCTATTAAATGGGGGAAGGAATTCAAACCACTTTTCTCACTTATTGTGAGGAAAACATTTTTATAATGTTAGAAATGCAATATAAGTGCATTAATGTTATGGTCATCAGCATCCTGAAAGTAGAAGTTATATTTTTCAAATCTGTCTATCCATCTATCTAGCTGTCTGTCTATCTGTCTACCTGCCTGTTTGTTGATTCATTTACCTATCTCCATTTATCATTTATCTATGTCCATCATCTATCTAAATCTACTTATCTTCTGTCTCTATTATCTATCTAAATGATCTATATATTTATCATCTATCCATATCTGTCACCTATTTATATCTATTATCTATCTATATCTCTATTTTATCATTTATCTATCTAATCATTTATCTGTTTCCACTAGGATATAAACTACTTGAGGGCAAGAGCTCTTTTTCCCTTTCTATTTTCTAGAATGTAACCTCATTTATTAAATGTAGTAGATGCCTAATAAATGTTTGATGAATTGAACTATATAGTCTCTACATTTCCAGGACTAAAATAAACGTTAGAATCAATTTCTCTGCCACATGTTAAACATACCCCATTGCAAAGATTCTCTGAGAAATTATTTTGTTCATCGTTATAGTGAAGTAGAGGTTTCTTCTTTTTGTAAAAAATAAGCACTTGATTTGCAAAGGATAAAAGGGGAATATACTTTAATTATAACTTTTTTTAAGATGGTGACATCTGGCTGTGAAAGTCATCATCCCATACAAGCAGATTCTATTGAGCCACAGTATTTTTATTTGATTATAAAGAATCTAATTTTATATTCCTTTTAAGCTCTTGCCTATTAACATTTTGGAGTAAAACAGTCAAATAAGTGTTGATAAATATGTATGGCAGGATCAGAAATACGATTCTTTCTTGTGGGAATTATCTATCATACTTGTATCCTTGCCAGTTAAAGATAAAGGCATGCTTTCTGACACATTCCCCATGATGGATTATACAACAAACATTAATATCATTCCCATCCCATTTTGCTTCTTTCTGTCACAGCTAAGTACTCCACTGAACTGACCAAGAGATTGGCAGAATGAGGAGGGGTATCCCAATTGTTTGAACCCTCAATTTGTTGGCATCTTAAGGGCAGCTTTGCTTAACATTAGCTGAAGCTGTAAAACTACTTGCTGAGGGCCCCAGGAATGGTAGCTCAGTTCTTGGCTACACTGTGACCATCTTGGTTTACTTCTGAGCAAAGCTTGGGGATTCACAAGTTCAAGAAGAGTCTATATAGAGAGAGTCATAGAAAAAGAAGCTGGAAGAGGCCCTAAGGACCATTTAATCTGATTCCCTCATTTGTATAGGTAAAAAAAGTGAAACCAGAGAAAATCATCTTATTTTCAAAATCTCAAAATTCACACCCCTTTAAGTGTCATTGTTTGACTGTCATTGTTTGGCTACGTGCTTAAATTATAAGTTTCATGAGGTCAGGGATCATATCCTAATTATCACTGTATTTTCTCCCTGGTTTAATAAAATGCTTTGCAAGTAGCAATCAGTGAATGAGTGAATGAGTAAATGAATGACTAGGACAAAGCACAGGAGTACCCAAAATTCCTCTCTCTCCTCCAGTTGATTTTCCATCTCTGCCAATACTCCTTCTCCCAGCTTCCTGCTACCTGACTGGTAATTTTTCTGCTACCACTCTTGATTCCTTTTCACTGTTTTGACTGCAGTGCTGTCAATGCTATTTTGAAGGCCCAGAAATGCGAATGAAGTAAAACACACAAAAGAGTAATTCAAATACCTATCAAGACTTTCTTTTTCTTCATTCTTTTCACATCATGCATCTTCTAGTCCTCATTACCAGATAAATGAGGGCAAGGATATTCTTTTCAACTGCAATTATGTCACTGAGGTCTAGCACCCAGGCCTTGTAACTTCACCAAGATTGAAGGAGTCACTTAGCTGCGAGTGGTTGAGTGTGGGGGGTTTGGGGACCAAGAAGGGAGAGTTACTAATTTTGTGCAAAATGTGGTGAGATCTTTCCAACAAAGAGCTGATAATGTGTTGAGATGCATTAAAAAAAATTAGCAAGACTCCTCAATGGAAAAACATGAAGATATGTCAGCAGAAGATGCAGATGCTCCAGAAAATGGTGGCAGCAGCTCAATGGACAGGAACACACACACACACATGCACAAGCTTGTCCTTCATTTTCAAAGAGGACCAATGACTTCATGGGGTGAAGTCTTGATTTGAATGTGAATTGGTTTTAAGTTAAGACAGTTATGCAAAGTCATCAGTTTCACATTTCCCTCCTGAGTCATTGAAATCCAGCGACAGGAAAAAAGTCAAGCTGTCTTGCCTGGAACATAGTAGATGACCTTGGTGTCTTTTATGTCTCAACAAGTTTAAGCACTCCACAATGTCTGCTTTTGGCATTTTCATGTTTGTTTGAAAAATAAAAATTATTCTCCTCTACTCATTCAGGCAATATGCTTGGGGTAGACATCCCCTTAACTCACCAGGGGAGAGGTTGGAGGACTGTCAATTACCCTCAACCTCATTTATCCTGTCTGCAGAGGTGGTTTACTAGAGTGGAGTCACTGCATATACTACAGTTTCTTGGAGCTACAGGTGAGAATTAGATCAAAGATGGAAACTGAAAGCGGACGAGCAGCCCTGGAAAGAGCTTGGAAAGCCATCACACCAGGAGTGCTAGTCCTATCTGACCACCCCCATATGCACATAGAGTCACATAGCTAGTACATATGAGGCAATATTTGCACATAGGTTTTCCTGACTCCAAACACAGGACTCTATCTACTCTGTCATGATTCCTCTCAGAAGTACACGTTAAAGTTATACATGCCCTTAGAGACCATGTAGTCCTACCCCCATTTTGTAGATTAGTAAATTTAGGCCCAGAAGTTATGATTTGCCCAATTAACAGCAAAAAAAGTGAAAGGACCAACCCAGATTTAGTGCTCTTTCAATGACATCACAATGTCATGGAAAAGCAACAATGGAAGAAGACTGGTCTCCAGCAAACAATAGCTGCAGAGGTTTAAGGGAGCAATAGTGACAAGGGGAGTGCCAGGACTTTGCCAAGAGAGCTGAGAAAAATACAACCAAGAAGCAATTGAGATAGAGCAGATTTCTGAGAAATGTCCATGAAAGGTATCCCCATCAAGACTCAACTACCTTGAAGTACAAGTTGTCTAAAGTATGCTCTCTTTCTTTCAATGGCATGAACGTAAGAGATTCAATCTATTATGTAAGATGAACTTAAAATGATTATTTTGCTTGTTCAGAAGCAGCTAGTTAGTTCAATGAATAGTGCACTGGGCCTGAAGTCAAGAATACCTGAGTTCCAATGCATAAAAAAATTCAGAAAAGAGAAGATTGCCTAGGAGGAAAGTGTGTCCAACTGTGCCACAGCCACAAAGGTAAAGAAGATTGAGAATTGAGATATCACCAAATTCGATTAGAGATTGTTGCTAGCATTAAAGATCAACCAATCAATCAATAATTAAGGGCCTACTCTGTGTCAAGCCCTATGCAGAATGCTAGGGATACAAAAAGAGGCAAAAGATAGCCACTCCCCTCAAGGAGTTCATAATCTAAGTGAGAAATTTCAGTTGATAAATGAGATCAGAAGCTAAAATTCAAAAAGGAAGGAGAAGTATAAGCAATTGGTATTGATGTTGTTTTTTGAAAGTTTGAAAAAGAAAAGAGATCTATACAATGATAACTTGAGCATATGGTAAGATTGTACAATTTTTTTTCTTTTTTTAACAATGAAGGAGATATATTTATAAACAGCATGAAAAGAAGGAATAAATGGAGGGAGGCATGCTTGAGGGGACAGTCTGCTGGAAAAGACCAGAGGAGATGGTACATGAAGTTGAATTGACCTTGATCTAATCAAGGAGAAGGACTATCACATTATTAGAGTCTAGAATAAAGGAACAAGGAGTGAGAAATGATGTTTTGTGATGAAGAAAAAGGAAGAGGAAGTAAATCATAGGACCTGATTTCTATTTTCAATATAAAGTATTAAGAATGTTCTCATCTCAAAAGTTTGGGGAGGGAGGGAGGCAGATATGTGGGAGGCTTAAGTAGAGAGGAGAATTTTGCATCAACCAAGAATTGAGAATATGGGATATAGAATGAATTCGAAAAGAGTGGAAGGGTAGCCTTGCTCTAGTGAGAATCCATTTGAAATTCAGAACATAAATTTGCAGGAGACACAATCCCCTCAGTTGTGCGACAACTTCTAATTTCACTTAGTAAGACACAAGACATATTGACAGAAGTAATGAAGGTGTAAGGTTGTCAAGGCATAAAAGCTGATATGACAAAGACACAGGATATTCAAAAGTAGTTGAGAGTGTGTTGAACTGATTAACTTAAGGTTGAGATAAGTAGGAAGAGAAAAGCATGAATGACATATGACCTGAAGAAATGCTGAGAGGAATCTTAAAGGGAAAGCTATATTTAGATCATACCAATCAAATGGACAATTGTTCTACTCTAAATACATGCATGGAAGGATAAAGCACCACGGACACTGGTTCCATTTTAATGTTGCATGATAACCAGTGTCGGGACCTAAGGCATTCAAAGAAACATGTCCAACCTTCTGCAAAATAAACTTTATTTCACTCTAAAAGTAGAGAATACTTGACCATTATTGCTTGTGTTGATTATCTTATTAGACAATGATTATTTAGTTTAGGTAACACTTTGAGACTAAGTCTATGTGATAACAAATGTATAAGCTTGAAAATAACGGAAAACTCAATCATACTTTTTTTTGTTTCCACTTGATACCAAACTACAAATCTGATTCAATTTTCTTTCCTGATAAATTGACCAATTGTTTTAATGCCATACAGACACCACTTATTTCCATATACATGATGAATAGTAGGATGAAAGATGAACAATTATATGTCTACATAATACTAAACAATTAAGCAAGTTGATTCACTTATCCTCAACAAATATGTATGTCAATTCCTTGAGAGAACAGGGACTGCCTTACTTTTCTGTTGCATCCCTAGTGTTAGTGCAGTGCTTTACATACTAAGCACTTAATAAATGCTTTATTCATTCATTCAAACATAATTTAGCCAAATGGATCAGCTTACAAAAAGAAAACATTTAAAATTTAGATAAGGATCTATAACTTTGTCAGCAATGAGGAAGCTCCCAGGATGAAAGCTATACTCATCAATGTGAATCTGTATATGACTTACTAGGTAAGCTCCAGGGAATTGTATTTATCATCATGTAGGAGAAAAGATTCTTTTGTTGAATTTTTCCCTAACTTTGAACAATTATGTTAGTTTTATCTAAAAGTCATCTTAGTTTTAACTTTAGGCTTAGTGTATTTCTTTCAGTCTTTCCTTAAAGGCTCTAGTTTTTATTCTTTGAAATCATTGTTATTTGAATCTTTTTCATATTCTCCACATCCCTTTTAAATTCTGTTTAAATTTAAATTCAGTTTTAATCCAAACTGAATAAAGAACTCTGTTAGGGCCTGATATATACTGGCTATAACTAACAGACTATCTCATTTTCCTTATATCCTATTTTTACATTTCAGTGTCATTCTCCTGCCAGCTATATCCCTGCATCAAGCTATGCCCCCACATAACTTATATCTAACCCAGAGACCTCAGGCCACAAACTCTATTTTGCTTCTATGATTGAAAAGATTTCTTTAACCTAGCTTCCTCATCTTTGTTCGAAAATGTAGATACATTTTTGCTGAAGAAGAAACTATTTACCTTAATTTTCTTTGAGAGAAGAGATATACTTCCTTTTCTCTCCTCTGTAATTAAACTTTTGATCATATCTTCTGACATGGAAAACTCTATTTTAGACTCAGGACAAGAGACTTACTTAATTATGAAGAACCCTGGAAAGAAGAACATCAAAACCAGCTTGAGGGAGATGTCATTTGATTCCAACGGGTACAAATGGCTTTGTAATTATACCATAGCTGAGCCTGTTGCTAAGTGCAAGGAAATAACTCACATGGTGAGAGAGAAAAAAATGTCTTTCCTTCATTTTTGTTGATGTCATCTCGATACCACATGGCCCAACTGCTAGGCTGCTTCTGCTAACCTTGTTATGGTAAGCATATAAGGTAATTATAAATTAACTAATCAGGTGAATGGATGAGGGGGCACAAAACTCAATTTCAGTCCTCCAGAGGGAAGGTTTAAGTTTGTGAATTACAAGGGAAAGTTAGCATGTAATCCTTATGAGTCACTCTCTAGGAGGCTCCAGGAGCCCAGTTCTGAGAGATGGCTCTGGGATCCTGCTCCAAAACATCTCCTGGGCTTGGACTCTGGAAAGGAGAAAAGAAAAAACTAATAGTTTCTGAATAAACAAAAATCTTCCCCAAAATAAACCCTACCCACTCCCAAAATCAGTCTTATTTATCTTCAATTATCAGTCTATATTTGGAACTCCCAGAATGGAATCTGAAGTCATTGGGAATGGGTAGCTTACAAGAACTTACCTACTCATGGTAACCAGAGCTATGAACAAACAAAATCCACAGTTCAGTCTTCTAAACTGGGTGTTAGAACATCTAATATTTTATTTTGCAAAGATTTTTCTAGCACATGGAGAGGCAACAAAACATAGTGGAACAGGTCTTAGGAAGACATGAGTTCAAAAATCACTTTTGAAGCACCCTATGGAACCCTGGACAAGTTATTTAACCTCAAGGTCCCCTAAGTACATCAATAAGACTTTATTAGAGTATGTGTTTGTCCTTCCTTGCTGAAGAAGACTGTGCCATCAGAGAAATAATGACATGACTTGCACTTGACTTTTTTTTTTTGAGTGAGTGAGGGCTGTGCAGGTCACCAGTCTCACTTCTCCTCCCGAACCATCTGAATCCAGTGACCAGATATTCCTCAGGATGACTGGAGATGACCCAGGATGAGTCATTTGGGGTTAAGTGACTTGCTCAAGGTCACACAGCTAGTGAGTGCCAAGTGTCTGAGGTGAGATTTGAACTCAAGTCCTCCTGACTCCTGTGCTAGTGCTCTATCCACTGCACCACCTATTGGTAGAGTTTCTATAAACTAAAAATAAAATGATTTTAAAATATATTTGTGTATATGTGTATATACATATATGTATATATGCATACATCCTATATCAATAAAATCTCAGGTTCAGTCCCCCTCCCCCAAAAAGTAGATTTGAATTTTGATAGAGTTACATGCAATATTGTTTTCTGAGGACTGCCATATGTTAACACACTTACTGAAAGAGGGGAACCCACAAAACGTTAAGGGCTACCCTATTGTCACCCCCATGTCTATTAAGGTGGCAGAACCACTTGAATGTCTCTTCACCTTGTTCACATCACATATGACGAGCTGAACTCTACAAAATAACTTCATGGTTTTCCTATAGAGAGGTTTAAATGGAATAGTTAACAGATATGCTATAGAGGACTTCTTACTTCAGTAACATCAGATCACTATCAAAAATGTCTCCTACAAAATGCAGTTAGAATCGTTGATAACAATCACAAATATAAAAATCACACAATTATTCTTGTCAAGAGAATTGTCTGCCTGAATGTCAAATCATATGGATTTGGAAGTCCTATCAGGGAGAAGAAAAAAGATACAAAAAGGTGAAATCAGACTTGTGATTGCTCCTCCACTCACCAGAAGTGCAGGCTTCTTTTTACTTCTGACCACAGAGATATTTCGGGTCTCAGAGGTCTTGCTCTATTATTTGACAGGGTAGAATCCCAGGAGAGATTCATTTCAGAAAGCTTCTGACTCATGCCTCACAAATTCCAGAACCCCACCTTCAACCTTCCAGTTGCCTCAAGTCACATACTTCTAATTACACTGACTCCTCAGCTCCTCCTGTGTGGTCTTCAAGCAGGAGGCAATGCTTATCCTCATTGAAGGCTCTATCAAGCATAAATCATTCTGAAATGAAAAAAAAAAAGTTTGAGCCCATTAATAAACACAAAGTTAGCCATCTCCTCAATCCAGTGTACACAACTCAATAGGAAGTGGGGAGGGGAGATAATCAAGTTATACAGAGTTCTTTCCTTTCTCATTCATTTCTCATTCATTCCTTCTCATCTCATTCATTTTTGCATATAAGCTGCAATTTTCAAGAATAGTTTGGCAAATATGTATCTTGAGTACTGTAAACCAAGATGGACAAATGCATCACAAAATGTTCCTTTTTTTTTGCCAGGGAAGACATGATAAAATCAACACATTTATTTGCCTCTCTAGAAAAAAGTTACAGTAGCCCTTCCATTTTTCAGGTGCCTCCTTTAGTGTTCTGTTTTTATTTACAGCAAGGAGGTCAAGATCAATAAGATTCAGTTCCTTCAGTAATATATCCAGTCACAAGAAGGAAATCTCACATTTAGAGTACCAACAGCTAAGTTAACCATAACATAAAATGTCTAAAATCTGTAGGATACTTTTCCTTTACAAGACCCTTTTTTGGTACTGTATCACTGACACTGTAGAAATGCCATTCTATGGTTTTCTTTTAGTCAAAAAGTTCATGACTGAATGGTCAGGTTACTGGTGATGAGCCGCTGTGTACTTAACTAGATTGCTCCTAACAAAGCACACATATGATTGCCAGGACTGGATCCAAAACCTTTCTAGTATGATAAAATTTGTCAGAACTAGTTCCTTTAAGAATTTTGCTTGGGGGGGCAGAGCCAAGATGGCAGAGTAGAAAGACACATATGCTCTAGCACTTCCCCCATAACCCACAAAATACCTGTAAAAATGACTCTCAACAAAGTCTAGAGCAGCAGAAGCCACAGAACAACAGAGCAAAAGAGGTTTCCAGCCAAAGGCAACCAAGAAGGCCAACAAAAAAGTCTATATCATGGGATGCTGAGCAGAGAGGACCACAGCCCTGGCTACACAGGACTGGGAGAAACAGGACCTGAACAGACCTCGGGGCAGAGTTCCTAGCAGGGAAGGTCCCACATACCTCAACCCACAAGAAACAAAGAAAGCTCCAAAGGTCAGTGTGGAAAGGCTTTCCCAGCTGGGCTAGAGGGAACTGGTTCCTCCAGCAATAGCCCCAGGCCATGGCAGAGGCCGAGGCAGCAGACTGCAGGCAGCTACAGAGGCTGGGAACAAACCTGAATCCATTGTTCAGCAACTCAACTTAAAACCTCTAGCAGTAGAGAATAGCTGGTCTAAACTCCAGCCCTGAGTGATGGCCCCACCCTCACCCAAAGTCCAGGGGAACCCAGCATCTGAGTCTAATCTCTTGACAAAGGATTCAGAAGTCAAGTAACTGGCTGGGAAAATGCCCCAAAACAGGGGAAAAAATAAGACCATAGAAGGTTACTTTCTAGGTGAACAGGTGTCTTCTCCCATCCTTTCAGATGAGGAAGAACAACGCTTACTGTCACAGAAAGTCAAGACCCCTGCTTCCAGGGCCTCCAAAGTGAACATAAATTGAGCTCATGCAATAGAAGAGCTTGAAAAGCCAATTAGCAGCTTGATAAAGGAGAACCAAAAAAATGCTGAGGAAAATAACACCTTTAAAAAGAGACTAACTCAATTGGAAAAAGAGGTCCAAAAAGCCAATGAGGAGAAGGAGGCATTACAAAGAAGAATTAGCCAAATGGAGGAGAAGTTTCAAAAGCTCACTGAAGAAAATAGTTCTCTGAAAGAGAGAACTGAGTTCAGGGAAATGAATGACTATGAGATAAACCAAGTAGTTAGAAAACAAAATCCAAAGTTTGAAAAAATAGAAGATAATGTGAAATATCTCATTGCAAAAACAGCTGACCTGGAAAATAGATACAGGAGAGACAATTTAAAAATTATGGGACTACTTGAAAATCATGATCAAAAAAAAAGCCTAGACATTATCTTCCATGAAATTACTGAGGAAAATTGCCCTGATATTCTAGAACCAGAGGGCAAAATAAATATTGAAAGAATCCACCAATCACCTCCTTAAAGAGACCTGAAAAGACAAACTCCTAGGAATATTGAGGCCAAATTTCAGAGTTCCAGGGTCAAGGAGAAAATACTGCAAGCAGCTAGAAAGAAACAATTCAAGTATTGTGGAAATACAATCAGGATAACATGGGACCTGGCAGCTTCAACATTAAGGAATCGAAGGGGGTGGAATAGGATATTCCGGAAGTTAAAGGAACTGGGATTGAAATGAAGAATCACTTACCCCACAAAAATGAGTATAATACTTCAAGGGAATAAATGGTCTTTCAATGATATAGAGGACTTTCAAGCATTCTTGTTGTTAAGACCGGAATTGAATTTCAAACACAAGAATCAAGAGAATCTTGAAAAGGGAAACAGGAAAGAGAAATCACAAAAGACTTTCTAAAACTGAACTATTTACTTTCCTACATGGAAAGAAAATATTTATAACTCTTGAGACTTTTCTCAGTATTTGGGTAAGTGGAGGGATAGTACATACACATATACACATACATACACACATATATAGACAGAGAGTACAGGCTGTGTTGAATCAGAAGAGATGATATTCACAAAAAAAGATATAAGTAAAAATTAAGGGGTGAGGGAGGAAAATCCTGGGAGGAGAAAAGGAGGAATGGAATGGGGCAGGCTATAACTCACAAAAGAGATAAAGAAAAATCTTGCTCAATGGAGAAAAGGGAGAAGGAGAGGGGGAAAAGGCCACATATGGCTTAAGGAGGGAATAACATGCTCGCTAAATTTAGTATGAAAATCTGTCTTATACTACAGGAAAGTAGGGGAGGAGGCAACAAGTGGGATGAGGGGAATGGTAGAAGGGAGGGTAAATGGGAGAAGGCAGTAACTAGAAATAAACACTTTTGGGAAGGGACAAGGGCAAATGAGGGAATAAAAAATAAAGGGGGATAGAGTAAGCTAGAGAACAATATAGTTAGTATTACACAACATGATTATTATGGAAGTCTTTTGCAAAATGACACATATATAGCCTGTATTGAATTACTTGCCTTCTCAGGGGGGATGAGTAGGGAGGGAGGGAGGGAAAGAAGGTGAAATTCAAAGTATTGGAAACGAATGTTGAGAATTATTATTGCATATAACCAGGAAATAAGAAACACAGATAATGGGGCATAGAAATTTATCTTGTCCTACAAGAAGAAAGAGAAGATAAGGATAAGGGAAGGGTGGGGTATGATAGAAGGTCGGCCTCATTGAGGGAAGGAGTAATCAGAATGCAAGGTATTAGGGGGTAGGGGTCGGAGAGAGATGGGGAGAAAAAATGGACATGTTACAAAGTGATGGAAAAGCAATTAGTATTAAAACAATTGACTGAATTAATTACTGAGACTAAATCAGAGGCTCCTTTAGTTTGGGGAAATGAATTTTAGTCTATATCTCTTAGAGGCAAGTAACTTCTGGTAAAATTTGGCATTGATGGAAAAGTTAAGCTTTTAATGGTAAATTTGATTTTGTAATTGTCATTTAAGCAGGAACTAGAACAGGTATAGAAAGGCACGTAAGCCACTTAAGACTTGCCTCAAAAGATGTTCCTTAGCCAATGTGAAATTATAGTCATATCTGAAACCTGGTTATGGGAACTTGCTATTTTAAGATGCAATGGGACTGTTAAGTGACTGTCCTGCGACTAATTCCAGGTATGGATAGTAACAAAGGTGGTCTGAGCCTCCAATCCATGATGCCATTAAGCCTGTGAGATGCTGGTATGAACTGAGAAAGGTGATCTCATGGGAAGTATGGGAGAGCAGCTGTTCAGCCTGGGCTGAGTTAGGATTCTCCTGACTCGATTTCTCCACTGACACCTGGCAGATTCTAAGCCTCACTGAAAGCAAGTTGATAATCTACTCCTGCATGGAACTGACATGAAGTTTGAGAGATGTTGTTTCCCTGCAATGTCCCTACTCTTGGTGGCAATTTCCTATAGTCAAAAGGCTTGTAAGGTTTATATCAGATCTATTAAATTATAGATTGTTGGTAGGGGAACATCCAAGATCATCTATAATTAAGGTATTATGCTTAGGACTTTAGACCAACCACAATAAGTTAGGGTCCTTTAATTCTTAGTAATAGTGTGGAGACAATTAGGTCAAGGGCCTATAAAATTAGCATACATAGTTATTATTTGTGTCTCAGTTGGTAAATGTTTTAAAAAAATCCATTTGTGGTCTATATTGTAAATGCTTTAAAAGAAATATCACCTGACCAAAAGTTTGAATTGTGTTATGTGATATGAACTGTGTTAAAAATGAAAAATAAAATTAAAAAAAAAAAGAATTTTGCTTGGGTCACCTCCACGGCATAGTGAAGCATCTTCAGTGGTGACATACTTCAATGATTAAGGGAAGTGCTTTGGGATGCAAGTGAGGTCAGTCCTTGGCTAAGTATGGAGTAGGCCCATTAGCAGGGAGATATCCATCTTTAAGTAGGGAGGACATCAGAGATGGGCCACAGTTAATCATATTATCAGAAAATGGAGTCAGTTCTGAGAGTCATATCAGATGATAGAGGTTATTCTTATAGAGATCATTTATAGTAGAAAAGAAATTTAGAGAGTATGTGGTCTAATGTCAATTAACAAGTGAGCAAACTGAGATCTAGAAAGGTGAAATGACTTGCTTGAATTCAGATATTCAGACAAATATTCATTTCTTCATGTATTTGAATATATAGTGATTTCCTAAAGTTAATGTAAGATCTATTTGTGTGCACAGATATAGTTTTGTCTTTATTTCTCTAACCCCCAGAGAATAAATGTACCTGGCACATAGTAGAGACTTCGTAAATGTTTGATGAATCAAATTGAATTGATTGGCCATGATGGACCTATCAAATAGTTAAGTGAAAAAGAGAGATTGCATATTCATTTGGGATAGCAAGGTGTTAATTTAGGAGGGAAGATTTGAGAAAGAATTTAGAGTGCTAATCACACTACAAGATAGCTGTCTCCAAATCATTAGTCTATTAACTAAATTTGAACTAGAAATTCTAAAAGAGTACAAAATTTTACAAGACAGATTTCCTGTGGAAATAAATGACTTGAGTCAAAAACCCTGACTTTTTTGGTTAGAAAATATATGAATCTTAGTTGCATTACTGCCAAAGGTTTTATATGTGTATTTTTGCTTTTTTGCTAGGCAAGAAGAGAATATTGAGGGTTTTTCTACCATTCAAGAAAATCATTTTTCTCCTATAAATATTAATGGATTTTGTAATAAATTACACACTTGAATGGCATTTTATTACTTAAAACTAAAATATTAAAAACCTCATTTGGAATTCACTGAGAAATCATGTAATTTAAATCACCTAAGATAGGGGGAGGAAAGAAGCACAAACTATTGCTTGGGAAATATTAGAGTTATTAAAATACATCTTTTGGGAATGGGTTAACATGTTTCATAGAACCATCTAAAGAAAAGAAGACAGGACAGCAAGTCTAATATATTAGTCTTCTGTCAAGTGCGTGATACTTAAATTCTCTGTTTCTTTAGTCTAGCCTTCAGAAATTTTGATTAATAACTAACTTGTAGAAGCTTAAATTCATAAAGAAATCTTAGGTAATCTAATCCTCATAGTTTCCAGTGCAGGATTTCTTTCTTTTACCTCTGGGTGAATTTACTTACAAGGTCATACACATAAAGAGCACTATACTGAAAATGTCATTAGAAATGGTCGCTGTAACTTTATACTAAACAAACCTTTGCTACTTTTTCCTTCAATCTTTCCCCAGGAAATTTGTGGTTGTATACTATGTCATATCATCTGTTTATTAGTTTATTTAATCTTTTGGTTTTTGACTCTCTTATTGTTCCCATTACATAAGAATGAATCCTTGAAGAGTTAGTTCACTCTAACTTTCTTATCATTTGACATAAACCACTTATTGAGGTGTCCTCCACTAAAATCTTATTCTGATATAGGTACTCTAAGCCTTTGCCAATGGAGCACAAAATTTCTCAGGTTTTAGAAAAGCTGGAAAAGCATTCAAGCATTGGCCCAGTAGGAAGAATATATCTGTCATCTAAGAATGAGTCTAATTTGGCAGAAGGTCGTAGTTTGATTAGTCACAGGTGATATAGTTTTCAGCCAACTGTCAACCAATTGTCATATCAATTGAATACAAATTCCTTGAGGACAGATACTGCTTTTTTTTAATCCTTATATCCTCAGAGCTTAATATTTAACTTTATATTCATACTGCACATCAAATGAAGTATTTGTTAAAGCACTTAGCACAGTTGTTGAGTTGTTTTTTAGTCATGTCAGACTCTATTCATGATCCCATTTGGTGTTTTCTTGGCAAAGGTGCTAGAGTGGTTTGCATTTCCTTCTCCAGCACATTTTACAGATAAAGAACTGAGGCAAACAGGGCTAAGTGACTTGTGCTGGGTCACATAGCCTGTAAATGTTTGAGGCGGAATTTGAACCCAGGAAGATGAGCCTTTCTTACTCCAGACCTGATGTTCTATCTAGCTATTCCATACTTAACCACACTATCTGGCACCTGATAAATACTTATTCTTTCCTCTCTTTCCATCTTATTTTTGTCTCCTCCATTTGAATGTGAGCTCCCAGTGAATAGGAATTGCTTTGTTTTTGTACTGTATTTTCAGAGTCCAGCTCAGGGTTTGGCACGTAGTAACCACTTAATAAATACATTTTGATTGATTGATGGTAGTTGCTTAATGAATTTTTATTATTTTTACCAAATATTAATGTAGAGAGTTGTTATGATAAAAATCTCAGATGCTTACAGAGTTAAAGAATCTTTAGTTATCAATCACTATCAACACCTTCAAACACTTCGTTGCTGTGTGAGTGCATATGTGTGTAAAACAGTCTACAAATGACTACAGAGAAGTATAAAACTTAGTGTCCAAGTTCAATTGTTTCAATCTTCCTTTTTAAAAATGCATTTAATTATTTTAGAAGTATTTATAATCTTTCCCTCCCATTGCTCCCTTATTGAACAAAAATAAAATAAAAAAAATAAGACTGATCATAAACACAAAGTCCTGAAAAACAATTTTCTGGATTGAACATGACTGAAAATGGATGTCTCTCTCTTCATTTTAAGTTCATTGCTTCCCTAGCAGGATGTAGATGGTGCGATTTGTTTTCAGTTTTCTGGACACATACTTCATCGTTGTACTGATTAGTGTTCTAAAGTCTTTCAAAGTTGTATAATGTTGTCCTTGTATAACTGTTCATGTAGTTCTGCTCAATGCATTCAACATCTGTTAATAAAGGTTTTCCTAGTTTCCTCCGAAACTGTCCATTTCATTATGAATTATGACAATAAAATTTCGTTACATTCATATGCCCTAATTTATTTAACCATTCCCAAATAAGAGGATGCCCTCTCAGTTTCCAATTTTTAGCTACTCTGGAAAGAGAAGATACAGATAGATAAATAGATAGATAGATAGATAGATATACATACACATGTACATATACATATCTACAGGTCCCTTTCCTAGATCTTTTTGTGATATAACCCTGGGAGTGGCATAGCTAGATCAAAGCATACACAATTTGATAATTTTGTAGACATAGCTCCAAATTGCTTTCCAGACTGACTAGACTGACTCACAGTTCTACCAACAGGATACTAGCTTAATATGCTTTACCATATATCCTCCAACATTTGTCGTTTTCCTCTGTTATCATTGTTGCCAGTCTGATGATCAATCAAGTTTCTAAAAGTAGCAGAAAGAACATTATTGTGGATCCGAAAATATATATAAGAATACTATGAAGTACTTTCATACATCCTTAAAGAGAAAAGAACATTATTGTGGCTCCAAAATATATTTAAGAATACTCTGAAATACTTCAAGAAGAACAAATGTATCATTTATAGTTCCTGAAGATTGGCTTCAGGATTTAGTTAAAGTGAAAAAAGAAGTAATTTCAATGACTTCCAACTTCAATGCTCTACTTCTAATACTCAAGGCTATTATTTTCATCTTAACTGGTTGGACTTGTCTGAAACTGTAACAGGGTTGATGGTTGGAATAGGCCTCTCTTCTTCTCACTGGTCTATTTGTAAATAGATTTTTCATTAGTAAAAGGCCAGAAGCCTAAACTTTAACTCCTGCAAGACTCCCCCCAACACTCAAATACATCACTTTTCCTTCAGGGTGTCAGATTTTCTTTACCTATAGCTCCACTAACCAATGAACCTTATACTCTCTTGCACTTGATAAGAGTATCCCTTCCTGTCTTTCCCAGATCTCTTTCCCAGAACACTGCTCTCCTTCCCAATAATACACCTACCTTGACCCCAAAAATATTTCCAGGCAAAGAGAGCCTCTTCTTTCTCTCCTACTAAATGGGTAAAATGAGATGACATTAGAAGCTTGAAAAGTAATTTTTATTACTACTAATAATAAAGTTATTTCTGGTCATGTTATTATAATAGAACCAGACATTCTCTCTCTCTCTCTCTCTCTCTCTCTCTCTCTCTCTCTCTCTCTCTCTCTCTCTCTCTCTCTCTCTCTCTCTCTCTCTCTCTCTCTCTCTCTCTCTCTCTCTCTCATTCTCTCTCTGTCTCCCTCACACACACACACATACAAACTCACTTTTTTTCTTTTTGAAAAACAGTACTGTAGTATCGCTTTAAAAATCTCAAATGCTTTAAAATATTAAAGAATTTGAATATAAAAACTATCATTACTTTCATGAATCTGGATTGCTTGTCCTTAATGAATTGCTCCCTTACAACTGATAACTGATTAAAAACCAACAATAACAACAAATTTTAGCTGCACAACACAGAAGCAACAAGCTGTTTAGGTCCAGAAAGAAGTCAGTTAAAGACATGAGTAACACCAGCAATTCAGTATCCCCTTTGTTAAGTGGGAAAGCAGTGGGAGTAAAGGAGACTTGGATTCCAGGTATGACTCTGACCTTAATTATTCCTGTGATCTCAAGTGAGTCAATTGACCTCTTTGGACTTCTGCTTCCTCATCTGTCAAATGACCTGGTTGGATTAGGTGAGCTCTAGCAGTTTTTCTTTTTCAGTTTATATTTTTGTGATTTTCTGGGGTTTTTTTCAGATGCCACATATAACTTATGACTGAAATTTTCACCATCATGTACAAGAAGAATCCAAGGTCGAACCAGAAAAAAACCTCATAGTACTGCCTCAGGGAAGCAGCCAGCTTCAGCTACACTGAAGATCCCTCTCGTGGAAACTCAGCAGATATGGGCAGGATCAGCCACAATATCAGGCCAAGAAATGCCAGACTAATCTTGAAAGAATCATGAATTAATTTACTTGCTGTCCAGGGTCACCTAATGCGTAAGTCTCTGAATCCAACCCCAGAGACTTATTCTTTGGATGACCCTGAAGGGTTTAGCACAAGACAGAAAACTGATTAGAAGGCTAATGAAACAGTTCAGATGAGGTACAATGAGGGTCTGCACCAGGGTGGTTGCTTTGTGAGTTGAATGAAGACAAGGGAGCCAAGTGTGAAAAGATTGGAAGCATAGTAATGCTTGTAATTCAGGAACTCATCATCTCCCTGATGTCGTGGTCCTGTTCTAGAATGAAAGACAAACACAACCTGTGAGTAGTCCGAGTTGCCTGAATGGGAATCCAGCCAGTTGGGTAACTCAGCTTCACCTCTCCCTCTCTCTCTCTCCGTCTTCCTTGGGAAGGTAATTTTGATGGCTGAAAGCTGCCTATTTAACTTAGGGTTTATTGGCTAGATATCCTTCTCCAAACCTAAACCTTAAACTCATTTCACTCTGGAGATCATAGATTGGACAGCAATAGGGCCCTGCCCAAGCACCACATAATGGCTATTTTGGGGGCTTTCCTGGCTCAGAGTGAATATAAATAGTAACTATGTCTCTTTGGAATAGCAATCCTGAGGGTCTTCCCCTCCCAGTATGATTTTTTTTTATTAAAGTGGCCACCCTTTGATTTACTTCTTAAAAAGGTCTATTCGTTGAATGGGTGTTACCTCAAAGTGAGATCCTGAAAAAAACCTTAACCTAAAAGCTCCAGGGTCTCTCATTGCATCCTGGACCATCTCCAGTGATGCTGATGAATATCTGGTCACTGAACCTAAATGGTTCTGGAGGAGAAAGTGAGGCTGGGGACCTTGCACAGCCCTCTCTCACTCAAATCAAATCAACTGCAAGTCATGTCATCACCTCCCTGATGTCATGGTTCTCTTCAAGAATGAAGGACAAACACAGCAATTCAGGAAGTAGAGCAAAAGCATGTGTTCAGAATAAGCATGGGGCAGGACTAGATAAACTAGTTGATATTAGTTTCTCTGTCTCTTTTTCAGGGTTATCCTGGCAAATCATTAAGTTGGACTGCTCACAGGTTGTGTTTGTCTTTCATTCTAGAACAGCACCATGACATGACAGGGAGATGATGAGTTCCTGACTAGTAAGTATGACCATGTTTCCAGCCTTTTCATACTTTGTTCCCTTTTATCATCTCTTCATTCAGCTCACAAAGCCACCATCCTGGTGCAGGCGCTCATTGCATCTCATTTGACATTGTCAAAACAGAAATACATGCCTAAAGTTGGACCAGGGGATCAGAATATGAAGCCCAAAACAGGAAATTAATTTCTATCTGGGATAAAACAGGTGAACTGAGAGAAAGAATCTAACTTAATAGCCAAATAGGTCTGATGAAAAGACTATTACTAATTATTTTACTAGTCACCAATCTGGTCTCTTTCCCTGGCAATTGAGCTGTGTTCATATAGATTAAGTGAATGAATCAGTAGATTCTAACATTATGTTGATACAATTCAGAAAGCCCATTTTAATGTGATCAGAATTTTCAGTCTCTCCACTTCAAAAAGAAGGGAATTGAGATAGCTTTAGAAATGAATCACAAGATGAAGTTAGTGTGGTTCCCTCAATTCCCACTACTGATCACTTGTTGTCTTAAGCCCATCCATTCCCTCCACTCCAGCAATATATAACTAAATATATCTATGTAATTATTATATATACATATTTATGTTATACATAATTAATTATATACCCATATGCAATATATAAATATTATAAACATTCATTTATTTATATAAGTATTTATTAATATACTATAATAAAATACTATATAATATTTATCTATTTATATAAATAACTACAGATGTATTTTAATTTAATTTAGTTAGTTAGATTTAAGTTCCAAACTGTCTCTGGCCCTCCCTCCCCACCCCACACTAGAGAAGGTCACCATTTGATACAGATTTATAAATATATGTAAAACCATATCATATGCACTTCTGTTTATCAGTTCTTTCTGTGGAGGTGGATAACATCTTCCTTCATAGGTTCTTTATAGCTGATGTGAGTATTTATAGTACTTAGAATAAATTATTGTTCCAAATAACTCTTTGAACAATATTGTTGTTAACCGTACACAATTTTCTCTTTGTTCTGCTTACTTCACTTTTCATTATTTTGTGCAAATCTTCCTATGTTTTCTTTAAATCAACCAGCTTATTATTTCTTACAGCACAGTAGTACTCCATCAAAATCATATACCACAACTTGTACAGCCATTTCCCAACTGATGGGCATTCCCTCAATTTCCATATAAACATATAAATAAGATATAATATTTACATATTTCATATCAATATATAAATAATGATGCATAAAACATATGCCAGATATATGTATAGATACATATTTAATCACATGTTGACTCCCCTATCAAAAAATCAAAATGTGAGTTCTTTGAGATCAAGAATATTTTTAAAATTTTCTTTTTATCCCTGGTGCTTAAGAAAGTGCATGGCACATAGTAGGTACTTAATAAATGCTTATTTATTTAGTAATAATGCTACACATGGAGCTAAATGCTCAATGATTCTTCTTCCTTCCATCTCTCTTCCTTCTATCCCTCTTCCAGGCTTCAGTGTTTTCTCTCTCTCTCTCTCTCTCTCTCTCTCTTTCTCCATGTTTTTTTCTTCTTCACTTCCTCTTTAAGTTACTTCTTTCATTTTCTCTTCTAACACTACATATTCCATGATAAAATCATCTATATTGAAGTATTCTTTGAGCATTTTCAGGAGATTAAACCATGTTTTGTCAGTTATATTGAATTGGTAGAACACATATATAGGTCATTCTCTGCAGGTTCCTGCAAAATTCTCTGTCTTCCATAGTTGGTAAAAATGAGATCTTCATTCTTTTGATGTTCTCCTTCATAACTGTCATAGAAATTACCTGTTTAACCTTGGGCAACTCAAAATTTCCTCAGGTCTTGGTTTCCTTTTCTGTAAAATGTTGGACTAAATTAATCCTGAGGTCTCTAAGTTCTAAATCTAAGATTTTGGGTAGACTTTCTGAAGAGCTTCCACATTCATTCATACATATTTAGATATGACTGATAGGGAGAGACTACATGGAACCAAACTAAAACATTGAAAATTAGCCAAAGTACTTAAGACAACTTGTACAATATTATATTTTCCCCAACACCAAGAGTATCTTATATTTAGTTAGTGATTAATGCATGTTTGTTAAATTGAATTAAACATGTATTTTAATTTTGGGCAACTAGGTGCTATAATAGATAGAGAACTGGGCCTGGATTCAGGAAGACTGAAATTCAAATCCAGCTTCTCAGACATTTGAGTAGATATGGGACACTGGGAAAGTCACTTAAACTTTATCTACCTCAGTTTCTTCATTTGTAAAATAGGGATCATAATAGCATCCACCTCCCAGAGTTATTGTGAGTGTCAAATGAGAGACTAATTGTAAAATATTTAGCACAGCATCTGGCACACAGTAGGTATTATATAAATGTTAGTTGTGAGTATCATTATATTATTATTAGAAGACATCAGAAAGGAATCAAAGAAAAAGTGATCAAGCATTCAAAACCACAAAAGCAGTATCCAGATATGTATGGGTAATTATTACAATTTAAGCCTAGGATAGTAACACAATATATGTGTTTATACTCATAAACACCAATTAAGGAGTCTACTATTATTCTACTAGAGATCATATTTGAGGTTATTAAGTTGAAAATGGTGATAAAGTTATAATACAGACAGATCATCTACAAAGGCAAAGAAGACAGTAAGAGATAATGAAAAATCTGGATAGTGAGTAAAAAATAGAATATTCTGCCTCATATGGTAGTGAAATTCCAGTCATAGAGGGGTCTTCAAGAAGAGGCAGAGTGACTACTTCTGAGGACTGTTGTAACTTAGATTCACGCTTTGGTAAGAGTCAAACCAGATGACCTCTGAGTAACCACTCTAGTATTCTATAATTCTATGATGTATAAATCAACCTAATCTGATGCAATTATTTTATTTTGGGAAGCATCAAATATATTTCCAGTGGTGCATATGTGAAACATTTTTGTTTATTCATACTATGATGGAACATTGATTACATTTTTGAAAACTGCCTATTGTTAAAATCTGTTGCACTAAGTGACTGAGCCCACAGCACCCAAAACAGATACATCTAAGAGGAAGTTAGTCACAGGAGCTCACCAAAAAAAAAAAAAATTCTCACCAAAAAAAAGATTTGTGAACCAGGAAAAATGGTTGAGTGAAGATCATATTTCCACTAACTATGGCCAGATAAGAAATTTACAGATGCAGCACAGCCCAGGAAGCTCAGAGTGCAGCCTGACGTGCTAGGGACAGGACCCTGAAGAGAAGTCAGGGAGCCACAAGTAGCAGTTCCCAGATAGCTCAACACACAAACAGCTTCAAAGGTCAGTGAGAGGGCCCCTTCACTCAGGAGACAGGAGTATGATCTGGAGTGGTAGCTTTGGGAGACCTCTACCTAAAGCCCCTGGGGGAATTGAACCACTGATCTGAATCTCAGTCCTGAGCTTGACCCTGACAAAGAACTCAAAAGCAAAATGGAAAAGGAGGTTCAAAAGCTCACTGAAGAAAATACTTCTTAAAGATTAGAATGGACCATATGACTTTATGACTTTATATTAATGACTTTATATATATGTATATATACATATAATACATTTATATATAATGACTTTATGAGAAACCAAGAAATTACAAAACAAAGTCAAAAGAATGAAAAAAATAGAAGATAATATCAAATATCTCATGAGAAAAACAACTGACCTGGAAAGTAGATCCAGGAGAGACAATTTTAAAATTATGGGACTACCTGAAAGTCATAATCAAAACATGAGCCTACACATCAGCTTTCATGAAATTATCAAGGAAAACTGCCCTGAAATTCTAGAACCAGAGGGTAAAATAAATATTGAAAGAATCCACTGATCACCTCCTGAAAGAGATCCAAAAAGAAACTCCTAGGAATATTGTTGTCAAATTCGAGAGTTCCCAGGTCAAGGAGAAAATATTACAAGCAGCTAGAAAAAACAATTCAAGTATTGTGGAAATAAAACCAGAATAACACAGGATCTGGAAGCTTCTACATTAAGGGATCAAAGAGCTTAGGATATGATATTCTAGAAGTCAAAGGAACTAGAATTAAAACCAAAAGAATCACCTACCCAGCAAAACTGAGTGTAATACTTCAGGGGGAGAAATGGTCATTCAGTGATATAGAGGACTTTCAAGAATTCTCAATGAAAAGACCAAAGCTGAAAAGAAAATTTGACTTTCAAACACAAGAATCAAGAGAAGCATGAAAAGGTAAACAGGAAAGAGAAATCATAAAAGATTTTCTAAAGTTGAACTGTTTACATTCTTACGTAGAAAGACAATATTTGTAATTCTTGAGATTTTTCTCAGTATTTGGGTAGTTGGAGGGATTACACACACACACACACACACACACACACACACACACACAAACACACACACATACATAGAGAGCACAGGGTGAATTGATTAAGAAGGACTGATATCTAAAAAAAATAAAATTAAGGGGTGAGAGAGGAATATATTGAGGAGGAGAAGGGGAGAAATGGAATGGGGCAAATGATCTCTCATAAAAAAGGCAAGAATAAGCTTTTTCAAAGGAGGAGAAATGGGAGGAGGTGAGAGGGGAAAAGAGAAGCTTACTCTCCTTAGATTTGACTTAAGGAAGGAATAACATGCTCACTCAATTTGGTACAAAAATCTATATTATACCACAGGAAAGTCAGGGAGAAGGGGACGAGTGGAGTGAAGGGGATAATAGAAGGGAGGACAAATGGGAGAAGGTAGTAATTAGAAGTAAACATTTATGGGGAAAGACAAGGTCAAAGACAAAATAGAATAAATGGGGGACAGGATAGGATGGAGGGAAATACAGTTAGTCTTACACAACATAACTATTATGGAAGTCTTTTGCAAAACTACACATATATAGCCTGTATCAAATTGTTTGCCTTCTTAGTGGAGATGGGTGGGGAGGGAGGAAGAGAGACAAGTTGGGGTCCAAAGTATTAGGAACAAATGTTGAGAAATGTTTTTGCATACCCCTGAGAAAAAAGAAATACAGTTAATGGGGTACAGAAATCTATCTTGCCTTACAAGAAAAGAGAGAAGAGGGGGATGGGGAAAGGAGGGGTGTGATAGAAGGAAAGGCATATTAAAGGAAGGGGTAACCAGAATACAAGACATTATGGGGTGGGGGAGGGGAGAGATGGAGAGAAAATTTGGAGCTCAAAATTTTGTGGAAATGAATGTTGAAAACTAAAATTAATTTAAAAAAAGAATAATACCTAATATATGGGTAACTCTTAGCTTTCAAAGCACAGCCTTGTGTATTATTCACATTTAATTCTCAAAACAACTGGGCATGGCAGGTAGAGAGGCAATTTAGTGTTGTTGCAGATAGTATGCTAGACTTAAAGTCAAGAAGATCTGAGTTTGAATCAATTAGTTGTGTGGGTGTACGTAAGGGGTGGTCTCTAAGGACCTTGATTTCCATCTTTTTTTAAAATGAGGATAACAGCACCTACCTCACAGGCTTGTTGTGAGGTTCTGTTTATGATGTAAGCCTTAAAACCTATCTAAATGTAAATTGTTATTGTTAGGGAGGGCATTACTTGACTAGAAGATCCCTGAAGGCAAAGAATAGTCTGCATTTGCCACACTGCTTTGCAGGTAGTAAATATGCTCAATAAATATTTCTAACTTAAAAAAAAAAAAGAAATTTGCAGTGACTTACAGAAAACTTTTTTTTTGTATCTGTCCATGTCATGTAACTCCATGACGTGTGGATAAATGAATTCTAAAGTGAGTACTGAAAGGGCTCAAAGAATGCTTCAGTGTTGTCGAGTTTATAACAGAGAATGTTTTATTGGAGAGAACGAAAGAAACAATTCAAGGAGAAAATAAAAAAGATAAAGGATGTAAAGAAACAGAGAGAGAATATTAAAGAATGGAAGAATGTGTTAGAAAGATGAAAAGTTAGAAGGATCATTGAATATGTGGGTCTGTGTGTAACATGGTGGATATTGATGTGGATGTAAAGTTGGTATGCCTGATTTTGGTCCCTTCTGCTCACTTCCTCTTATTGGTTTGGGGAACAGCTAAATTCTTTCCGACATTTTCCATGGAGGGTGATTTAAGATATGATCATTCTTTTTGTCTCCACTCTGTGTTCTCTACCCTCTTTCTTGCTAAAGATTTAGTCATTCAGGGGCAGAGCCAAGATTGTGGAGTAGAAGGATGGAACTGCTCTAGCTCTCCCACCATAACCCTTAAAAAACATTTCAAAAATGACTCTAAATAAATTCTAGAGCAGCAGAAGCCAGAAAAAAGACAGATTGAAAGAGATTTCCATCCCAAGACAGCCTGGAAAGCTGAAAGGAAAGGTCTATTGCACCAGGCTCAAAGCTGAGTGCAGCCCAGCCTTGGTCACATGGTACCACACAGAGAGGACTAGAGCAGGCCTTAGGGCACAGAATCATGGGTAGCAGCTGCAGTTCCCAGATTTCACAACCCACAAATGCTAAAGACAGCTTCAAAGATCAGTAAGAAAGCTCTTTTACCTGCATGAGAGGAGAGCTCCAGTTCCAACTGTGTCCAGGGTGACAGAGGCATCCACTTTTGGATCCTTCAGCCTAAAGACCCTGGGAAAATCAAGCAAGCTGATCTGGATCTCAGCCCTGAGTAGCAGTCCAGGGGTGAGGAGGAGCACTGACACTGGCTTGGTAAAACTGGTGGTGGCTGTAGAGAGGGAATGCTACTTTAAGATCCTGAGCAGAAAAGAGTATTTATGGTTGCCCAAAGACCACAGCACAGGTCAGGAAGGGAGTAACTCCTCTCTCTTGGTTGTGCCACCTTGGAGGAACCGAGAACTTACAGGTCAATAGAGTATACCTCCACTTGACAAAGGACTCAAAAGTCAAGTAACTGACTGGGAAAATATCCCCAAAAGAGAAAAAAATAAAACTTTAGAAGGTTACTTTCTTGGTGAAAAGGTATTTTCTTCCATCCTTTCAGATGAGGAAGAACAAAGCATACCACCAGAGGAAGACATCAAAGTGAAGGCATCTAGATCCAAAACCTCCAAAAAAATGTGCAATGGTCTCAGGCCATGAAAGAACTCAAAAAAGATTTTGAAAATCAAGTAAGAGAGGTAGAAGAAAAATTGGGAAGTGAAATGAGAGCAATGCAAGAAAATCATGAAAAGTGAGTCAATAACTTGCTAAAGGAGACCTAAAAAATGCTGAAGAAAATAACATCTTTAAAATACACTAATCCAAATGGCAAAAGAGTTCCAAAAAGTCGGGGAGGAGAAGAATGCTTTAAAAAGCATTACTGACCAAATGGAAAAGGAGGTTCAAAAGCTCACTGAAGAAAATAGTTCTTTAAAAATTAGGATGGAACAGATGGAAGTTACTGACTTTATGAGAAACTGAGAAATTCTAAAACAAAACCAGAAGAATGAAAAAATAGAAGAAAATGTGAAATATCTCACTGGAAAAACAACTAACCTGGAAAATAATTGACCCAGGAGAGATAATTTAAAAATTATTAGTCTACCTGAAAACCATGATAAAACAAAGATCTGAGACATCATCTTCCAAGAAATTATCAAGGAAAACTGCCTTGATATTCTAGAACCAGAGGGTAAAATATAAATAAAAAGAATCTACCAATCACCTCCTGTAAGATATCCCAAAAGGAATACTCCTAGAAATATTGTAGCCAAATTCCAGAGTTCCCAGGTCAAGGAGAAAATATTAAAAGCAGCTAGAAAGAAACAATTCAAGTATTGTGGAAATACAATCAGGATAACACAGGGTTTAGCAGCTTCTACACTAAGGGATTGAAGGGCTTGGAATATGATATTCCATAGATCAAAGGATATAGAATTAAAACCAAGGATCACCTACTTAGCAAAGTTGAGTATAATATTTCAGGGGAAAAAATGAATTTCAATGAAATAGAGGACTTCCAAGCATTCTTGTTGAAAAGAGTTGAATAGAAAATCTGACTTTCAAATACCAGAATTAAGGAGATATGAAAAGGTTAACAGAAAAGAGAAGCCTTAAGGAACTCATTAGGGTTGAACTGTTTACATTCCTACATGGAAACATGGTATTTGTAACTCATGAGACCTTTTCAGTATTTTCCTTTTCAGAGGGAATATATATGTATATAGATAGATATATATATATATATATATATATATATATATATATATATATATATATATATATAGGTGTGTGTGTGGGTATGCATGTATGTGTATATTATATATGTATAGATATGTATATGTACATATCTGTATGTGTGTGTCTATATATGTGTGTGTGTGTGTGTGTGTGTGTGTGTGTGTGTGTGTGTGTATATATATATACACACATAGAAAGAGGGCACAGGGTGAGTTGAATGTGAAAGGAGAATACCTAAAAATCTAAAATTTACTGTTGAATGGAATGTACTAGGAGTAGTAGAAAGGGAGAGGTAGAATGTAGCAAATCATCTCATATAAAAGGGAGAAGAAAGAGCTTTTGCAATGGAGGGGAAGAGAGGAGAGATGAAAGGAAATAATTGAGCTTCTCCCTCATAGGATTTGATTTAAATAGAAATCTATTTTATCATGCAGGAAGACAAGGGGGAAGGGGATAGGAGAGGGAAGATAATAGAAGAGACAGCATATTGGGGAAAGGGACAATCAGAAGGAAACACTGTTGTAGGAGGACAGGTCAAGGGAGAGAATAGAATAAATGAAGGTCAGGATAGACCAGAGGGAAATGTGGTTAGTCTTTTACAACATAACTATTATGGAACTGCTTTGCATTGTTACCCATGTATGACTTTCATTGAATTGCTTGTTTTATCAATGAGGGAGGGAGAGAATATGAAACTCAAAACTTTAAGAATGAATGTTAAACATTGTTTTAGCATGCAACTGCAAATTAAGCTATACAGGCAATGGAATATGGACATCTCTTTTGCCCTATGGGAAAATAGAGGGGAAGAGAGATGAAAGAAGGGTGAGTAATAGAAGGGAGGATAGACTGGAGGATGGGGTTAATGGGATGCATGCTATCCTGGAGTGGGGAGAGATGGGGAAAATATTTTGAATTCAGATTCTTGTGAAAGTGAAAGTTAAGAACTGAAAAATAAATTGTATATTAAAAAAAGATTCAGTCATTTACACCCTCTTACAAAAATTAATTACCTTTTTAGCCTAGGGGCAATATAATTACCCTAAAACCCATATGGTCCATTTATCTGCTTTTTTAAACTAAGTTTATAGATAAAGAAAAAACATTCAGGTAAAGACCTGGCTTTTTGTTCTAATTTAAATGTATGTTTATCTCTGTCTAATCACTGGTCTCTTTAGGTTTGAGGCCAAAATTCAGATATAGGAAATAGTGAGGTAAATGATGTCAGTAGGGAAGACTAGGTCATGAGAAGTTAAGGAAATTATAGCCATTTCTTTAAAACTTCCCTTAGTCCTTAAAGATGTAGAAGTAACTGGTATCTTGAGCCTGGGTCTTTTGTTCCAAGATTCCTCTGGAGTCTCTTTCCTTCCTCTGTTTCACCTTAAACCATTCCTTTTTATTTCTCCCCTTGCCTGTTATCTTTGTGCCACCAATTCTTTCTAGCTAAGCTTGTTAAGGCTTGGGTAGAGCTGTGGATGAGTGACTGTGTCCCTACACTGCTACTTTTGCTGCTTTTCAAGTTTCTGTTCTTCCTCTTAGCTAATGTCTAAAAAACAAACAAACAAACAAACTCCCAGCCTTGACTCAAGTCTGCTTTTGGGTTTAAAGACTATTGTTATGATGTCAAATTGCTCCCAGGGCTAAGAAAGAATATTTGACCCTCTGAATTACAAATTCTCTCTGAACTACAAATGCCAATCAGTTCTCAAACTTCCATTATCTATGCAATAAATATGAAGCTTTTTCTGTAGAACAGAACTTCTTTTTCATCTTGTAGACCTCTTTGATAGTCTGGTGGAATCAGTGAATTCTTTCTTAGAATAATATTTTTATATGCATAAGTAAGATTACAAAGGAAACCAACAATGTTGAAATATAGTTATCATTTTTTTTTTAAATTCATGGACCCCAAGTTAAAAATCCATGCTACATCCCTCACCTTTTTACTGCACATGAATAGTGCCTTTCACCTGGCTTACAAGGAGAAAGCTAAAAGCCAGCCAGGATCTTGTCCACTTTGTTCCCCTTTCCAATCCAAGCCAGCCTAGAGTCCTTTGCTGAATTCTTAGAGGCCATCAGAAAGAAATTCAATCCTTGAGTCAGATGAACCCAGGCCACTGAAGATGTATCCCTGCAGCTCTGAACCTGATCCTCATAGAACCTGAACACTTTGCTTGGGGAAACTTGAAGACACAACTTGAACAGACTTTTATGGGGGTGGTAAAGGTAAGAAAAGAGATCATGGGGCCATTAACTTATAAATGAATATATAGTACCACATCATCCCTTTCCCAGACTTGCTGAGAAAGGAGCCAAGTCATTGAAGAGAAGTCTTTGATGAGGAAAGTATTCTAAGTATAGATATATTTTTTTGTAAGGTAAAAACCATTTACTCAAACTCAGGCTGTCCCTAACAACATTCCTAACTCTCCACCCCTGAGTCAACCATTACAGGAAGAAACTACCGATCTCCTAATCCAGCCCTAGAAAATTATTTGTCTCTCAAGTATGTTTTGTATTTTCCTATCATTTTAAGTCCGCCAGGCTGTAAAAACAATAGTCTTTCCTGTACGTTTTAGGGGGAAACCATGGTTTTAATATTTATCACCCCTAAGTTTAAGATGTTCTTTTTATTGAAAAATTTTTAAACAAAAAAAAATCCCTGCTATAGAGACTAATACTTGAGAACTTCTTTCAGGCTCCAGGTAATGATACTATAGTTCCAAAGATACCATGAGAGAGAGGTCATCTTGTAATGGTTATATGGAGAACATGTCTATGGATTCCACTAATCAAAAGATGATGCAGAAGGACACCCTCTCACTGATGGACTATTCCTTGTAGACTATGCATAAGCCTGTAGCAGAGTGACATTACTCAAAATACATTCAGATAGAGGCTCTAAGTGTAGCAGAGGAGTCTCAAAAATTACAAGAGGCAAAGGCAAAGACATCAGAGATAAGGGTGACAATGAAGATAAGGGTAAAATTAGGGAAAGGTATGTAGAAAAAAATAAGTAGTATGGATCTAGACATGGAATCCAAAGTCTAGCATTGAACCTAGACCATGATGATAAATTCAAGATTTTGCAGAAAAGTACTTCATTGTCTAGAATTAAGAAATTAACATGCCTAGACTTATCCCCCTTAAAAGAAATCTTAGAATATCTGTCATATACTTCAAATTTATTTTAAATGTACATATTTAGGTGCATATTGTCTTCCCCATTTGCATGTTTCCTGAAATCAGAAGATCTTAAAATATTCTTGTATTCCCAGCACTTTATTCAGAGTCTAGAAAATAGTAAATTATTAATAAAAGTTTGTGAATTGATACCATCAACCTCTATGTTTCAACACTAATGGGATAATTTTGTTCTCATACCATCCAGTTCTTAGTGCCTTCCAATTAAAAGCAAACTGGATTTTTAAAATATATCTCTTACACACACATATATGTGTGTGTATGGTGTATGTGTTCAAATATGTATATATAATATATGAGCGTATATATATATATATATATATATATATATATTCCCTATCCAATATAAACAAAGATAGGTAAGGTTGAATTTTTATCTTTGATTTTCAGGCACCTAGAACATTGTAGATGCTTAACAGATGCTTATTGATTATTTGATTGGTTAAATCCCTTTCTTTCTATGTTGAATCTGGTATAGAGATATATCAATGGGGGCTTGAGGCATGGTTTCAGACAGATGGCAAGAGCAAGGGAACCAATCCAACCATCCAAAGAATGTTCAGGTGGGGGTAATTGGGGATCTTCTGCTAAGGTATATAGAAAGCCTGCAATTTAACAAGCTCCAGTGAACAATGGAGAGGTCTGCTATCTTCCTAGATTAATACATAATATTATGTTATGTTATATTACATTGCATGGTGTTGTATTATGTTACATTGCATTACAATATGCCATCTTATGTCACATCATATCATATTGTGCCATGTCATGTCACATCATGCCATTTTATAACGTCTTGCTGAGAGACAAATACACTTTGAGAGTGAGAAGATGATGAAACAACATGGGACAATGGGAAAAAAATGATAAGAAAGGAAAGGGAACCAAAAGAGTATAGTATAAAGGGAGCCAATGAAAGAGCTAGTGCCCAAGTGGAGGGTGGTTGACAGTATCAGCTGAGGACTGGAAGAAAAAATCTGATGTATTTAGGATGAAGGAGCTCAAGATAATGCTGAATGAGGACCAGTTAAAGCAACTCTGAATGTTTATTATGGAGAAGATCAAGGCAGGGTATGATAGTTAAATTCTAGCATTCGAACTTTGATTTAATTTTATTCAGAGTAATATTTCTAATTGTTAAGAAGTTTTATGTTTATATATGTTTATATAAAGCCTAAGTAAATTTGCCTCTCTACAACTACTGTGAAATACTCCCTGCTCTGACCTTGGCCCATCATACTCACTTAGCTAGTTAAATCATACCTCCCTTTCCTCCCTAAGCTTTTTCTTTTCTAAGAAAAACATTCCTTATTCCTTCAGCTAATGCACAGTTCTCCCAATATCCTGACACCTCTTCTCTGTATGTCATCCTTCAACGAGTACCCAAATTATGTTATTAAGGTAACTAAAAATGATGGATCAGTCATTTTTAAATTGTGAGTTTGATATAAAAAGTTATCATATCACCTGACTTTCCCTCGAGCTTCCAATTGATGCAGATTTGCAAACATTGCAGCGAAACCAGTTCAACCCCACAAATATTCAGCAGTGTGAGCCACAGAGACTGTTAAGGTTCTAAAATGAATCCAAAGTCAACCCATTAAACCACTTTGACCACTCAACATGTAAATCCAAGTTCTGAGTACATAGAGTCATTTTGTTTCCTGCACCTGAAAAATACTTATCTTTCAAAAGTGCTGAAAAGCCACCCACCTGAACCTCTTTTTCTTTTTCCAACCAGGTGCACAATATCGATGCTTTTTTCTTCCTTTGAGTGTTTATGCTTCAGTCAGTAAACTCTCAGGCTGGTGCTTAGTAACTTTTTCAGGACAATTTCATCTATTTCCCAGTTGTGTGTACATTTGAGGCATAATATACAGAACAAATATTGTAATAGTCTCCCATCTATTTAAGTGATAAATACTGACTCATTATTTAACTCATATCTGATGTTTCAATATCTTAAATGCGTAGTCATGATTTTCATAAGAGTTAGACATATATCTTTAATGGAGCTCAGAAAAACAGAGAATGGGTTGTAGACCAACATTGAGAAGAAGAAAAAGTAATCAATAATACAAGAACTTGTAATAAAATAGTAAATATCCTAATTGAGTATAGCAAAACACATTTTGTCCTTAAAAAAGTTTTCAAATATGGTACACATTTGATAATATTATATATAAATAAGTGCCAGAGGTAAATAGTATCTGCAGTTTTATTTAATACCTCATCTAGAATAAGCTTACTTTTTTAAAAAGAAATCTTTTAAGTGGGCCCAATGTTTGCACTGAGCACATTCGAGTAGTGAACATTTATTCAGAGTTCTTAAAATACTTTTTGAAGTTTCCCTAATTAATTTTCAACACAATGTATTGGGAAAGGAATGCACATTATAAAGTGATAAATGCTTATGTCTATTATGGGAGAAAAGTTCTCCTGGGAATAAGTAAGAATAAGCACAAATTCTGTCTTTTTTAGAACCTGCTGAGATTCAGTTCTTCAGCAGTAGATCCAAAGAGACAAACCAAGGAGAGGGCAAGAGTGAAGAAATGGCCTATTTTCCTTCTTATATCTGGCAATTACTGTAGTTGAATAGGTGACTTCATCGTTTTCTTGCACTTTTTGTAGTTCTAGGACAATTGCCAACAACACATTTTCTCAACTATTCAAAGACATCATTCAAACTTGTTTACCCAAAAATTGCCAGAAGAAACATTCACCTGAAATGCAGTCACTCTTTCTCTCTGGTCTGTACTACGCATCAGAAGTGTTAAGACTCTTTCCCACCCCGTGCCAATTAATAGGAAATTACTAACATCCATCATTTTTAATTCAAGTGATATTCATGCACACCAGGGAAATATATGAAAGACAAATACCCAGATTGCTTAAGGTTGATCTCAAGGTCAGTCAAAATAATCCACAGGAAACATTTACAGGCAGCTGAAATTGCATATAATTTGTTAGTAATCTTTTAAGGCAATCTCTTATAGATAAGTTGTGTCTCAGTAATTTGGAGTGGCCAACATGAATTTTGATTCAAAAAGACAAGCTTTGAGGAGCTTAATTGAAAGAGAACATATTTATGTAATCTTAAACTTGGCAAGGCAGGGAGATCAGTGGTAGAGATTACCTTTTAGTTCCTTCATGCCATGTGAGTTGATGCACCCATTTGATCAAATGCCAAATTTCCAAGCAATAATCTTATACTTTTTTGTTTGCTAAAAAGAATTAAAATTCAGGATTTGATAATGAAGCCATGTGTCTGTCTGTGTGTCTTTATTAGTATCCTTGAGAGAGGCAGAGATATTGTGTTTACCAATGGTAGATCTTCCATTTGAGCATATGTAGGAGAAAGTACAGAGCAGATTTCGAACAATTTTAAAATTCAATATAGATCTCTTCTTATACTATGTTTGGAAATGTTAACATTTTTTGCATTTGACATAATGCTTCTCCTCAACAGACACATCATACACACACACACACACACACACACACACACACACACCTTCAAAGTTAAATAGAGCCCTTCCTTTATTTTTTTTATCTGCCCTCCACCTTTACAAAAGGGGGAATCTATATTTTTCTTTTTTTAAATAAATTATATTGAAAATTTTTGTTTCTACATCACCTACATTCTCCAATATATATCTCTCCTTTCTTCCTCCAAGTGAGTTATCTCTTATGATGAATAATACAAAAGAGGAAATTTAAATAGTTTGGCAAAAACAACCATATTAATGAAAAGTCTAACATTATATGTAGAATTCAATACCTATAATCCCCTACCACTTCAAAGAGGAGAGAACACTGTCTTCTCTTACATCTTCTTTAGGACCATATTTTCTCAGTATCATTTCATAGTATTTGTTTTTTATTGATTTGTTGTCATTCTTTAGATTTACATTATTTGTAGTTGTATATTTTGATTTTGTTTCTTACTTCATTTTGCATCAGTTTTTATATGTCCTTCTATGCTTTTCTGTATTTATCATAACCTTCATTTCTTAATTATTCCATTACCTTCGTGTATCCCAACTTGTTTAAGCATTCCCCAATTTATGGACATCTTTTTCTCCCAATATCCTGCCACTACAAAAAGGAGGATGCTATAAACAGAACTATTCTATCAGAAAGACTGTGAAAGCCATTGATAATTCAGTAGTATACATAGTTATTAGGGAAATAAATGCATTTTCCTTGTAGATTTACAAAAAGGGATTTATGGATGAAATTTCCAAGAAACAACTATAAGAGAATAGTAAGAAATGCAGTCACCTATTTTTTTTGAAAATAAGAGTATTACATAAAGAGAACTATTGGATACTTCGATGCTTGACTTTTTTTCCCATTAATTTGATAACCAGAAGAAAAAAGTTTATCAGTTCTGGTTGGAGAGATTGGATGACTTCAGAATCCACATCCTCATTACTCAGAACCAGATTCCACCCTTCAGTGTGATCACTGCTGTCCTCAGTTCCTTCCTACTAAGCCCCCACGTGTGTGCTGAGTGGTCCAGAGATCATGAGTGATACCAGTCAACTGCCACAGATATCTGAACTTCAGCAATGTTTAACTTGTGCTATTCCAGGCAAAATGTAAAGATGATGAAATAGCGGAAGGTCCAATTTATAGTCTGATAACATAAAAGCATATGGACCATACAATATGAAAAAATTTGTATCTTTGGATTAAAATGCTTAGAACCATTTCATGTTATTGATTATTTTTTTCTAAGAATGCATGTCATGTATGTTTACTTAGACTCAAAACAATCATCCTACTCTTAAATGCTACTCAAAAGCATTATGCAGTAGTTGCTACCTTATAAGAGTTACACCTAAATAAATCTTCAAGCCTGTATTAAATATCTACTATGTGGTAGGTATGGGTGGCACAAAGACAAAAAATTTTACTCTCAAGCTTACACTTTTTATCAGGAGAGTTGGCATGTGTATGTATGGGCATCCCATCTATTTCCAAAATTTTACCACCATAAAAAGGGCTATTATAAATATTTTTGTATATGTAGGTCCTTTTCCCTTTTTAATGATTTCTTTGGGAAACAAACCTGGTAGTGGTATTGCTATATGAAAGTGTATATATAGTTTGGTTGCCCTTTGGGCATAGTTCCAAATTGCTGTTTAGAATTAGTTGGATCAGTTCACAACTTCACAGAGTATCAGTTTCTCAGTTTTCCTAGATCTTTTCCAAGATTTATCATTTTCCTTTTTTTTGTCATTTTAGTCAATCTGATAGGTGTGAAGTGGTATCTCAGAGTTGTGTTATTTTGCATTTCTCTAATCAAAAGTGATTTAGAGCACTTTATATGGCTACAGATAGCTTTGATTTCTCCATCAGAAAAATTACCTGTTCATATTCTTTTATCATTTTATCAATTGCAGTGTGATTTGTATTCTTATAAATGTGACTCAGTTTTCTATATATTTGAGAAATGAGGCCTTTATCAGAGATACTTGCTGTAAAGATTGTTTCCTGGCTTTTTGCTTTCCTTCTAATCTTGGTTACATTGATTTTGTTTCTACAAAAGTTTTTTAATTTAATATAATCAAATTTATTTATTTTACATTTGGTAATGCAGTCTCTTGTTTGGGCACAAATACTTCCCTTCCCCATAGATCTATTCCTCTTCTAATTTGTTTATGGTGCTCTCATTTGTGTCAAAATCATGTCTCCATTTTGACCTTATGTGTGGTATGTAGTACGTGGTATGAGATGGTCATCTATATCTAGTCCGTGTCCTATTGTTTTCAAGTTTTCTCAGCACTTTTTGTCAAATGATGAGTTTTTAATGCCAAAAGCTGAGGTCTTTCAGTTTATCAAACACTAGGTTACTACAGTCATTGACTATTGTGTCTTGTGTGCCTAATCTATTCCACTGATCTATCATTCCATTTCTTAGTTTTCATGATCACTGCTTAATAATACAGTTTGAAATACGGTGTTGCTAGGATGCTTCCCATTGTATTTTTTTCATTAATTCAACATTGTCTGATTCTACTTTCTAAGCAATTTTCCAAGCTATTGGTTCTTTTTTCATAATTCTCTTGCATCACTCTTGTTTCTTTTCGCATTTTTTCTTCTACCTCTCTTATGTGACTTTTGAGCTCTTCTGTAAGTTCTTTCTGGGCTTGAGACCACTTTCCATTTTTCTTTGGGGCTTTGCCCATGGGTGTTTTGACATTGTTTTCCTCTTCAGAGTTTGTGTCTTGGTCTTTCCCATCACAATAAAGACTTTAAATGGTCAGGCTATTTTTTTGTTGTTTTTTGTTCCTTTTTTATGGTCTTTTTACTTTCTTTTAAATTTGATCTTTGCTCAAAGGTTGAAGGGGCTCTGTCTCAGGCTTCTTGTGCCAGTGGCTGCAGGCCCTAGCTGTTTAACTGGTGCTATGCTGATGCTGCCCTGAGGCCCATGGGGACCCCAAGCCTGGTTCTTGATTGAGGGGGTGAACTGATGGATGACTGGTGCTGCTGGAGGCTACAGGAATCAGGCAGCTTACCTGATGCTGAGCTGGGGTCCTAGAAGCCTGTGGATGTCTGCCCACCAGAGGGTACCTGTTTGCCCTAGACTTTGCTGAAACATATGGAAGTCTGGCCTCAGAAGGACACCTATTTTCTCTCAGCTATGTTGAATCACTAGTCTACTTTCTGTATGTCCAGGAGGACACCGACCCGCCTGGGCAACACTGAAGCACCAGGATACTAGAGAATGTATGTTTGCCCAGGGATAGGCTGAAACACATGCTGGTTCTCAGTCTGTCAGTTCCCTTGGTGGTGGGGAGAAGGGTCCCACTGTTTGTGTTTCACATACACACAAATACATACATACATACATACATACATAGGCACACATACACACATATGTGTATGTATTATGTGTATATATGTATATGTGTATTTATGTATGCATATACACATGTACAACAAAGTTTTTTTGGAAGGATGAGGCATATATTACCCTAAACCACATATTCTATATTTTTCATTTCCCTTTTTTTAATATAGATTTATTTATTTGACTTTTTACATAAATTTTCACAAAATTTTGGGTTCCAAATTTTCTCCCCATTTGTCCCCTCACCCCACCCCAATACACCCAGCATTCTAATTTCCCCTATCACCAATCTGCCCTCTCTTCTATCATCCCTCCCTTCTCTTGTCCCCATCTTCTCTTTTATCCTGTAGGGCCAGATAACTTTCCATTCCCCATTACCTGTATTTCTTATTTCCTAGTAGCAAGAACAATACTTGACAGTTGTTCCTAAAACTTTTGAGTTCCAACTTCTCCCCATCCCTCCCTCCCCAGCCATTCCCTTTGGGAAGGCAGGCAATTCAATATAGGCTATATCTTTGTAGTTTTGCAAATGACTTCCGTAATAGTCATGTTGTATAAGACTAACCATATTTCCCTCCATCCTATCCTGTCCCCCCATTATTGCTATTCTCTCTTTTGATCCTGTCCCTCCCCAAGAGTGTTGACTTCAAATTGCTCCCTCTTCCCATTGTCCTCCCTTCCATCATCTCCCCCACCCTGCTTATCTCCTTCTCCCCCACTTTCCTATATTGTAAGATAGGTTTTCATACCAAAATGAGTGTGTATTTTATTCCTTCCATTAGTCGAATGTGATGAGAGTAAACTCCGTGGTTTTTTTTTTCTCATCTCTCTTCTTTTTCTCTCCACTAAAAAGTCTCCTGCTTGCCTCTTCTATGAGAGATAATTTACTCCATTCTATTTCAACCTCTCTCCTCCAAATACATTTCTCTCTCACAATTTACCTTGATTTCTTTTAAGATATGATCCCATCCTATTCAATTCACTCTGTGCTCTCTGTCTCTGTGTGTGCATGCATGTGTGTATGTGTATGTGCACGCGCCTGTGTGCACATGTGTGTGTGTATGTGTTTATGTGTGTGTGTAACCCAGATATTGAAAAGATTCAAGAGTTACAAATATTGTCTTTCCATGTAGGAATGTAAACAGTTCAACTGCAGTAAGTCCCTTGACTTCTCTCTGCTGTTTACTTTTTCATGCTTCTTCTCATTCTTGTGTTTGTAAGACAAATTTTCTTTTCAGCTCAGGTCTTTTCATCAAGAATGCTTGAAAGTCCTCTATTTCATCCCCAGAAGTATTATACTCAGTTTTGCTGGGTAGGTGATTCTTGGTTTTAGACCTAGTTCCTTTGACTTCTGGAATATCCTACTCTATACCCTTCAATCCCTTAATGTACAAGCTGCTAGATCTTGTGTTATCCTGATTGTATTTCCACAGTACTGGAATTGTTTCTTTCTAGCTGCTTGCAATATTTTCTCCTTGACCTGAGAACTCTGGAAATTGACCACAATGTTCCTAGGAGTTTGTCTTTATGGACCTCTTTTAGGCAGTGATTGTTGGATTCCTTGAATGCTTATTTTGCCCTCTGGTTCTAGAATATCAGGACAGTTTTCCTTGAGAATTTCATGAAGGATGATGTCTAGGCTCTTTTTTTGGTCATGGCTTTCAGGTAGTCCCATAATTTTTAAATTGTCTCTCCTGGATCTATTTTCCAGGTCAGTTGTTTTTCCAATGAGATATTTCACATTATCTTCCATTTTGTCATTCTTTTGGTTTTGTTTTGTGATTTCTTGGTTTCTCAGAAAGTCATTGGCCTCCATCAGTTCCATTTTAATTTTGAG
>CM053773.1:26321122-26351518 GCA_028658325.1 Potorous gilbertii | reverse complement strand
ATCTGTTCCATTCTAATTTTGAGAGAACTATTTTCTTCAGTGAGCTTTTGCACCTCTTTTTCCACTTGGCTGATTCTGCTTTTGAAAGCATTCTTCTCCTCATTGGCTTTTTGAACCTCTTTTGCCAATTGAGTTAGCCTATTTTTCAAGGTGTTATTTTTTTCAGCATTTCTTTTGGGTCTCTTTTTGCAAGGTATTCACCCATTTTTCATGCTTTTCTTGCATCTCTCTCATTTCTCTTCCCAGTTTTTCCTCCACCTCTCTAACTTGATTTTCAAAATATTTTTTGAGCTCTTCCATGGCCTGAGCCCATTGGATATCTATTTCACATGTTTGGGATACAGAGGCCTTGACTCCTATGTCTTTACCTGATGGTAAGCAGTTTTCTTCCTCATCAAAGAGGAAGGGCAGAATCATCTGCTCCTCAAGAAAGTAACCTTCTATGGTCTTCCTTTTTTTTCCCTTTTTCGGGCATTTTCCCAGCCAGTTCTTTGACTTCTGAGATTCCTCTCCACCCCAACCCAGATCTGCCCAGCTAGTGCTTGGGGTCTGAGATTCAAATGCTGCTCCCCAGCCTCAGGGCTTTCAGTGGTGGGCCCAGCTGCTATTCAGGGTAAGATTAAATCAGATTCTCAGGTGGGAGCAGGGCTGCCTCCCAGGCTCAGTTCCCTCAGGGGGTTTATGCAAGAGACCTTCTGTAATGGAGCTTCTGCAGAGCTCCTGCCTGCTCCTGTAGCCTCTGACCAGCTGCTGCCTCTGCCTCTGCCTCCCGAGGGGGCCTGAGTTATGGAGACACCCCACTCCCCTCTAGGCCAGCCCAGAAGTCTCTCTCACTGACTTGTGAGTCTGTGGGTGGAGGGACCTTCGTGGCTGCTGGAGATTCTGTCCCTGAAGCCTGCCCCAATCTGCTCCTCTCTTTGCCAAGTGGTCAGGGAAAGGCTGGGCTCCACTCCTGTGTGGCGTGAGACGGACCTTTGGGATCGGTTTTTCAGGACTCTCTGGAACGGAGAATCCTTCTTTCCTTCACTGTTTCTGTGAGACTTCCAATTCTCCAGAATTTGTTGGGAGTTCTTTTTATAGGAGATCCATGGGCTGTGGGTTTGGAGGCAGCATATGTGAATCTTTCTACTCCACCATCTTGGCTCCTCCTCCATGGTCTCATTTTTAAATGGAGGGGTTTGGACCAAATGACCTGTAACATCCCTTTCCCTTAACTCTAAATCTATGATTGTATGTGAAAGGGATTACTTAATGACAGAAAAATTCTTGACTTCTGTTAATGTAGATGGCAGTGCATTGATTCCAACCAATATAGATCCTTCTCAATGAAATTCATGGTCACTCAGAAGAGAATGATCTAGTATCTACCCAGAAGGAATAGTGAAGATTAAGAATTCATATTGCATGGATGATGACATGTAGTTAGACAAAGAAACAAATTGAATGTATAACCCATCATACATAGATTTTGTCTGATGTTATAGATGAACAATAAGCTAAATCCAGAATTGAATAGATAAATAAATATCATCTATGGAATTGTGTATCATTTTTGATGAAGTCAAACCATGCATTACTTCAACGTTCCATATTTTTAGTACTGTGAACTTGGTGATGATTTATACAGTTTAAAATCACAGTACATTTCAATCTCAGAAGAATTATAATTCTGAATGACCCCAAATTCAAGATATATGTGTGGTGGTGTAAGCAGGTTGGTGCATTTTTACCAATGATGGCTTGCATTTGAGAAGTAATATAAAAGACATCAAGATATGCATAACTGCAAAAGAAAATAAGCTAGGCAGCTGTCAAGAGTTAGATATAACAGTGATCAACTCAAATATTGTATTGGTATCTGTGGAATATCACAAAAGAAAGCCTTCTGTGCACTGATTTCATCTTTTGTGGAAGATTTTATGGAAAAACACAAAAAAGAACTACACAGGATATATAGTTATGAGTGAGTTGCTGTCTGAACTGGTGACAAGAATATGCATGTGGAGGAAATCATGATTCCTTTGGATGATGAAAAGTGTTGAACTGATCAAAGAAAAACTGGTGGAAAATATCTTATGACTAAGTGAAATCTCTTCATAAAAATACGGAGAGATGAAAGAAGAATCAATAAGCTAAAATGCACATACAGTTAGGCATACTTTGAGAAGACCATTTTAACCAAGTTTTCCATGAATATATAGTTTCCCTTTTTGGCTGTCATTTCTTCAAATTAGAAAGCTTTGAGTCTTGTTTTGTATTTTATCTACATATTCTTAATTTTGATTTTAAACAACATTTGAACCTGAACCAAAATTTTTAAGTGCCTTGGTAACTAAAGAATTTCTATCTAGCGTTTGTCTGTGGGCTCAAAATCAAACTATCGTATCATTGGATTGTTTTTATTGTTCAGTTGTTTCAGACAAGTCTTGTCCAATTCTTTGGGATCCCATTTGGGATATCTTGACAAAGATATTGGAGTTGATTACCATTTTCTTCTCCACATCATTTTACAGATGAAGAAACTGAGACAAACAGTAAAAAAACCTGTTTACTTACAAACAGGTAAGTAAATGACTTACCCAGAATCACATGGTTAGTAAGTGTCTGAGAACAGATTTGATATCAGGAAGATGAGCCTTCCTGACTTCAGACCCGGCACTCTATCTACTCTGACACTTAAGTTTTCCCTCATTATGAAACTGCAAAATAAGTACACTTATCGTGCTCATAAGGTTTGGTTCATTTTTTTGTTACTTTTCATCTTAGTTGACTAGATCACTAGGGTATTAAGTTTTTGGCCAGAGTCACACAAGCAGTTATGTGTCAGATGTAGTATTTGAACTCAGTTTTTCCTGGCCCTTAGGCCAGCTCTCTCCACTACCTTATGTACCAAAACAGATGCATGGAAAGTGAAAATTAGATCACCTCCAGATCTTTTCTGTATAGGACATTAAAAGTTCAGAAATTTCATTTCCCTTTCATTTTATTTCAAATCAAAAGGTAATTATTTAAATCAATAATTTGTGATTATCGATTAAGATCCAAGTTTCTTGAGGTCAAGGACTATTTCATTCTTTATTTGTATCCCCAATTTAGCACAGTTCCTGGAACATAGTAGGCACATAATAAGGATTATTAATTAATAATCCGTAGAAGTGAATAAGTATTTGTTAACCGTAAATATGACCTTGTTCCTTCTTGTTCATTTTCAAACTTGGAGTAAGGCACATATGAAGCATTCCAGTGATATGGCAAATGGTCATAATGGTTCTTTGCTACTCAAATAAATCTATTCTTTCATTCTTTTTCTATTTTTATTTTATTCTAAAGTTATTCCATACTAAATAAGATAAGCAATTCCATATACAAAGCAGAGCAGAAAAATTGAACCATATATAAAGCTGTGAATCTGTATTATGGCTTGCTTTTCTTTTTAAGCTTATAATGTATTCAATATGTTATCTTCAAAGTTGCACTGCTTGTCTATTTCCTACTGACCTTCATTCTGTTATCTTTTATGCATTATTAATGACTTCAATTATCCTCTTTTCTTACTTTTTCATTTAGTTACCCTATTGGACTTCCCCCACCCCAAGCCTTTACCACCAAATTAACAAAAAAGAAAAACAAAACACAACCTTGCATCATATGTGAATAGTCAAGCAAACAAATTCCTTCAGTATTGAAGTCCAAAATCAGTACGTGTCATTCTGTCCCTTGAGTAAATTAATTCTCTGTTAGGAAGAGTAACATGTTTGAGTATTGATTCTTTAAAATTATAGTTAGTCATTGATCAGAAATTTCAAGTCTTTCAAAATGATTTCATTTACAATATTGTTATCTGTGCATAAATTTTTCTGTGGGTTCAGAATCAACCCATAAAATTTTTCCTAAGTTTCTCTGGAAATTTTCTAAGCATTTCCCAAAGTACAATAATATTCCATTACATTCTCATATATAATTTGGTCAGCTAAGCCACAATTAATAAGTACCCCTATTTTCCAGTTCTCTGCTATTACTGAATCACTGTGGACATGTGCAGTTTTCCTTCTTTCTTTAAACTTTTTTGGGGGGATATAGGTCTCATGATATTATTGCTGTGTCAACATTTATGTATAATTTAGTGACTTTTAGGTATTCTCAAAATGCTTTCCAGAATGGCAGGACAAATTCAAAGTTCTACCAACAGTGCCTTAGGGTTTTTATTTTCATACAGCCCCTCTAAGAAGTGACAGAATCCATTTTTGTCATTATTGACATCTGATAGTGTGATATGAAGCTTCAAAGTTGCTTTAATTTGAGTTTCTCTAATTTGGAGCTTTCAAAAAATAATTGTTAGGCTAACATACACACGTATTTAAATTATATATTTGATCTGTATTTTTTCTTTCCTTGTTTTATCTCTTATTAAATTTATATCATATGAAGAATTTGGTAGTATCTCTTCCTATTGTTGAGATAATTTATCTAATATTATAATTATTTAATCTTTGAATGGTTAATATTATACAGTTTTCAATTCAATGTGTTCAATAAGGGATGTTTTTTAATGTTTCTGCTTTTTGGCATGTATTAGCTCTTTTATATTCTTTGTAGTACCTGGTCAATATTTTTAAAAGTGTCATTTATTGTTCATAAATATGCATACTATTTTATTTTCCTACTCAGTAATTGTCAGAAATTCATCAGGTGGAAATCTTTTAAAATTCTATTTGGGTCTTTGACTTCTTTCTTCTTTATGTTTGTTTGATTTGTCTAGGAAGGATCTAAGGTTTCCAGTTCTTAGAGTTTTACTATTTGTTTCTCCTAGAAGCTTGTAACTACTCTTTGAAATATTCAGATGCTTTGTCAGTTTGGTTCAAATATATTAAATATAGATATTAATTCATTGATTATGGTGCCTTTAAGTTTAATGTAATTTTCCTATTTTTCACGAGTCCATTGCTGTTTTCCCATCTGGGATGATGATTGCTAACCAAGTTTTATAAAATTAATCTTAAGCATAAAATATTTTGTTCTTATCCTTTATATATATGAATATTTATTTTCAAATGTATTTCTTAAAAACATCATATTGTGGGATTTTGCTTTCTAATCAACTTTTTCTAATTTATAGGTTAGTTAATTCCATTTACATTTATGTTTATGAACATGAATTGTGTATTTCTCACTCTCCAGTCTATGATCTCATATGGGTTCCTTTTCATTTTTGCAGATAAGAGGATGGGGAGAGAAGGGTGCACTCAGAACTGATTTGTTTGAGGCAATCTCCTTCAGCTATCACGCTTCTCTTCCCTTTTCCCAGATTCTGATACAAGTTTCTTGTCCTTTATTTTTTTTTCCATTTAACTCATCCTCTCCTGTGATTCATCCTTTTGTAAGGACATTACATAAGTGACATTAATTTCACTTATGAGTAATCTTTCCTTTATCCCTCACCCCTCCACCTCCTTTTCTTATCCCTTCTCTACTCAGTGCCAGCCATATTCCTATAGCAGGATCTTGCCTGTTTCATTCTCCTGCTCAAAATCTTCAAGCAACTCTTATTTCCTCTAGGGACAAATACAAACACCTTGTCTTTGGTATGTAAAATTCCACCCCCTCCCCCATTCTAGTCTCAATTAACCTTTCCTACAAGTTTTTATTAAATAGTATTCTTCTTCACATGCTCTATGATCTGTCTACCCTAATAGGTCTTCTTGAAATGACTTATGCATAACACCACACCTCCCATTGCTGTGCTTTTGCATAGGCTGTCCCTCAGGTCTACAGTGCATTTTTTCCTCACTTCTATCTCTTTGGATTTTAAGAAAAAGTCAGTAATTTGAATAATCCCTACCATCATTTTATTATTCTACCTTAGATATTAGACCACATCAAGTTACAAGACAATACTTACTTAATGAGTGATAATTAAAATAAATATTTTAAAGTCTTTTATTTTAAAGGTTATCGTACTCATTTTGTAGCAAAAATGATTCAAAGAATTTCATGTATTTGATATCTAGAGAGCTGAAGAAAAATAATAACCAATATATGAAACATTTACATATTTTTTCTATAACAATAGTTACCTTCAGGAAAATTTCTTACTTTGATTACATTTCTCAATAGAGAAAAGAGTTGATAGTTTCTGTAGCAAAATACAAAGTGTATGAATTCAAATATACTTTCAAAATTTTCAAAATGTCCTTAGTTTTGTAGGTGTGCTTATGACTGGAATAACGATATAACTTAAGTTTTGTATTTTTAAAAATTTCTTATTAATGTAGCTTAATTATGACTTTTTTTTTGTTCCTAGACTTATGATTTCATTGGTACTGGGAACTCTCAGTAATGAAATTTTCTCTACCCAATGCAAAAGGACACTGGCTCTGTAATTCATAGTCTTTGATAATTGATTTTCAAATAGTGGTAACAGAATATGGATATGTATTTACTTCCTGTGATGCCACAGTCATTATTCATCCCTTTGTTTACAGAATGGATAAACTGGGGATAGGACTTGAACTAATGAATTTTGTATCTATAATTTCCCACTATAGTAATCTAAATTTCTTGACCTATATGAGTCATGTGCTATAAACACTCTCTGGTCTAAATTCTTCATTATCTTCACCATCTAAAATCATTAACTAAGCACATAATTCCATCATCTTTTGATAGATGTTATGTAGCAGAGGAGTCAAACACATTGCCAAGATTGCAACTACTAAATGAGACCTAAATCATATTAAAATGTAATTGAGCAATATTTTAAAAAATAATAAAATACTAAAAAATATAGATGTTAGTGATTACTTTCCTTCCTTCTTTTCTTCCTTCCTTCCTTTCTTTCCTTTCCAGATTAAATGACTTGAGTCACACAGCTAGTAAGTATCTGAATTTGAACTCAAGTCCTCCTGACTTCAGTGCCAATGCTCTATCCACTGTGCCACCTAGCTGCCCTTCCTCCCACTTTGTAGGCAATCTGAGTTGTGTTTTGGGGTATTTGGGGAGGCAATTGGGGTTAACAATATGCAGTTATCTAAATCAATATGGAACTCACAGGGATCCTTACATGTGATCCCATGGACATGTTTCTATTTGAATTTGACAACATATCTGTATAGGATTAAGCAGGAAAGGCATTTGCCTTCTGGAAATTTATAGGCTAGGACAACCTAGAATGCTCTTTAAATTTTATATATTTTGTTTATTTAAGCATATAGTTGATGTAAAGTGTGCCTTTTTCATTGTTGAGGAACTACATGCTTAGTTTTTCAAATCAGCAGTGAGTAAATTAGGATTGTATAGAAAATAGGTCACCTAAAAGAAATGTGCCCATAGTGCCCAAGAGGTGTATTTTGTCCTAAAAATATATCAGAATTGTAACTGAGCTGCCTGGGGAAAATTTTACTGAAAATTATTATTGCAGTGGAGGGACAGCTGGAGAGCAAAATTGAAACTTTGGCCTGTGGTTTAGAAAGCTAGTAACTTCATTGGACTCCTTGTAAGTTTCTAGCTGCTTTGAATTGTAATTCCCACAAACCAACTTCACTAGCAACCTCATTCATTTGCAATTGCACATACAGAAGCAAATGCTATTCTTGGTTATCAAAGAACCATTTCCTCCCTAATATGTCTCCTTTTCTCTTTAACCATGTCCACATTTGTTATTCTGAGAGCTCTAATGCAGGCAGTTTATAAAGAGGGAGATGTACATTGATTTCAGCAAAGTACAGAGAACCTTCCCTTTCCAATTACCTGGAGTATTTTACTAATGTCCACGGTATTATAAAATTGTTTTTATTTCATTAAATACTTCCCAGTTATATATAAAAGCAATTTTTAACATTTATTTTTAAATTTTAAGTTCTAAATGCTCTCCTACCCTCCTGTTCCTCCCAACTTGAAAAGGTAAGCATTTGATTTTCATTATATATGTGAGGTCATGTAAACCAAAATTTCCATATTAGCTGTGCTGCAAAAGAAAACCCAAACAAAATGAAACAATAAATATACAGGAATTTTAAAAAATATGTTTCAATCTCCTTTCAGAGTTCATCAGTTCTTTCTCTGGATATGGATAGCATTTTTTCATCAGGAGTCCTTTGGAATTGTCTTGGATCATTGTCTAAACTGGAGTAGCTAAGTCTTTCACAATTGATCATCCTTAAAATATTGTTAATAATGTATAAATGCAATGTTCTCCTGGTTCTGCTCACTTTATTTTACATGAGCTTATGTAAAAATACCTCTGTCTTCCCAGATTTTTCTGAAACCATCCTGCTCATTAGTTCTTATGGCACAATAGTATTGCAACAGAATCATACATCATAACTTGTTCAGTCATTCCCCAATTGATGGGCATCCCCTCAGTTTCCAATTCTTTGCTACCATGGAAAGCTGCTATAAATATTTTTGTATGAATAGGTCTTTTAACATTTTTCTATATCTTTTTGGATATAGACCTAGTAATGGTATTGCTAGGTAAAAGGATAGGCACAGTTTGATAAGCCTTTGGGTGTAGCTCCAAATTGTTCTTCAGAATGGTTCGATGAGTTCACAACTCCATCAACAATGCATTAGTGTCTCATTATTTTCATATCTCCTCCATAATTTGGCATTTTCCTTTTGTATCATGTTAGACAATCTGATACATGTGTGATAGTATCTCAGAATTGTTTCAATTTTCATTTCTCTAATCATTGGTGTTTTGGAACATTTTTTTTATGTGTCTACTGATACCTTTGCATTTTCTTTTCTTCTGAAAACTTCCTGTATGTGTACTTTGTCCATTTATCAACTGAGGAATAGCTCTTACTTTTATAAATTTGCCTCAGTTTCCTTTATATTTGAGGAATAAAGCCTGTATTACAGAAATTTGTTGCAATTTTCCCCCCATTTTCATACTTTCCTTTTAATTTTCACATTAGTTTTGTTTGTACAAAACTTTTTAATTTCATATAATCAAAATTATCTTCTTTTGTTCCTGTGATCCTGTTTATCCCTTATTTGGTCATAAACTCTTCCCTTATCTGTAGATCTGACAGGTATATTTTTCTATGCTCTCCCAATTTACTTATAATATCATTCTATCTCTATCCATTTTGATCTTATCTTGGTACATGGTGTGAATGCCTACTTTCAGCCAAACTACTTTTTTAGTTTTTCTAGTTGAGTTTTGTTAGGTTGTGTTTTGTCCTTCATTCTTGAAGAGGACCATGACATGAAGATGTTAACATGACTTGCAGTTGACCCCTGATCTGTGTGAGGGAGGGCTGTGCAAGGTCACCAACATCACCCTTTTCCCCTGTGCCATCTAGATCCAGTGGCCTGTCACTCATCAGAATGTCTAGAGATGGCCCAGGATGCAATGCAAGAACATGACCCTTTCAGACCAAGGTCCTATAGCATTCCCACTTTGAGTGAGATATACTCATTCAATGAACAGGCTTCTTTAAGTAGTTGCTCAAGAGAGCAACTATTAAAGGCCCTTTTAATAAAAAGAAAATCATACTGGGAGAAGACCCTCAGGGTTTCTGGGTAAAAGAGAAACAATTACTATTTAGCATTGAGTTTTATTTGTGTGAAGTGTTTCTAATTATACAAATTATTCCCTGAGTTTTTCTTGGCAAGTAGACTTCCAAGTATTTTATATTGTCTGTCATTATTTTAAATATAATTTTCTCTTTCTATCTCTTGCTGCTGGGTTTTGTTGGTAGTATATAAAAATATTGATAATTCATTTGGATTTATTTTATATTTTGTGATGTTGCTCAAGTTGTTAATTGTTTCAACTGGGTTTTTTTTGTATTTGATTCTCTAGCATTCTTTAAATATGTCATCATATCATCTGCAAAGAGAGATAGTTTTGTTTCCTCATTGCTTATTTTTATTCCTTAATTTCTTTTTCTTGTTTAATTGCTATAGATAGTACTTCTAATACAACACTGAATGATAATGGTGACAATGGATATCATTGCTTCAGCCCTGATCTTACTGGGAAGGATTCAGGTTCATTTCTAATACAGACAATGCTTGTTCTTGGTTTTAGATAGATACCACCTATTATTTTAAGAAAGATTTGAGGGGGGCAGAGCCAAGATGGTAGAGTAGAAAGATGTACATATTCTAGCTCTTCCCCCACAGCCCATAAAATACCTGTAAAGAAGGACTCTCAACAAATTTTAGAGCAGCAGAAACCTCAGAATGACAGTGAAGGAGATTTCAAGCCCAAGTTGAACTGGAAGGCCAATGGGAAAGGTCTGTAGCACCAGACATGGAGTGTATCTCAACATTGGCCACATGGCACCAGGAGGATCAGGACTTGGGGCCAGTATCCCCAGCAGCAGTGGAGATTCACAGATCCCTCACCCCAAAGATGCCAAAGGTCAGTGAGAGGGCTTTTCCAGCTGGCCAAGAAGGGACCAGGGTCCTTCCATAGCTCTGGCCACAGGTGGTGGCTGCAGTGGCTGCAGCAGGCAACAGCCAGGTTCCATTGTTGGAGTACTCAGCTTAAAGCTCCTGGGGGCATTGAGCAGCTGACTTGAACCTCAGCCCTGAGTGGTAGCATAGTGGAACTGGAGGTGGTTGTGGAGAGGAAATTCTACTACTCACTGATTCTGGGCAGAAAAGTTTCTAGCTGGTCCCAGACCAATATGCAAGATTGATGTGCCTCCTTGGAAAAATTGAGATTTTACAGGTCCCCAGAATATACCCTACTCTTAACAAGGACCCAAAAGTCAAATAACTAGTTTAGAAAATGCCCAAAAAAGACAAAAATATAAGACTATAGAAGGCTACTTTCTTGGTGAACAGGTATCTTCTCCCATTCTTTCAGATGAGGGAGAACAATGCTTACCATCAGGGCAAGACATAAAAGTCAAGGCTTCTGCATCCCAAGCATCCAAAATAGATATGCAATAGTCTCAGGTCATGGAAGAGCTCAAAAAGGATTTTGAAAATTAAGTAAGAGAGGTGGAGGAAAAATTGGAAAGAGAAATGAGAGCAATGCAAAAAAAAATCATGAAAAGTGAGTCAATAACTTGCTAAAGGAGACCCCAAAAAATGCTGAAGAAAATAATACCTTTAAAAATAGGCTAATTCAATTGGCAAAAGAGGTTCAAAAAGCCAATGAGGAGAAGAATTCTTTAAAAAGCAGAATTAGTCAAATGGAAAAGGAGGTTCAAAAGCTCACTGAAGAAAATAGTTCTTTAAAAATTAGAATGAAACAGATGGAAGCTAATGACTTTCTGAGAAACCAAGAAATCACACAACAAAACCAAAAGAATGAAAAAATGGAAGAGAATGTGAAATATCTCATTGGAAAAACAACTGACCTGGAAAATAGATCCAGAAGAGACAATTTAAAATTTATGGGACTACCTGAAAGCCACATTCAATAAAAGAGCCTACACATCATCTTTCATGAAATTATCAAGGAAACCTGCCCTGATGTTCTAGAAGCAGAGTACAAAATAAATATTGAAAGAATCAACTGATCACCTCCTGAAAAAGATCCAAAAAGAGAAACTCCTAGGAACATTGTAGTAAAATTCCAGAGTTCCCTCATCAAGGAGAAAATATTGCAAGCAGCTAAAAAGAAACAGTTGGAGTACTGTGGAAATACAACCAGGATAACACAAGATCTAGCAGCTTCTACATTAAGGGAGCGAAGGGCATGGAATAGGATATTCCAGAAGTCAAACGAACTATGATTAAAACCAAGAATCACTTACCCAGCAAAACTGAGCATAATACTTCAGGGGAAAAACTAGTCTTTCAATGAAATAGAGGACTTTCAAGCATTCTTGATGAAAAGACCAGAGCTGAAAAGAAAATTTGACTTCCAAACACAAGAATGAAGAGAAGCATGAAAAGGTAAACAAGAAAGAGAAATCTTAAAGGAATTTTCAAAGTTGAACTGTTTACATTCCTACATGGAAAGATAATGTTTGTAACTCTTGAAACTTTTCTCTGTTTCTGGGTAGTTGGTGGGATTACACACACACACACACACACACACACACACACACACACACACACACACATATATATATATATATATAGAGAGAGAGAGAGAGAGAGAGAGTCAGAGAGAGTGACAGAGACAGAGAGACAGAGATAGAGACAGAGAGCACACAGTGACTTGAATAGGAAGGGATAACATTTAAAAAATAAATTTAAGGGGTGAGAGAGGAATATGTTGGGAGGAGAAAGGGAGAAATGGAATGAGACAAATTATCTCTCATAAAAGATGTAAGAAAAAGGTTTTACAATGGAGCGGAAAAGCGGGGAGGTAAGAGGGAAAAAGTGAAGCTTACTCTTATCATATTTGGCTCAAGGAAAGAATAACATGCACACTCTATCTTATGATAGAGTATGAAAATCTATCTTACTCTACAGGAAAGTAGGGAAGAAGGGGATAAGCAGGGTGGGGGCATGATGGAAGGGAGGGCAAATGGGAAGAGGGAGCAATTAGAAGTAAACACTCTTGAGGAGCGACAAGGTCAAAAGATAGAATAGAAGAAATGGGGGGCAGGATAGGATGGAGGGTAATGTAGCTAGTCTTATACAACATGACTATTATAGAAGTCATTTGTAAAACTACACATATATTGTACCTGTATTGAATTGCTTTCCTTCCCAGTGGGGATGAGTGGGGAGGGAGGAAGGAAGAGAAGTTGGAACTCAAATGTTTAGTAACAAATGTTGAGAATTGTTCTTGCATATATCTGAGAAATAAGAAATACAAGTAATGGGGTATGGAAATTTATCTTGCCCTGCAGGATAAAAGAGAAGGGAGGGATGTTAGAAGGGAGGGCAGATTGGTGGAAGGGTAATCAGAATGCTTGGTGTTTTGGGGTGGGGGGATGGGAGAGATGGGGAGAAATTTTGGAACTCAAAATTTTGTGGAAATGAGTGTTGAAAACTTTAAATAAATAAATAATTTTTAGAAAAAAGAAAGACTCCATTGATTCCTGTGCTTTCTAGTATTTTTAATAGAAATAGGTGCTACATTTTTTCAAAGGTTTTTTTCTGCATCTATTGATACAATCATATGATTTGTGCTATTGTTATTGAAATGGTCAATTATTTTGATAGTTTTTCTAATATTGAACCAGTCCTCCATTCCTGATATAAATCTCACCTGATCATAGTATATGATCTTTGTGATATATTACTGTAATCTCCTTGTTAGTATTATATTTAAAATTTTTGTATTTATTTCCATTAAGGGATATAAAGGGAATTTGGTAGGACTCCTTTACTTATTTTTTTTCGAATAGTTCGTATAGTATTGGGATTAATTGTTCCTTAAATATTTGGTAGAATACACTTTTGCATCCATCTGATCCTAGATATGGTCTTGAGGAAAATTCCTATCGAGGAAAATAAAAAGGTATTTTAAATAAGCATTTTATAGACACTCAAATCCAAGTACTACCATTTAGGAACACCTATAGTTTTTATTATAAAAAATGCAAATCAAGCCACATATAAAATAGGTTCATAAGTATATGTACTTTTGCTCATTGTTATATTTTTCTTTGTAAAAATCTTTGAGGATCACATTCAGAACTGTAACAATATGTGCCTAGAGGTCCTTTTTTTGCACTAACAAGAGTATTGCAAAAAATAAAACTAATAACACTAAATATGTCATGGATTACAAAGATGTGCCATATTTCAGTATTTGTGATAAGATAGATGCAGCCTTGGAGACAGGAAGTCCTAGGTTTAAGTTCTATCTATGACAAATATTGACTGTTGAATAATTGACCCTGGCAATTCCTTCACCTCTCAGTGCTTTAGCTGACTAAAACTGCAAAATCCAGAGAAAGTGTTTAACCTGCCTTTGTAAAAGAAGTTTCTTCATTCAAGAGTCATCTGTGCCAATGAAATTCCAATTCAGTTCCTATTCTTGTCCCTAGGAATAAGAATCAAACTACAATGGAAACAATGCTGGATTTCTGGATTTGGTGTCAGAAGACCTAGGTTCCAATTCTAACTCAGTCATTCAATGTATGTATGACCTTGAACCAGTCACTTCCCTTCATTGGGTCTCAGTTTCCTCATCTGTAAAATGAGTGGGTTGATCTAGATGGTTTCTACACTCACTCAACTCTAAATCTCTGCTCTTCTAATCTTGTTCTTCCGTCATTTTTCAGTCATATCTAACTCTTTATGACCCCATTTGGGGTTTTCTCAGTAAAGATATTGGAGCAGTTTGTCAATTCCTTCTCTAGCTCATTTTACACATGAAGAAAATAAGGCAAATGAGGTGAATTGCCTTGTTTAGGATCATGCAGCTAGTAAGTGTCTGAGGCCAGATTTGAACTCAAAAAGATGACTCTTCCTGACTCCAGGTCCACCCCTCTACCCAGTGAGCCACCCAGCTGCCTTTCTTACGATCCTCCTCTTCACTCTGTGTCTAGATGAAATGAAGAAAATAATAGTTTCTATTTATTATACAGGTTTTCATGAAATGAAATTTATTGCTACATATTTTGAACCCTCTCATGTTCTGCTATGCACATGGCAAATTTTTTCCTTTTTTACTTTGTATGTATATATATATATATATATATTCCAATATTTAAAAAAAAGAAAAAGACAATAATATTTTCTAAAAACTACCCAGCTGTGCACCTTCCCACCTGTCTAGTGTTCCAATATTACATTTTTGGTCATAGTTCCTGCTATTGTTATTGTTTTGTTACTAAGGGAAAAGAATCAGATGATCATCATTTTATGTTTCAAAATATGCAGAGTTTAATAAATCATTGAAGAGAGGGAGGGCAGGGGGAAGGCTTGAAGCCAATCATATTATTAGCAAGAGCCAAGAGACCTGAACAGTTTTACTGTATTTACTTTTTATCCAAAAAGAATAACATGCAAAACAAATGACAGCAGTGAGTCAGAAAATTAACTACATGCGAATTGTAAAAAACCAAAACACTTTTTAGTTCAGTGAGTAGATATGGGAGGATCAGTTCATCCGGGGCTTAAAGCTATACCTTTCTTTGGTTGTAAAGAGATTTTACTTGGGCACTATTCTCTTACTATTATAACATACGGTGTATTCGGCTGAAGGAGGAAGAGAGAGAGAGAGAGAGAGAGAGAGAGAGAGAGAGAGAGAGAGAGAGAGAGAGAGAGAGAGAGGGGAGGGGAGGGGAGGGAGAGGGAGAGAGAGAGAGAAAGAGAGAGAGAGAGAGAGAGAGAGAGAGAGAGAGAGAGAGAGGGAGCATGTACAATAAAATTTGTGGAACCTTTACAAAAATTGAGATTTGCTATATAACTCTTAGAAGGAAAGGGCTTCATGGAAATAAACTTGAGTTAACCAGAATTTTTTTAAGCAAAAGATCATACCAACTCAATCTATAACATTATCTGAAAGAGAACCAGTATCAAAGGTAGAAATCTTTAGACCTGGGTCCAAGTTCTGGTATGGCATATGTTAACTGTGTAATCTTGGGCAAGTCCCTTAAGTTCCACTGACACAAAAATTTCAGAGAAGATGCCAACCTACATTTTGTTTTTCAGAGAAAATTGCCTTGCATAGGAGTTCCCTATACTAATGAAATTATAGGTCCATCCCTATTCTTGTTTGATTGCTATCACTATTATGTGACTCTACTGGTCATAATTGATATGCTAATTAATCATAACCTTTCCCTTTGGTAAGAGTACAATTTAAGGAAGAGTCATTCTTAGAGGTTCGAGTTATTGAGCCACCACGTTTGCAGGGTTCCTCTGGTCTAATGCTTTAAATCAGTTCTGGGTGGATGTTAAGTCTAAAGACATTTTTTGTTGTTGTTGATTTTGTTAGTTCCACAGCATTTAACATTGCTGAGGAAAACTATTTGAGGTGGAGGTGAAAAGATTTTTGGATCAGTTTTAGACTAGAGTGCCCCTCTCCCCACTTCAACACCATCACCTAGGACCCTGATAGGGGAAAGTGAGGCAACATTGGCTATCCCTACAAGGCAGTACAGCTTAAAACCAACAGGCTTTTATACAAATATCAGAGATGGTCTAACCTTGTGAGCTATTAGTATTGTTTGTATTATGATTTTCATACCTATCCACTAAAGAAAGGAATGAAACTGATGATCATCTTGGAGCTATCACCTTCTTGACTGACTTAGGATGATACTTTCTGTTTGCTGTTAGTTCATCCATGGTGAAGGGTGGTGACTTCTGGGGTTGGTCAGTGAAACAGTTATTCCAACCATTCTAGTGGACAATCACCAAGCAATCAATTAGTCACTAAAATATGATTTTATGGAATAGAATCTGTGAGTGCTAGAGCTGGAATTCCATTTAATTCAATTCAGTTAAATAAGCTTTTATAAGTACCTGCTATGAGCAAGGTGCTATGATAGGCAAAGAGAATACAAATATCAGAGACAGAAAGAGGGGAGGAGCTAGACAAAAAAAAGAAGGAAGCAAGCAAAGAAGGAAGAAAAAAAGAAGGAAGGGGAAGGAAGGAATGAAGAGAGGAAGGAAGGAGGGAAGGAAGGAAGGAAAAAAGAAAGAGGAAGAAAAGAAGGAAGGAAATCTTTCTCTGAAAGGGGTCTGTGTTTTGGTGAGGGGGGAAATGACAGGTACACACATAAATATAAAATGATACAAGAAAATTTTTGGAGGAGAACACTAACCATTGAGAGAATCAGGAAAAGAAAAAAACTTTTGGAGGTGGCACCTGAACTGAGATCTGTAGGAAACCATAGACTTAGTGACAGGGAGATCATTTCAGGGAAGAAGTCATTTTACACGTGAGAACATGGCTCCATAAACTTCAAACTTCATTTTTAAATCTTTTGTTTCTCCCTCTTTCCATCTTCTAACCTTTCTTGATACATGACTCCCTCCACATACCACTGTTCTAGTTCCCCTTTACAATTCTGAGGACACTTTACTGCCTCCAAACTCCCTATTTATAGTGGAGATGGGGTCAGAATCCTGAGAGCTCCCCATTACCACTGAAACATTTTCCCTCTACCACCCATGCTTTACCCTCTACCACCATCCTTTAAGGTTCACACTATCCAAACATGTCACATAATATAGATCTGGCTATTTGAGATCCATTGACCTCCAGGGCATTCTCTTTCCCTCAGCAATGAGTTTACTGCCTGGTTTATGGTATTTTTCTCTCCCCTTCATAGTAAGGGTCTTCAATATTCATATCATACTCCCTCAAATATCCTAACCTAAAGTTTTAAATCCTCAATATACTGGGTCCCAGTTATCTGCTCTACCTCATCTTAGCTAAGCACAGGTCTAATTCAAGTTAAAGATCCCTCCCTCACCCACCCCCAAAACTACCCATTAACAGGCCTCAGATGGAGCCCATTAAGGGAAGCTTGATTAGGGAAGGCTGTTTTGTAGTAAGACCCACACCTTTTGTTAATTTATAATGAGGCACTGGATCATGAGTGTTATGATGCCCTCTTGTTCTGAAAAGTATATATAAACTCTGAGGAGAGGGTTAACTTTGGAGGATTACTCTTTGGAAGAAAGGTTTTATGCCAGATGAGACTCTGGGTAGCTGTTAAGGAGTCACCATCACCACCACCACCACCACCACCACCACCACTTTTGAAAAACCCAGGTGTTGGTGCTTCTTCTCTCTCTGGTATGTATGTATTTAATGGTCAGACAGTTGGATCTGTCTGCCGATCTGTGATGTATGTATTGCTTATGGTCAGACAGTTAGAAGTCCTGTTTCTTGGTCTTTATTTCTTTGTTTGTATTTTCCCTGTTAGTATATGTGATTAAAGAAGATTGTTGATCCCTCAAAAATGATTTTCCTTTTAGAAAAGCAGATCTAAGGATCTGTGCTAACAGGCCATCCTGGATGTGTCGGGGTGCTTGCTGCTACAGCAGGTTGTTCTATATTCCACTTCCATGTTTGTGAACTATGCAATCCCTTTACATGAATGTAGTCCTTTATCATTCTGTCTTTCCCTTGACCTTACAATCCTGAAATCTATCATCATCACCATGCCCAATCCCTCTGTCTCTTGGTTCTTTTCTAGCTCACTAACCCTATACTAGTCATACTCTTCTCCTGTCTTCCTCTCATTTCCTGGATAAAACAATTCAACTTTGCTTTATCCTCTACTCTAGAATCCATTGCTCCTTGTCTCATCATTTAATTCCATCCAAAGCTAAGTACAAGCAAAGCTTAGAGAGATTGCAGAATTCCTGGCTCAGTAAGAAGGCAGATGAAATTCAGTTTTATGCTGATAGTAACAATCCAAAGTGCTTTTATGATTCCCTGAAAGCCATTTATGGACCAAAACCCTATGGTGCATCACAACTACTCATTGTTGATGGAGCCACATTGATTAGTGGTAAGGACATGATCCCAGAGAGATGGGCTGAACACTTTAGTGGTGTTCTCCACAGACCATCATCAATCAATGCTGAGGTCATTGACTGTTTACCTCAGGTTGAAGTCGATCCCTCCTTAGATGAACTTCCAATTGAAGAAGAGGTTTTGAGGGCCATTAGGCTCTTTTCATCTGGCAAAGCACCCGGTGCTGATTCTGTTCCAGCTGAGATTTACAAGGTAGGGGGACCATTGCTCGTACAAAAGCTGACTAAAATTTTCCAGGTTATATGGCAAGAGGAAGTTATCCTCCAGGAGGTCAAAGATGCCTCCACTGTCCATCTCTATAAGAGTAAAGGGAATAGATTGTCTTGTGACAATCACAGAGGAGTCTCTCTCTTAGTCATTTCTTGCTAAAGTCCTTCTTAATAGGCTGATACTTCACCTAGAAGATGGCCATTTACCTGAGAATCAGTGTGACTTCAGAAAGGTCTGAGGAACAGTCGATATGGTGTTTGCTGCCTGACAACTCCAGGAGAAATTCCAGGAGCAGAACAGAGGTCTGTATACAATATTTGTAGATCTGACCAAGGCCTTTGACACTGTTAGTCATGAGGGCTTGTGGAATATTATGTCAAAATTTGGTTGCTTAGAGAAATTCATCTGTATAGTAAGTCATTTCCATGATGGCATGTTTGCCCAGGTTCTGGATAATGGAAAATGCACTCATGCCTTCTCAGTCTCCAGTGGAGTGAAACAGGGCTGTGTGCTTGCTCCCATACTTTTAACATGATGTTTTCAGTCACATTGTCAAATGCTTTCAATAAAGATGAACACAGCATCAAGGTCAACTATTGTAATAATGGTAAGTTCTTCACTTTGAAAAGGCTACAAGCCAAGACCAAAGTGGAGGGAGTGTTGGTGCCTGATTTTCTGTTTGCAGATGGCTGTGCATCAATGCAGATTTGAAGCTGAGATGCAGCAAAGTGTAGGTCAATTAACCTTGCTAATTTGGGCCTAATAATTAACACCAAGAAAACACAGGTGCTCCATCAGCCACCACCACACCATCCATATATGGAACCATCAGTTACAACAAATGAAGTTTTGAATACTGTGGATAAGTTCACTTACTGTGGTAGTATACTTTCCAGGGATGTGCATTTGACAATGAGGTTGACGCATGCATTGCCAGAGCTAGCTCAGTGTTTGGAAGGCTCTAAAGAAAAGTTTGGGAAAGAAGAGGTGTTAGACTGACTACCAAACTGAAGGTCTCCAGAGCCATTGTGCTGACTTCATTGTTGTATGCCTGTGAAACATGGACAGTGCCATACCAGGAAATTGAATAGCTTCCATTTGAACTGTCTTAGGAAGATTCTGAAGATCACTTGACAGGATAAGGTACCAGACCCTGAAATCCTTGCTTGAGCTGAACTGCCAGGCATTCAACTTCAGAGACCACAATTCCAATAGGCTGGCCACATTGTTCGAATGCTTGCCAAAAAGACTATTTTATGGAGAACTCGCATGGGGCAGATGATCATGTGGTGGTCAGAAGAAGCAATATAAGGACACTCTTAAGGTCTCTCTGAAGAACTTTGGGTTTGATTGTGTGACATGGGAGACACTGGCTCAGGAGCACTCAGCATGATGTACCTACATCAGAAAGGGTACTGTACTCTATGAGCAAAACGGAATTGAAACAGCACATAGGGAACATAGGATATGCAAATTTGGTGTAACCACCCTGAATGTTTACATGGACTATCTGTACCCAATCTGTGGTAGAGCATTCCAAACTCATATTGGTTTGATCAGCCACAGTCATACAGGTTGAAACTTCACTTTATCCAGGTGATGTCATTTTATTCGCCTTCCAGAATGAAGGACAACAACCAACCATCACCAATTATGCCTTGCCAAGTCTCAACCTTGATTTAATTAGACCATCTTCCACCCATTTTTCTATTAACATGCTTTTGGACAAAGTTGGAGGAAATCAAGAAAGTGCGCTTACTGGTTCCACTATAAATTTATATTATCTGATACCAACAAGGCTCTCACTTAAGTGAGGCATATAATCTAATCCTCTATAATTGGTTCATTATCCCACTCACTACAGTTGGTCTTCCAAATCTCATCTCTCCTCAAGCTTCCTGTGGAATCTCCCACTCCCACTTTATCAGCTAAGGACACCTTGCCTTGCTGAAAAAAAATCGAGAACATTTACTGAGATCTTCCCTTTCTTCTCTCCTTATCTGCGAAAGGAACACCCTAAGTGTAGAGAGGGCTCACCTGTGGCAAGGAGACCCTGCATATAGCATGAGGGCCATCACTGTGTGACTTGAAGGGAGGCAGAATAGATGTCTCTAACCTCTTCTACCCCAGTCCTTCAGGGGAAACTTTAATTCCTACCAGGAGGGGAAGCAGGAAGTTGGGTGGCGTTCACTGCTCTTCTCAGATAGATGGAGTACTGGGCTAGAATATCTATTTGCTCCTTTAAATATTATTAATCTAGGGAATATGATCAGGTTTGTTCTAATTTATGATCACATTGTCCTTATTATTGGGGGAGGCCTCAAGCTTTATATATAAGGTTTGACCCCTTTCCCTCCAAATACCAGATTCACAATAATCTCAGATAGCAAATAGCAAAGAAACTTATCTAAATCAGAAGCAAACAGAAATCAGAGGAGGTATAGATGGGAGAATATATACCAGGAAATACAGAATGAAGGAATTCTCTCATTGGGAGTGAGACAACTTAGCTCAACAAAGCAAGATTTTTCTTGATCTCACCCAAGGGGAAATTTCCCAGTTTCTAAAGCAGCCAGTGGAGAAGGTAGACATGATGGAAACTGCCAACTCCTCCCCCATCTTCCTGGAGATTTTCCTGAAGTGGGGTTGGCCTCTTCCATTTTTCACATTGAAGATGAAGTAACTATCTTAAGAGACTCAAAGCACAAAGAAGACTTGTGGAATCCCCAATAGGACTCAAGTAGATAGGAGCTTTCCTGTTCTCACCAGTTCTAATCCTGACACTTACTTAGGGTAAGACATTCACCTTTACTCATAAAGAAAGAGTCCCATGTTAATGGGCTTTAGGATAGAAGTTACACCTACAATTCTCAGACACCTTTCTCTGCTATCTGCTCCTTCATAAGCTACTATTCATTCATACTCTGTCCACCTCTGTCTCTCATCTTTCTCTCTTTCTCTGTCTCTCAATGCCTGGGCCTCCTTGTCCTAAAAACATCTGACTACCCCTGCAGGCTTCTTACTATCCCTCTGTAAGACCCACCTCCTTCTCCCATTGGTGAGTTCTTCCTGAAGCCTATAATGTCTAGTGTAATTTCCCCCCAAGTTAGCACTGGGTCCTCTTCTCTTCTCAGTTTATAGTCTCTCACTTGGTAAGATCACCCATCTCATGCTCAGGAGCTACAATTAGTTCAATTATTGTCTCTGTAAATGATTCTCAGGCCTATAGCTCTAACTCTAGTCTCTTTCCTATGCTGTAGTCATTCATTGCCAACTAACGTTGGATATCCTGAACTCAATGTCCCATAGGCATTTCAAATTTAGTATGTCCAAAATAGAACTCGTTATCTTTTACCCCCAAATTATGCCCTATTCTATACCTCATACTATTAAGGAAATCACCATTTTCCCAGTCCCCCAGCTTACAACTTCTGTGTTATCCTTGACTAATCATTCTTATTTACCCCAAAGATCCAATTTATTGATAAATCTTGTCCTTTCTACCTTTACATCCCTTGTGTGCCCTCTTGTCTTGCTCTTACAACCGCATTCTTTAAATCGTATTTTCATCACTTTTTTTCTGGATGACTACAATAACCCTCTAATTGGTCTCTGGGCCTTAAGTCTCTCTCCACTGTAATCAAACTTTCCCTCAGTTGTCAAAGTGATTTTTTCTAGGGCATAAGTCTGATCATGTTACCTCCTTATTTAAGAACTTCAGTGATTCCCTACTATTTCCTGATCAGATATTAAAAGTTCTCTGTTTGGTATTTAAAGCTCTTTGTAACCTAGACACCTCCTATTTGTCCAGTTTCCTTCTACTTTACCACTCTCCATGAACCCAGTGATATGGCTATACTGGCCTATTTATCATTTCTCCTATGTGACATTCCATTTTTTGTTTCTGCCCTTTTGTACTGGCTGTTCCCCACACCTGGAATGGTCTGCATTTTCACCACTACTTCGAGGTTTCTGTAGCTTTCTGATTGAAGACCCAGCTAAATCCCTGTCTTCTGCAAGAGGCCTTCCCCAGTCCCCAAGTTTCTAATACCTTCTCTCAGATTACCTTCCAACTAACTACCCTGTACAAATCTCCAACGTACTCAATTATTTGCATGCTGTCTTTTCCATTTGATTGGGATCTTTTTGAAGGCAGACTCTTCTTGGCCTTTCTTTGTTTTCACAGTGCTTAAAAGAGCACCTCACTCTTAATAAGTGCTTAACAAATTCTTGCTGTCTTACTGAATGACTTCCAGGATGCCAGACTGTTTAAGAATTAGGATCAGATCCCAAGTGTCTTGGTCATGCTCTTGTAGCATAATCACTTAATCATACAAGCAGTCACACTGGATCTACTCGATTGCTGTAAGAGAAGACTGACATTTGGTCTGTATGATCATATAGGTTTAGCCTTAGTTATTGCTTTGCACTTTAGCGGAGGTGCTGGCGAAGTGTGAGCTAGCATATACTTTGACATATGGCCAACATGTGCCTTATCTAAAATATTCTTGCTCTTTGTCTCTAGATTCAGGCCCACCTAGCAAAATGTCACACTATCAGACAACTATTTGTCCAACAGTCCTCTCTAATTCAGTTCTCTGCAAGTGTTCCTAAAGAACTACGTTGCTGTTTTTAAAATGGACATTTAAAAATAAGGCCTTGTGTTTTGTGGAGGACAGTTATATCTGTTTTTCTTAGTAATTATGTTCCTGGGATTTCTACTTTTCTGATCAAAATAGATCCTTAGTGACAGACAGCTCAGACAAGAGTGGACAGATATAGAGAAAATTAGCCTTAAGGGAATTCTTATTGTCTGGTAAATTAAAGATTGCCCTAAAGCTATTTGGGTTCTAGAGCTGACCTTATCCTGTCCAATGAAAGGAAATGTAAGATGACTGTTTGTTGTTAAAGATTCCTTTCCAAGAACTCAGTGTTAAGCAGAAAATGTCCCTTTAAGATCTTGTCTTCATATGTAAATGTTGATTATCATCTGGGGAATAGAAAGAGAGATTTAGATCAAGGTAAGCCATCTGTAGTCAGATGAATAAGGTTTATGGGGGTGTTCAGATACAAACAGAAAGTTTGTAACATTGAGAATTACGAAATCTTTCTGCCATGCTCTAGAAAATAGCATAGAATATGGTTCAGTTGCTTACACACTAGATGGGAATAGAAAAGAAGGTTCTGACAGTTATGGCTGAGTCTATAGGATATTGACCAACTGCTGCAGGTCACTGCTACACCCTCTCAAGAAACTGTGCTCTTTCTCTGTAATAGTTTTTTTTTTCCAGTCAAACACCCCCTCCCCTCAAGAAATTATGCAGTCTTTTCTTGTTGCTTTCTTTTTCAGAGAGGCATCACGGTACAATGGGAAGATCACAGAATTTAGAGTCAAAGAATCAGTATTTAAATACTGACTGTATTATCTTGATTAATCACCTGTCTTCTCTAGGCTTCAGTTTTCTCATCTGTAAAATGAGGTATCCACTCTAAATTTGTGATGGTATGATCATAGAATGTCAGAGCTAGAAGGCATTTTAGAGGTCATCTAGTTCAGCCCCTTGATTTTATAGAGTAGCAAACTGAGTCTGGGGAAGATGAAGTGACTTGCCTAAGGTTACACATGTGATAAGAATCCCAGGCAAATCTATAATACTGGAAAAGGTCTAGTTTCATATTCATTAATTCATTAATTGCTAAAAATATAGATTTTTGACTTTTAGTGGGAGCAAGAGAGATAGTTATTCTTACCTTGCTATGGAATCTTCAATAACCTTCTTTGGCCCAAATGACTTCTCTTTGATATCTTTGAAGTCAATTTCCTGTTTTACCAAATGATGGCAAGATTTTGGTCCTTTTAGGTAGTCCTGAAAATCCACACCCAAATAATTCTTTTACCAGGTTACTTTTATCACTAAGCCAACCTACTAAGGTCATTTTCTGATTCTTCATCGTGGCACAGAGGTGACCCTGGGTTCTCACAGACTATGTCAAGGGAACACAAACTCTGAAGTCTTCATCAAATGAGGACCTCATCTCTCCATACTTATTTTACTACTTTATAAAATCAAAAGGTTGAACTAGATGATCTCTAAAGAGTCTTCTAGCTCTAACATTCTGTGATTGTAATATCATAATTCAAATTTACCAAATAATATCACAATTTCAAAGTCCATGGGTATGGGACTCTCTCCTCATTGCCGGGTATGGGACTCTCTCCTCATTGCTGAAGTGCTTTGTAGATAAGGAACATGGTGGGGTTGGTGATAGCAAAAGGAGATCCCTTTGGTTTTTTCTTTGAGTTTTTGAACTCACTTTGGACTTTTTTGGTAGCTCTGTTTTCCAGCTTCAAGAGAGAAGCTTCAGGTAGCTGAAGAAAAAGACTTGCAAGAAGCCAACATGAGAATATTGAAATTTGTGTAGCAACCCACATTGTTTCCAGTCTGGTTTGTCTTCTGGGTAATGTTAGTCTGTTAGGAGAGGCATCAGCAAGTCTGCTGCATGAAATTTGACCACATCCCCTACCTATCATTAGTCACATTGTCACATGCACTCTGTGCCTTACCTCTAATCTTATTTCTCTATGATGTGGCAATGAAGGAAGAGCTGAGATTCAATGGCCCATCCCCTTTCAGGAATGTGGACCTATCAGGATTGTCTTTTCTTCTAACAAAATTTTCACCTTCAAAAACAGTCTTCAAAAGAAGCTCAGGGCCTAGCACACAACATGTTTGCCTTGTATGTTATAATAAACTCCCTTTCTCCCTCATTTTTTCTGAACTTGCCTGATTTATTAGGATGAAATCCTAATCAAGACTTTTCTTTCAATTAGAGGACTTGACAATCTTCATTTTATCCCCACCCCCAGAGTGTTACACTAGAGACTTTGAGGAACTTCCCCTTGGATGAAATCTAAGATTCACTCTCTTGTTTGAGCTGAGTATATTGCTCCCAATGAGAGAGTTCCTTCATTCTGTGTTGTCTGCTATGTAATCTTTGTGTACCTTTTCTGATTTCTCTTTCTTCTATTGAATTGACTAAACGATTTTCATGGCTAACTGCTATATGTTCATTCATTGTGAATCTAAGTATTTGGTGGAAGAAGCCTGAGATATAGGGCTTGTAATTTTCTTCCCTCCAATAATGAAACAACAATTAAAAGTAAAAAAGAACTTGAAAACCTCATAACCTAGACAAATATATATTTAAAGGCATAGATATAGTTTTAGCCTAATAGCTCTTGTCTTTGAGGAGAGCTGAGTGGTAGCTTCTGGCCTCAACTTCCTGCAGGAATGAAAGGGTAGAGATGTTTATCTTTCCTCTCTGTGAGTCATACAATGAATGACACCCTCATACTACATGTTGAGGATAGCTTTCATTACATGTGTGAACTCTGTCTTTAGGAATATAATTTCTACTTCTTTTTGAGTGATATTATGGTGGTTTCTTTTTAGTCAGTTATTTTTCCTAAAAAATGGGACAACTTTCTGTCTTTTCCTTCTTTAATATTTTATTTACTCAGGAGCAGCTGTTGTACTCTAAATGGGACTACTTTTAACTCAAATTGCCTTAGATTTCTTCAAAAGGTCAATAAAATCCCCTGCTTTCTATTCTATAAGGTCCAATGTTTTAGGTTTGCTTATACTTTTTGCTTGATTGGAATGAATGTAAATAGGAGTTGTTTCCTACCTATCTGGCTTACTTTTTGAATACTATCAAAATTTCATGAGAAAAGTTGGAGGAGAGAGAGAGAGAGAGAGAGAGAGAGAGAGAGAGAGAGAGAGTGTGTGTGTGTGTGTGTGTGTGTGTGTGTGTGTGTGTGTGTGTGTGTGTGTGTGTATGCAGAATGAAAGGTATCAACCTGAGATAAAGACTGACAAAACAGTAAAACCTAGGATCTTTTAACCATTACAAGGGAATTAAGGACCACCAGGCAGTACGAGGGTGCAGGAGCGCCCCAGAGAGGCCCAAAGGGGTAAAATAAAATACATTTCAGCAGGCAAGGAGTTTCATGGGAGGAACAGCCTGGAGAAGCTATTACAACTGAAAATCTATGAAGAAGGCCAGGGGAAGCTCTGATTTTGATTGCCCTCAGCCAATTCACAGTCCTTGGATCAGGCAAGGTCAACTGCATTCAACAAATGTAATAGATGGAAAATTCATATGGTACTTAGGTCATCCTAAGAAATTAAAAGAACTCAGGGGAAATCTTCAGAGAATTAAAAACAAAAATATGGGCAAGAATCACACAGAATGGGATGGCATGGGAGAACTGTTACCTGCATGGATGGCAGAAGTACCAACAGAGATGATACCATGGATCTACCACAGTGCCAAATACTCCAAACAACTGTCCCTGAATTCCTCTAGTAGCAATTAATAAACCTCTTTTCCCCTCACCCAATAGAGTCTTTCCTGAATGGATTTAAATTATAAAAGAAAAAAAACGAAACTCACATGATAGCAACTGAATTTTACTAGTCCTAATATGCACATTTTGCTCACGTAATGCACAGAGGTATATTTGTATACACATTTATATAATCTGCATTTTACTTTATTGTGCTTTTATCCTCCAGCAAAGAGTTATGTGCTAGGGGTGGAGTAGTGGAAAGATGGTGGATTCTAGATTGTGTCAGAAACCTTCCATATGAACTTGTATAATATCTTGAATTCAGAGAATGAAAATGATATTACTTATTTTACCGATAATGGTTACACTCAGGTATATTTTAGAATCTTTTTGAACCTTACCCCCCACATGAATTTTTAGGTACATAAAAAAGGGAAATAAGTGTTAAACTCTCAAATTCTATGAACTTGAGCTCCACCAATTAGCCAACAGAGCTGTGGTAAGTGAAACATGGAGAGTGAGGGGGAAGAGTGCTACAGGTCTTTTCCTAAATGTGATTTGGTTTCATAGATTCATAATATTTTGGGCTTGGAGGGAACTGAAAGATTATCTAGTACAACCCTATCATGTTATAATGGAAAAATTGAAAACCCAGAAAGTACATAGGATTTATCTAAGGTCATATAAGTTGGACCAGGACTGGAAACCATGTGTAATGCTTTCCAGTCAGTGCTCTTTGTACTCTACTATCTTGTCTTCATCTTATGAGGGAAATCTTCATTAGACATTCTGTAGCTTCTTCCTGCCTCTCTATAACATTTGGGGTTTTGCTCAGGGGGAAAACAGGGACTCTCCCTGCCAGCAGGGTTGAGGCATATGTGTATTGAGTTGTTAGGGGAGGGAAACATCTCCCAGAGAGTTGGAAATAGAGGCAAACAACATGTATTTCTTGCCTAAACTTTACTTATTTTGAAAAAATAAAAAAGGCACTAGCAAATTTTAATATATTTAGACACTTATCCACTTGAACTACCCTGGATTAGGAAAGACAATGACAGAATAAAATGCTTATCTTTTCTGTAGTATTTCTAGCCAGAATATATCTAAATAATACAGTGGCAGATATTTTAGATATAAATACTGGTCTAGATCAATTATCTAGGATTTACAAAGAGTCATCTTCATCCCTATTCCTCTTTTAAAATTCAAACCACAAATGTGTTATTAAAGTCACAGTCATGAGATTGCCACTGAATCTAAATTTACCTTTCTTTCTCTCAATATTTTAAGAATGTTTTCTGAATCCATTTGGCATAGTATCTGAGAGAATGCTTATATACATGAATACAAGGCTACTTCTGCTTACTTGGCAACAGAACTAATACAGGACCATATTTCTCAGTTGGGCTCACTAACTTTTGCCCTTCTACACAGACAGATACAATTGGTAGAGTCACAGGTATAGAGGCTATTGCACATGGCATTAACTTGTAAGTAGATTAGGGTTAATAGATTTGACTGAAAATCATGGATGGAATTGTTCCATAAATGTAAATTGTAAAACATCACACTAGCTATCACTATAAATCCTTCCATTTCCATATTACCCCTACCTGCCTTATCCAGTGGCTCTCTGATTTCCTGTGTTCCAAGTTCATAATATCTTAGGGTCATATATGTAGAGTTAGAAGGGATTTCAGAAGGCATCTACAATCTATTTCCACTATATTATAAATGAAGAAAATAAGGCCTAGGGAGATTTGATCATTTAAATAAGGTCATAGAGAGTAAATAACAAGAGATGGTATTAGAACTCAGTCCATCTGGATCCAGATTCATACGTTTTTGCATTATATCTCATCTGCCTGTATAATAGAGTTGAACTCTCATATAATAGTTATCTCTTCCACATCATGGGGGTTAGGGTCACAATGCCCCCCCAAAACATATGGAAAATACACATAAAATTTTTGTGCTTCCCTCTATTTCAGAGAAGTCTCAATTATTATGGTATTAAAAGATAAAAAATATAAAATACCATGCATATATTTTATGCATTTCTGAGTTTCTAAACTTTTTCTGTGTTATTTGTTGGCCTTTGTGTATTGTCCGTGATTTCACAAAACTCCCACAAAATTCCCATTTAATTTTTTATGCCAATCTTTCATATATTGAAACTGTGATGGAGAAAGTTGTGATGTGGAAGGGAAAACTGGAATACCGAACTCCAGTAAAGTATTGCCCTTTATGTTGTCTCTGTCATTAGGCTAAAAACATTCTTAATGAACTTAATGAATTGATAAATTAATTAAATATAAACTTTGGCCTCTTAGTTGTGTGTTTTTTTTGTTTTGTTTTGTTTTGTTTTTTGTAGAACAGGCATGAGAGAATTGACCACTATCCTCCAATTTTGATTGGGTATCTATAGTGAACCCTAACCAGAAATATGGAAAAATCAATTTAGAACCCTGAATTATATGGAGCTAAAAGTGAAAGGGACAAATATTTATTAAGTAATTATCATGTACCAAGTATTGCAATAAGTGCTAAGGATATGAATAGCAAATTTGAAATAGTCTCTAATATCAGTGTGTTCACTTTTTAATTGGGAGACAGAATATATAATGGAATAAGTAAATAGATTAATTGTTTTCTCCCCCTTTTACTTTGTTTTTTATAAAGTCAACATTTATCTAGTACAATATGGTTTTTGGGAGAGAGGAGAGCAGTGCATTGGGGGAAAATCATTGAGCCTAATTTTTATAGTAATATTTAGAATATCATCTTGGTGTAACAATGATTTTATTAGAATTATATTTTGACACTAGGTTCCAGTGGACAAAATGAAAAATATAGGGGGGAGGAGCCAAGATGGTGGAGTAGAAAGATTCACATATGCTAGCTACTAACCCACAGCCCATGGATTTCTTGTAAAAAGAACTCCCAACAAATTCTGGATCAGTGGAAGCCATGCAGCAATGGAGTGAAGGAGATTTATGTTCCAGAGAGCCCTGAAAAACTGACCCCAAAGGTCGATCATGCACCAGACAGGAGCAGAGCCCAGCCCTGCCCTGACCACGTGGCACAGAGAAGAACAGATCCGAGCAGGCTTCAGGGATGGAATCACCAGCCGCCGTGAAGGTCCCTCCACCCACAGGAGCTACAGGTCAGTAAGATAGACTTCTGGACTGGCTGAGAGGGGAGCAGGGTGTCTCCATAACTCAGGCCCCCTTGAGAGGCAATGGCAGAGACAGCTGGCAGCCAGAGGCTCCCAGAGCAAGCAGGAACTCTGTTACAGAAAGTCTCCACATAAACTCCCTGAGGGAACTGAGCCTGGGAGGTGGCCCTGCCCCCACCTGAGAACCTGAAATTAATCTTACCCTGAATAGCAGCCTGGCCCACCAAAAGCCCTGAGGCTGGGTAGCAGCATTTGAATCTCAGACCCCAAGCACTAGCT
>CM053773.1:26293844-26320622 GCA_028658325.1 Potorous gilbertii | reverse complement strand
GGGCAGAATAGGATGGAGGGAAATATGGTTAGTCTTACACAACAAGACTATTATGGAAGTCACTTTCAAAACTACACAGATATGGCCTATATTGAATTGCCTGCCTTCCCAAGGGGAATGGGTGGGGAGGGAGGGATGGGGAGAAGTTGGAACTCAAAGTGTTAGAAACAATTGTTAAGTAGTGTTCTTGCTACTAGGAAATAAGAAATACAGGTGATGGGGAATAGAAAGTTATCTGGCCCTACAGGACAAAAGAGAAGATGGGGACAAGAGAAAGGAGGGATGATAGAAGAGAGGGCAGATTGGTGATAGGGAAAATTAGAATGCTGGGTATATTGGGGTGGGGTGAGGGGACAAATGGGGAGAAAATTTGGAACCCAAAATTTTGTGAAAATGAATGTAAAAAGTTAAATAAATAAATTTATATTAAAAATGAGACCATGTGAGGGTAGGTGCAAGTCAAGTCCAAGGTAACACAGGTAGTAAGCAACAGATTCAGAATTCAAACAAAAGTACTGTAATTTCAAAGCTAGTGCCTTTTCCATTGTAAATTAGTGCCATTCCCTTTTTTTTTAGACTCAGCAGGGCTGTGAATTTCACCCAGCAGTAAACTTGATGAGCATATCCATTCACATATATACATCACTGGATATTAAAAAGGAAGAGGAGAGCCTGATATAAAGTACCTCTTATAAGGTAGTAGTTTGCTCTATATAATAAAAAACTATAGGACACAAATGGATCACTATTCTGAGAATAATGTTGTTGAACACTGAAAAAGTGTTGAACACTTTTATGAACTTGGGGCTGTGAAGATGTGACTTGTTATGAAACCCTATCTGCAAAAGTCTTGCCATTGTCTTTTCATGTTTTCCTCAAGGATGCACTTTATCTATGGGTATAAACCATTTTTATTCACAATCTACATTCATTCTAGTTTAGGAATGACAAAGTAATTAACAAGTAAGTACTATTCCACCATTCTGTATATGTGCTTAAAATACTATTTAAAGAACGAAGTTATTTGTGTAATGAAATGCATTCTTCATCATAAAGATATTTGATAGTAACTTTTTTCTGAAATGCTATTCAGTGATCAGCCAATTCTTGATGCAATTTGGAGACTCACCTTTCTCTTTTTACTTTGAGAAAAATCCATCCAAATTTCCAATCCTCATCCAGAGAAGATTTTTAGTAAGCAGATACAATCTGTGAAAATATCCTTCACAGATTCACAGAAAGTGTATGTTTACCCCTTTCCTTCATTTCTCTTTCATTTTTAATGCTATAAAAAATCTTAACAAGCTTTTAATCTTGACATTTCTCCCTTCCTCTCACAAGAATTTTTTAACAATACAGATCATTTTGTCTACAGCGTGATTCAGTATTTTCAAACATCTATTATTTAAATTTTCAAGTAGCTTTCCCTTTGACTCATCTTATTAAGCCATTTGTCTCCTTTGGTGTCTTTTTTTTCCAGTTATAATCAGTGGAAACTTAATTGCACACTTCCCTTCAAACTGTGTTCTGAAACATGCTCATCATCATCAGTTCTGCTGCATACCTCAGTGACTTGCCTGCTCATACAAAAAGGCAACAAACACATTGTGTTGAAGGATGGAGCAGAATATGCTTAATGTGCTGGGGAGAGGAGCAAGCAGCTAGAATGGGTTGGGAAGTAGGAAGAAAACCATAAACGGCAAAGTAAACATGACTGTCAACAGTATGATCTCAATTACTTCCATATGGCTAATGTGTGTCAACAAAGCGATCTCTATTTAAAGAAAGCAATGCAGAATTTCAGAAGACTAGCCCCTAAAGTCTTACTGGAGGGCAAGGAGAGTTTTTGACTTTCTTCGTATTCCTAACGCTTAGTGTGGTGCCTGGAATAGGGACTTAGAAATGCTAACTCAGCCTGAATCTCCCTTATGCTCCAACAAACAGAGCAATTCTTTGAAAGGATGAACAAAGGAATACTGGCTCAACCCTTTCTCATATTCTTCCCAACAGTTAAATCTCGAAAAAAAGATATCCAAATAAAGGAAATATGCACTGCCCTTAAAGTAGGCAGGTCTCACAATTTTGTACGGAGTCAGGGGAAGATGGATGGACCCTTGACAACCTATTGTTGTTCAATCATTCCAGTCATGTCTGACTCTTTGTTACCTGATGTGTACTTTTCTTAGCAAAGATATTAGAGTGGTTTGCAATTTCCTTCTCCAGATGAAGAAACTGAGGCAAACAGGTTTAAGTGACTTGCTCAGGGTCATACAGCTAATGTCTGAGGACAGATTTGAATTCAGGAAGATGATTCTTCCTGACACTAGGCCTGATACTCTATACACTGTGTCATCTAGCTTCCCTAAATACCTATAGAAAGTGGCAATTGAGTAGTCATATATAAAGTAGTATTCAAGGACTCCCCCTCCATCTATCTTCACTAAGTCATACAACCTATACTACTCTCCTTCACTTTTCTGATCCCTTCTTGTCGTTTCTCTTTCTGTTCTCCCTCACTTATCTTAAGCTACTATCAGAGTTATTTGATCACCAAAAAATTATTAAACATAAGTAAGTCCCAAGGACTTGCTAAGCCCTGAGCATACAAATAAATAAATAAATAATTCTTACCTCAAGGAGTCTATCATCTTATGATAAACAACACACAAAGACCATTACAGGTAATACATGTACAAAATAAATATGAAGCAGTTGGGGGAAGGAGCACTGACTATCAGGTGGATCATGAAACATCTCTTCTAGGAGGTAGGACCTGAGTGGAATCTTGCAAGAAGCCAGCAATATAAGAGAGGTAAGGTGAGCTATGAGTACCTTTCTGGGCATGGGGGAAAAGCTGTGAGGGGAGGAGCAAGCAGCTAGAATGGGTTGGGAAGTAGGGAAGTAGTCAGGAAGTAGGAAGAAAACCATAAACAGCAAAGTAAATATCAATATGGGGAATGAAAAGCCCTGTAAAATGACAAGAAATTAGGCCACTTTGGCAAGACCATAGAGTTTGTGTAAGAGACTGATGTACAGTAATACCGGAAAAGAGTCTGGAACCAGTTTGGAAAGGATAAGGAATATCAAACAGATGCTTTTTGTTAAACTGGAAGTAGTCAGCGCCTTCTGAGCAAGGAAGGGACATGATCAGACACACCTGTGCTTTAGGAATATGAATTTGGAAGTCACTTGGATTAAAAAGAGCAAAGACCTGAGGCAGACACCAATTTAGAGGCTATGACAATAGTAAGAGCGAAGGATGATGAATGCCTAAAGTAGGGTAGATGTCGTGTGCATAGAGAGGTGACAGATGTGACAGATGTCGAAACAGGATAAGCAAGGCAACTGACAAACTTGACATTAATTACATATAGGGAATGGCCAGATACTTTTCACCTTTCACCATCACCACACCTCTGCTCATTGTTTCTCTCACCTCCCTACTCCTGCCAATGCCAACTATTAATATACGACTGATTTTTGAAAGCCCAGATAAAGTGCCACCATGACGTTCCTCCGCACTACAGACCATCACTAAAACACTAAAAAACGTTCTCTCTCTCTTTTCTTTCTTGTATTTCTTTACGTAATACATATTGTTATATGTCTTTTATCAGAATGTATGCTCTTTTAAGGCAAGAAATTCCTTTAGTTTTTGCCTCTATCTCCAAGGTCTTAGACAGTTTGATTTATAAAAAATTGTGAAGACATGAAGCATTTTCAGAATTCATAAATGTGGCAGATGAACATTAGTGAGTGATGGAAAAGTCAATGGCCATCTCTGTTGTGGATTTACAATGAAATGGAGAAATAGGTCATAGAAATCGAGTACCTTGAATAACTGGCAAATTATGATATTTGAGAGAACATTAATACTTAGAATGAAGTCAGCTAGTATGAGTTCAAGGGTTGGGGGGAAGAGAAAGACTATAAGCTAGGTACTGAACTCATTGAGAAAAGATGGACAATGTCTTGGGTGTCAAGAGACAACAGCCACAAATGTTTTATTAAGTGACAAAGTAGGATGTGGTAAACTTTAAAAGAAAAATTGCTGAATGATAATGGCAATGGAGAACAAAGAGTATTCTTACTTTGCCACCACAATCATATTTAGCGAATGCTTGCTGAATGATCCACTCCCACAAACATGATAAATTATCTTCTTCCATATACCAACTTCATGTAAGTTCTCAGAGTACTTCCGCCTATGAGTTTACAATTGCTTATATCCTTTCCCTCAGTTAGGACCTTTTTGAACAAATTTTCAAAATTGAGATAAATAAGTGCTATATATGAGAGTGAGGAAATTATACATTCTTTTCTCCAAGGTAGGGAAAAAATACAATTTTCTAAATGCGATAATCAGTAATATTTTTTATTTCTAAATAGAAACTTCCAAATTAAAAGTTCATATCTGTTTCCTTTCTTGAAAACAATAGATGTCAGTTTTATTAGTAAGTAACATATTTAACTATTTCAAACTCCCTGGTTACACAGTATTTTCCAAGGAAAATTATCATAGAGAAGCCCAATAACAACAATTTTAAGAAACATTGAATTAGATTTAGGCTCATGGGTGAATCAGGAATGCCATTTCAGAAGCCCTAAACTAGCAAGAAAGGGAGGTCAGAAAATAGTAGTGCTTGAGCCTATGGCTATAACTCTAAATCCCAATGACATTGCTTTCAACAAAAAATTAAGTACACATGTAACGTCTATATGGAGATGAATGATGGGCAGAAAAACAGTAGAGCCTACTGAGACTTTGCAATTGTAATGCCTTTCTCTGCATATGTTCAGATACTCTGAAATGGGCATTGTCCGTGTTCCCAGGCGACTTTTGGTAAGGGATCTTAGCCCATAATACCATAAACAGATGATAAATTGCTAAAAATATATTTAAATAATGCTAAACCAGCAACAGTCCTAGCAGAAGGCCAGCTGACTCATCAGACTTTGTAAATTACTACCTTGCAATGTGAAAATAGTCTAACTAATCTTTGGATCAACTGCCTTCTAATGCTATCTCATCAAAATCAAGAAGCTCATTCAGGTGGAGGACAAGAAAGTGTTCATGAGACTGTGCTACAAAAATGCAAGGGCACTATCTATATAACTTATACTACCTTCAAATGTTGTAGGCACTGAATGTATGGGGTAGAATTCAATAGAGACTTCTCAGGAAATTGGCTTTACTTCAAGTGATGTTTCAGTCAGCTGCCTTCTTTTGCCTAATCTTTTTTTTCTACTTCCTTTTATGTTTCTCTTAGCTAAAATTTGCTGCTTTCTGGTACACTGTGGGTGGAAAAGAGAGACAGACTGACAGATTGAAAGAGACACAGAGGGATCAATGACCAAAATATTGAATAATCCTATACAGTTTTTTTGGTCTTTTGAAAGAAAGGTTAACTTCATTGAATTTACTCCACAAATTGTTGCCCTTATAATATTCCATATAATTGTGTTCTAGCAGTGTTGTATAGTTAATAGAGGGTCAGACTTAGAGCCAGGAAGATCTGAATTCAGGAACTGATCATGATAACTTAACCTAGCTTAACCCATCAATGTCCCAAGACAACTTTCTAAGCCTACAAATTACAAGGGCATTGAAGATTTGCATGGTGGCAGGAATCTCCATACTTGAGATTTCTCCAAACTGAAAAAATTAGAGATCTAGAGAAGAAATAAAAAAGGAAGGAAGGAAAAAAGAAACAAGCAAAGAACTGAGTCTGGAATAACATATCTTAGAATAACTCTTGTACAAAAAATGTCAATCATATTCAATATCTAGAGTTTTGTACTTAGTGCAGAATTGGGAGGAACATAAAGCAGAACTTTGATTTCACTAATAACATTAAAAATATATATGATTTTATATCAGCACTCTAAAATAGAGGGGTATGTATCAGGATAATTTCTTCAGAAAATAGAGAAGGAACTGAGGCAAGAGGAAAATAAAGAGCTAATAAAGAAATAAAGTATAGGCAAAGGGAGAAGAGGTAGATCACTTTAACAACAATTTTCTCAGATTTATGAGCCATTTTTTTCTGCGCTGACATTGGAGAATACTCTGTATATAACTATTTTCTAAAACTAAATCTTAAAAAAACAATCTGACAAAGACATCATGAGTTTTCTTTGCTAAGTGCAGTGTATAAATAACAATAGAAAGAAGAATGACTAAGAAAATTTATGGATATTTCCAAATGAAACTTCATGTGAAAGTAGGTACTATTTTAACAGATAAAAAAAGTTTTGTAAAAATTTTCAGAATTCATGGCCTGGGCATCAAACCTGGACAATTTTATATCTCATTTAAATTATCCAAAATGAATCCCTTATGTTTTCTATCTTAGAGTTTCACATTATAACTTCCAGTGCTCTTTGAGAGTTTTGCTTTCTAGCCTAAGTAAAAGCTTTCTTGTTCTTCTATATTTTCCGTGTTTTATGAAAGTGTGAATGAGTGGAAACATGATTTATTTGCCTTTATTCAAACTCCTTGTACAGATTTTGATTACTCTCAGACACTGACATTTTGTAGTAGGGTTTTTTTTCCCCTCCATTGCCATGTGGGATACATTTCTTCAGCACTTTTCCCTTTCAACCAATGAGTTTTGTTTTTTTTTAAAGCTAGAGTTAAGTTAAATGTGTAGGAATTAGGATCCAGTCTGAATGTCTCTTGTTTAAGCCTACGTCTCCCAGTGAAAAATTCTCTTTTAAAATAAAATAAACAACCTTTTGCTCATAACTAGCAGCATCAGTCTTGTTTTTCACTGTAATTGGCACAGGTTTTCCTTCAGATAACATATCAAACAACTTTTGTGGAAAAGTTAAAGATCCCTTGACAAAAAATAAATACAAATTGAAAAGTAAGGATTGTCCATGATCATTTTATCTGTTGAAAATATAGTATTGTACTACATCTTAAAGTCCATAAATTAATAGGCTAATTATGAGTCATAGAGATCTGTCAATAAAATGGATTTTTATGTCCAGAACAGCTTGCCATGCATTAAAGATTATAGAATGTGTCACATATTCCTAAATACCTTGTCTCAGTGCTGGTCTTAGGCACTACTAAGAAGTGTTTTGAATATGAAAAATACTCTATAACATCATATTCTATTCTTTCTCAATACTTTTCCCCACCAGAAGCAATATCTGAGTTGTGTTTTTTTTTTAACCATTACACTGGAACTTTAACATAATTAGGTACTATATGAGCCCAATTAGTGTTGTTTGTTTGTTGTACTAGACCTATGGTTTTGTTGGTATAGGAAAATCCTAGTGAAGAATATTCTCTTGTAATGTAGTTTGTACTTTTTTTGCAATTTATAATTTTAAAAGTTGCACAAGACACTGAAAGATTAGGTGACTTCTTCAGAATCACATATCTAGTATGTACCCCATTTTACAGACTGCAAAACCAGTCTTCTACTAAAATACCTTACTGCCTCTCCCAATTTCTATATTACCATATAAAATGAAGTGGCTAAAAATTGACTATTACTTTATGCAAAATGAACACAACTTTCAGATTTATTTCAATATAGGACAAGTTGGCCTCCAGAAAAGCTATATCAGATTTGATGTACTCTGTTGGTAAACAGTCAACATGAGTGCCTGCTTATTTGTTTTTTTCCTTTTACCAGTTAATCTAACCAGAACATACATATAGCAGTTCAATACATATTATGTTTTTATCAAATAGCATATAAAGTACTAAGAAAAGATCCTTTAATGCACAAACATAGTGATACCTTTCTCTATAGACAGAAAAATGTGGAAACTAAAACAAGCATGATGGACAGACAAAAGGAAATACGTGTGAAGGAATGATTCCGAGAACAGTGTAGCCAGGATACTCATACTGAATATACACACATGGCCAGAACACAAACATGGTCAGCATAATCCCTAACTCTAAAACTACAGAAATTCTAATGATGTCTCACTACTTTTGAGGCTTTCTTGTAGGTATCAGATCTCAGCTCTCATCTGGGCAAATTATCTCTGTCGAGTATATGTTTTTCTTAGGTAACTGATCACTAAGCAGTTTTCTGCTATCATCTATAAAGTTTCAGCTCTTCAAAACTGACTGTTTCCAAATACAAAAGTGTGGAAGTCATAAATCCTCTCCCTTTTAGGATACAGTTATTAGTACTGTGAACTATTATGCTTAACAAAGTAGCAAACAAAAGCTAGACCCCTAAGGGACAGATTAAGTCGATTCTTTTGATTTCCTACGTCTGATGATTAGAAGTCCATATTGCTAGTAAATTTTATTTTTTACTTAAGGTTAGAAACTCCTTATTAAAACATAACGTATTCCTAATAGGGATTCTTTCCTCCAAAACCCATCCCAGGTACTCAGTTCCTCCTGGAACATCAAAACCCATAGAGCTATGTGGAAGCTGACATTAAGTTTCCTAATTAGCTCCCCAAATTCTCTTTGATCGTTATCCAAATGACTTTGAGAAAACAAAAGCTAGGTAAAGTCATTGCCTGTCATCCTCTTGCCTACATTCCTGCCTATGTATGTATGTGCATAAATATATGTGCCCACATACATATATAATACATATATGTACATGTGTGTGTATATATGTAGGTAACTCAGAAGCAAAGTTCTCAACTTTAGTATCTAGCCAGCATGAAATTTCAAGATGTTTTTGTTTTTAGAAAAAAATATATAAACAATGATACACTGGAAATGTAACATAGATATATACTACATGAGGCTAATTGGTATATGGATGAAGATACTGAAAAGTCATGATTCATATAAAGTACTACATAAATGCTATTTTTTTAATAATTCAAAAACCTCAAAAATAAGCACCATTTGTAGATTTAATATTATCTTAGTTATAAAGACCAAAGATATTTATGAAGATTTATGGGCATGTTCCCCTACCTCAAAATAGCAGGTAGCGACAAAGTAGGCAGAATGGATAGTCCAGAAGAATTCAATGGTTCCTTCCACTGTGTTTTGTACTCCAACAGCTCTAAAAGGCACTTAGAAATCTAGACTGTGCCAGTATCCTTTTCCTTAATGGTTTACAAAGAACAAGACAGTGTCAACCAAGATGGAGCCCCACATGATGGAGCTAATATTCTCCTCTTTGGCTTAATTGTAGCATGTATTTGGTCCCAAGGACTCAAAAACTATGCAAGTAGGTCAACCCTGGTAGTTGCTATTTTACCAAGCTAGAAGGGTTTCAGTTAAAAACCTGGTCACATATGATTTTTCTGTTGCCTGATAAACAGCCTAGCTAAGTTTGTAAGGGTTGGTCATGGGGTGATGATTTTTTTCCAGAGAATTTTAGAAGCTCATCAACTAAGACATAAACTAAGTATTTCAGCAGAGTGGGCTGTACTTTCTACTTCAAATTCACTGCTCTTTGAAGCATTCTAGTAAAAAGATCATAGTACAACACACAGTCACAAGAAGTCCCCTACTCCAATCAGATTCTTTATAATCTTAAACCTCTCCCTTTGGCTTAATGTGAATACTTTCTTCTCCCTGATAAGGACATTTTCTTTTATCAAACCATCTGACATAGTTGCTATCTTTCTTCCAATACTAATCTTATGACTGAAGATAGTTATTTAACTATCAGTAATTTCTTCCCCTAAGATAGATAATGCTAATCAAAATTTCTTTATATATCTTCTTTCTATCCCTTTAATTATTTGGACTGAATTCCTGTGTGTTTTATGTAAATTCTCTTCATTCTTTGTGGCCTGAAAGAAGAATAACTACCCTTTGTTTATTTCATAGTGTTCATTCACTAAACAAAATTTTATTGGGCATTTTCATTTTCATCCTGTACCTGGTAGCCTGTGAACACACAACCCTCCAGAATGTGGAGTGTTATTTAGTAGATTCAGATAGAAAACTGCTCACAAGAGAGACTCATTTTTTAATGCCTTTTAACAACTGTACTACACAGATCTTTCATCTACTTAACCTTCAGTGTTTTCAGGGAAGGAGAGGAGGGTTAGCAAAGGATTCTTCACATCTGTATTTCTGTACCAACCACATCAGGTACAAGGAGAGTTGTTGCTGGGTAGCTTATTTGCTTCTCTAACATTAAATGTTTGTCCAGTCTCCTATTTGTATAACCCTTGTGCACTCAATTCACATTCACTTTTCCTAAGAAGTACTTCTTTTGAGATTCCTTTAAAAATAATAATTCAAGATCATGATAAGTTCACAAAACAAGTGTCTTTTTTCTTTCTTTTCATATATGGAATAACATCTTCAATACAAGGTTGAATGCAGTCACAAAAAAAAGGACTCTTTTTTTATTTTTGTCCTCTAGCACTCCATTTGCACATTTTCCAACAGCAACTTGGCAAAAGCAAATTAAACCAACATGGACCCTTCCCTCTTGAAATTTATACTCTCAAAGTAGCTTCATTTTTCTGCTGTAGACATTAATTTCAAAATATTAAATATTTGAGTTGATGTCACTCATTCTCAAGAAAAGTGTAGAATCTATGAAATATTAGAGCTAGATTCATTAGTTTTAGGGATATGATAATGACATGTTCCACAGGTCTCTAAGGTATCATTAGAAGACAGACTCGGAAGACTCTACTCAACCTCCTATGTTCCTGAATCCTGCTATGATGTTGAACACTTTGCAATCATTTTGTCTTTGATTCTCCAAACTTGTGATCACTGATAGTCACATTGACGGTAGAAATAGGATGGAATTTCTAGAAAATTCTTAAGTCGCTCTGAGAGTGTCACAGCTACCAAAAATTCCTAATGAAAAAGAAAATGATTCAGGCACAGCAACGTCATAATTGCCTACAGACATGACAGTTGCTGCCCTCTAGTTACTACTGATCAATGCTTTCATCAGCATCAGTACTCCTATTCCCAATGACACAGGCTACTACCCTTCTTGAAGGTGTTTCCTTGGACAAAAGACTTTCATCATCTAATGGGGCAATGAGTATCTCGGAAGGTAAGTAGACTGCCCCTCAGACAACAGACATGGAATCCATTTCTGGGCCCATATTTGAAGCTTGACTAACTAGGTGGAATTTGCCAGAGTTTGAATTCCATTATCTCAGAGTCTTTGGGAATACAGGGTCATTTTTAAGATATAGGGAGGCAATCCAGGTGGAACCATGGTAATAGTGATGGCAGAGGTGAGAATAGGGTAGAAATAAAATCATGTTATCAGTGCTAACTGGATCATCAGACAAGAGGTAGTTGGAATTACCCCTTACATTCCTCCTCCCCACTCAACTTCCCATTCCCAGTATGCCCATTTCCACAATTAATTGGTTCATTTACACAAACTGTAGACAGATTAGGAAAGGTTGTAACTTTTGCTGCACACATAATTCTTTTTTTTGACAGACTGCAAAGTATTTAGATTACTTGAATTAAAGTATTAATCAAACTGATGGATCACAAAATCTTTGAGTTACACAAGTCTCTAGGACAAGTTAATAATGCATATGCCATCAAATCATTCTCCTTGTTCTTTTCAGGTTCCCTATGACTACCTCCTCACACATGTACACATACATACATGCACAAACACATGTGGTATGCGCACATACAGGCAACAATCATCAGGGAAGGAAAGGTTACAGACAACAATTTCAGTCCAATGCTCTTATATTATTCTAAATCATCCCAAAGGTGACATGAACAATATCTAGGGCTATGAAGTTGTATATCTCTTGGAAATACAAAATCATGGACACCATCATAATCTACTCAAACCCTTGTCCTACTAAAAGGGACTTTAAAGATCAGCTAAAATTGGTAAGAACAGATTGATGATGAATCATTAGAGTTAGAAAAAGTTATTGAATAAATCTATAGAGTCTCTTTCTCTACATACTTCCTAGAACAGGAGTTCTTAAGTTTCATTGTCATGAACCCCATCTGACAATCTGGTGAAGCCTATGAACCCCTTCTAAGAAAAACTGTTAAAAATGTGTAGGAAATGCTACATTTCAAATAAAATGAATAAAAATAAAGTATTATTTTCTCCTCTCCAAGTTGTTGGTCCCTCTGAAATCTATCCATACAATTTTTGGTACAGAGGCTCCAGGCTAAGAGACCTTGTGATTACTTTCTCCATTTTGAATAGTTTAAACATGGAGGCAGTATGTCATCATGGAGAGAGAGCTATCCTCAGTCAGACTAAGTTCCAGTCTTATCTCTGATATTTAATGGCTAGGTGACCCTGAGCAAATTACTTAATCTCTCAGAGATCTAGGCAACTCCTTAATACTATAAGTTTTAGAATAACTGAATTATCCTTATCAGGAGTTCCCTATAACAGAGAAGTTACAGGTCAGGTCCAAAAGGAAGCAGCAGCAGCAGAAAAAAAAACCCCAAAACAAACCATACAGCATACAGCATGGCCTAGAAACCTTCAAGACTCTCTGCCTTTGGGATAACAAACATGGCCATGTGTGTACACTCCTGAGGAGCTCCAAATAGAGTGACACAGTCTGCAGATTATCAAAGCTACCATCTATCACGCCCAACACATTTCATGTTTTCAGTAATGCAGATATTACAAATTCCTCTGCTTGTGGTTTTTGAGTATTATTAACATACCATTTCAATTTTGCATTCCCACAGCTATTTACATCCTTATTATATGAAAGTTGTTTGCATATAGAAAGCCAAGGCAGAGAGAAATATTTGAAGTTTTATTAAACTTTTTCTCTAAGCTTAGTTAATTTTCTTTTCCTTTTAAAATATACCCATTGGTATTCTAGAGAAGATTCATTTTTAAAAGAAAGAAGATAATTTTAACATGATGTATTGTGCAGATAAGGAACAGAAATATGTGAATATCCATGCAAAAAAATAGTAACTTTGGCCTCATCAACAACGGGGTTTTCTTAGACACATTGAAAATGCTCTATGTACTTACCAAGATAATGACACAGAAAATATCCAGCACTAGGGAAAATAAATCTCACACTGTGGATATTCAATAGAATAGTCATAGTTGAGGTCTTGGGATGACAGTTCACCAGTTATGAAAGGAGATGTGGAAACTTGAACAAGTAACAATTTTACGCAGACTTATTTACATGTTCCTACCCACCCCTTTCTCATAGCTCTCTCCCATCCCAAGGGAAGGTAGGGATAATGACTACTAAGTCTACAATGTACTCAGAGGACCTGTGTTTGAATTTTTCATACAAGCTCTAGGATTTGGTCACCTGACTACTCAGACCTTTAGTTTCATCTGTAAAAATACCCTAACAAAATGTTGCTTCTACTAACTACCTCATGGTGTTGTGACAAAAGCTCTTTGTCCATCTTAAACTTACATCAAACTATGACCTGTTGTCTGGCTTTGTTCTTTATATGCGTGTGCATTTGTGTGGGGGTGTTGAGACCAAGACTTGTGCTTGGTCAAGGAGAGTGGGAAAGTGGGGGAGAAGAGAAACAATCCAAGAACCTAAAAAGCCCTCGTTTCATTGTAAACTGACAACATATTAAGTAAGAGAAATATTCAAATAATAATATGCTCTTACTGGTAAATATATCTTGCCTTTCTAGGGTGCTCTACAGTGCTAGCTCATTGGAGTCAGTGATTTTTTAAAGTAAATAACACTAAATTTGAACGAAAACCTAGTATGTTAATATAAAAAAAAGTAATTTTGATATACTATCACCTTTCTGTACAGTTCTTAAAATAAAATATTTTCAGCTTATCTACTTTCAAATAGTTCCTAAATAATAGTTTGCTTTGGATGATTGATTATAGGAATTTTGCTCATGCAGTACCTTCAAAGCATGACATTTTAAATCACCTGCTCTTTTCACTCGTAAGGTTTAAAATGACTTTCATATCGTTACATGATTTATCATTTGGAGATGGAACAAGATATTTAGATGGATTCCATCTATAGCTCCTCAACCGAATAAGGAGAAACAGGCCTGATTAAAATGATGTGCAGCCTGTTGGAATTATAACTTCACAACAGCATAGAGGAATATCCCTTTGGTGTATAAGTGTGTAAGAAAATGTACAAGGAAATACAGGTAGAAGTGGGGTGGTGATGGCCAAAGACAGGGTCCCCATGAATCTAACTTTGCAAAAATCATGCTCAAGAAGACTATATGCTCCCTAGAATAATGTGCTAAAATGGAGGCTGAATGAGGAGAATGCATGAATCCATTCACTAGTGACTTTTCCAGTTATAGGATTCGTTCTGCATCCAGACACCTTGATTCACCGGCCCATGAATCTGAGACAAGGTTGGGATATGCACAATTCACAGATCTTTTATTTTTAGTTTTTTTTTCTCACTTTTCTCTCTCCTTGCCCTGCAGCTTTTGGGATTCTCCTCCTCCTTCTTCCACTAGACACTTTCTCTTTTGGTCTTGAAGATGTACAACAATTTTCTGATTCTGTTGCTTCTCTAATGACATTTTCTCTGTTGCCTTTGCGGACTCCTATACCACTAATGTGGAGGAGGCTCCCAAGGCAGGTTGTCTTGTGCTTCTTCTCCTCTCTCTCTGCCTTATCTCCCCTACAAATCTGATTCACTCCCAGAATTCATGAATTCACTCCATCTACTTCTTCTATGTGTCTGCCTCCCAACAGTGTATGTCAAACCTTAATCTCCTTTCTAAGATTCAGACCCACATCTCCATAAACCCATGAAATATCTCTACCTGATATCACACCAACTTGATGTGGACATAAACCAAGTCATTATGTTTCCCCTTCAACCTTCTTCATAATTCCACCATTCACCATTCACCTAGTCTCCCATGTTAGTAAGCTTGAGGTTATTTTGGACCCTTTCTAGTCTGTATTTCTCATATGCAATCAGTTCACAAGTACCGTTAATTTCACCACCCAAACATGCCTTCCTCTCTATTCTTTTAGCTACCACCCTGATGTAGGTCTTCATTGCCACCAACTGGAACTACTGCATTAACTCACTTAAAAATATCTGTCATCTTTTACTCTTCCCTTATCCCTAATTTAGCAGTAACTAGGTGATGCAATGAACAGAGCACCAGGTCCAGGGTAAGGAGGAAGTAAGTTCAAAATCTGGTCTCAGATACCAACTAGCTGAGTGTAAGTCATACTTAACCCCTTTTTGCCTCAGCTCCTCATCTGTAAAATGGAGACACACGGAAAAGGTTCCTAGTATTTTTGCCAAGAAAATCCCCTGGACAAAATCCATGGGGTCACATAGAGTCAGACATGACTGAATGACTAAACAGCAACAACTCTATTTTATAATTTTAACCCCTGGGAAGAATGATTTCTCCAATTAGCACAATTTGTTATGTCACTCTGAACTAAGAAATCCTTAGTAGATTCCTATTGCATATCAAGTAAAGTTTAAACAACTCAGCTTAGCATCAAGACGTTCAACAACACTAAATATATATATATATATATATAGATAGATAGATATAGATATCTATATGTTCAACTTGCATCTACTCTAGAAATGCAGGATTGATTCAATATTAGAAAATCTATAAACATAATATACCATATTAATAACAAAAAGTATTCATGTTATTATAGCCATAAATTCTGGGGGAAAATCTCTTGACAAAATACAATACCCATTAATGACCAAATGTTTAAAAACGTGGGTGTAAAAGAAACTTTCTTCTATATGGTACTGTGTCTGCCACTTGCTTCACTTGACCTTTCAGAGAACTTCCTTTTGGGTGAGATTCAATGTTGATGCTCTCTTTCTCTCTCTCTCTCTCTCTCTCTCTCTCTCTCTCTCTCTCTCTCTCTCTCTTTCTCTCTCTCCAATTGAAGTACTTCCCTGCCAATGAAAATCCCTTCACTCTTGATTGTCTGGTATATACTTTCCTAGGTACTCTTTTTCTGACTTCTGTTTTGTTGCAATTTGGATTAATGATTTTCTTTGCTACTTATTGTGTGTTCATTTTGTACTTGGCATTTGATGGGGAAAGGCACAAAGCTTGGACATAAAACTTGGATCAAAGTAAAACAAGGATTCTCATGGCCCAAATGTTATTGACATAGTTTCTGAAATGTTAATTATAGCAAAAAGAGGTAGAAGAAATTGAAAAAATAAGTCCAAAGAAAAAACTAAATTGTACTTTTACAGATGATACAATAGATTCTTTAGAGAACCTTAGGAATTCAACAATAATTGTTGAAATAATAATTTCAGTACAGCTGCAAGATATAAGAGAAATCTAGGCTCCTTTTGTATTACCAAGAGGTAACAAAGTTATTTATATTATTTTTCAAATTGTGAATAAGATTTATATAAATTGAGGAGAGAAGGAAGAATTTTTCAAGAAATAATCACATGAGCAAAAACATGCACGCAAAAATAAAAATGTTATGTAATGAGGGCAATAAGAATTATATGACTTCAGCAAGTAGCGTAGGTGGAATAAGACTATTGAACATGCTGAACACCGAGGTGAAAAATTTGCATTTGACAGAGTAGGTAACAGGTTATTAAATAAAGAAGGAAAATGCTTAAAATGATTAGAAAAATTAGTTTTTATCAGATGAATTTGAAAAAAGGAATTGCAACCATACTACCAGAAAAAAAAATTCAAAATGTAGGAAGGAATAAAGAAATTACATCACAATAAAAGGAACCATAAACAACAAATCATCATAATACAAAACATATGTGCTCCAAATGCCTCAGTGCAGGGGTGGGGAACCTGGGGCCTTGAGGCCACATGTGGCCCTCTAGGTCCTCAAGTGAGGTCCTTGGACTGAATCCAAACTTCACAGAACAAATACGTTATTAAGGGGCTTGTTCTGTGAAATTTGGATTCAATCAAAGGGCCACACTTGAGGACCTACAGGGCCACATGTGGCCTCAAGGTTGCAGATTCCCTAGTCCTGCCTTAGCATTCAAACTCATAAGGGAAACATTAATCATAGACTGTAACACAGTAGAAACTGGAGATGTCATCATCTATCTCAGTTTTGATAAATCTAACAGAAAGATAAGCAAAAGGGGAAATATACAACTAAACAAATTGCTAATGAAGTGCTATCTTCTAAATAGGACTACCGAAGAATATACATATTTCTCAGAATCATATGGAGCTTTTACAAAAATTGATTATGTATTAGATCAAGAAGATATTGAATTAATGTAGAAAAGTCAAATAATAAATACATGCTTTACAGAAAAATAGCAATAAAAATAGAAGCCATTTGAGGGATTACACTTGAAGGACATAAAACAAAATAAAGAGAGTAATAAAATACAAAATAATGAGAGTTAGGGAACGAGTTTTAGAAACAATTAATACATAAAATGATAATAATGTAACAAAACACCCAAATTTTTGAAATGTAGCTAAAGAAATATACTTGGAGAAAATTATGTCTCTTCAAACATACATGAACAAAATAGGAAAAGGAAGGATTAACTGAATATGCATATTTTTTTAAAAACTAAAATCTTAAAAATTAACAAAACTAAGAAAGTATGAAAAAACTAAAAATTGTAGAAGTAAACTAAACACCAAAATTACTATAGAAATGATAGCTATAAGTAAGTGAGCTATAAGTTCACTGAAAAGTCTAATAAAATTGATAAATGGTTAGCCAATCTGATTAAAAAGAAGAGAGAAGAAAATCAAATCTGATTAAAAAGAAGATTAATGATATTTGATCTAATTAAAAAGAATAGGAAAGAAAATTAAATCAACGAAATAGCAAATGAACAAGGTGAACTCACAGCAAAATGATAAGTTGTTTTTTTTAAATCAGATCCTACTATACACCCTTACATACTTATAAAACTAAAGAAGTAAAAGGACATCTTCAAAGATAAAAAATGTGCAAAGTAATAGTAGACCAAATAGATTATCTTAAATAACTGTCAGAAAATGAAATAGAACTAGTCATAAAGGCATTACCATAGAAAACAACTCCTGACCCTGATAGATTCAAAGAATAATTCTATCAAAATATAGTGGGAAAAATTAGTATCTACATTACACAAATTATCCTCAAAAATTGAGAAGAAAAGTACTCTAATATATTGCTTTTATGAGACAAATATAGCCCTAATATATTAACCAGAAAAGGATAAAGCACTGAAGGAGAACTACAGACCAATATTTTAAGCGAAATTCTGTCAGAGTACAGTAATTTATCCAAGAAATCATTCACTGTGACCAAGTTTCACTTATATCAATGATGCAAGAAGAATTTGATATTAGAAAAACAATAAACATAATTAATCACATTAAAGAAAACAAAATCATCCAATAAATTTAAGGGAAATATTTCTTAAATTACAATATTCATTTGTTCTAAAGGCACTGCACAGTATAGGCTTAGAGGGACCATTTAACAAATGTTATTTAAACTATCTACCTAAAACCAAAATCAGGCATTATATGCAATGGGACAGGACGTGCTAGAACCAGCTCAAACTGGCTCATGAGAGTTGATGGTTAAATTTTCAGTATGAGCAACTATGTGATGGAAATAAGCAAGGGCTATCAGTCAAAGCTGGATTTAGTGTTTTGTTGACTGTCTAGAATTAAGAAAATGATGGAGAAAATGGTAATAACAAGAACTAAACTTCAAAGTATGTTGCCAATACATTTATTTTTGAAGAGCCATTCATAAAAGTTTCACCAACTCACCTTTGTACAACAGAGATACACTAGAGTCTTTCTCAATCAATATGAGAATAAAATGATGATGAATAAAATGAGAATAAAAAGATGATGAGTCTCCCTTCTATTATCTTATATAGTTCTGGGAATGGTATCCATAAGATGAGAAATTAAGGGCATAAAGGTAGGTAAAGTAGAGATAAAACTCTTCTTGTTTGCTGATGATATAAAGATTGTCTTGGGAAAAATCCCAGAAAATCAGTAGATATTGAAATAATAGTTCCAGCGAAGTCACAAATTATTAAAAAAAAAAATAAGCCACAAAAATCACCACATTTTTATTTAATTATAAGAAAATCCAAGTGGTAATAATAGAAAGGGAAATTTCATCCTAAATAATTACAAAGTTCATTATTTATCTGGAAATCAATCTATCAAAATGCAGGAAAGATGTACAGATTCAATTAAGTGTTTCATAAAGAATAACTCAAACACCTGAAGGAGTACCCAATGTATATGATTAGATTGTGCCAATATAATGAGAATTACAATACTATCAAATTTAATCTACACCTTTTTTGCTGTGCTAATCAAATTTAGAAGAGATACTTTAAAATACTTGAATGTCAAAATTCATTTAAAAAACAAAGGGTCTAGAATATGTAGCGAAATGATGAAAAGAAGTATAGTTGGAAGGGAAATAGCACTCTCAGAAGTCAAACTATATTCTAAAGCAGCAGCCTTCAAAATCATATGGAATTAGTTAAATAGAGAGGTAGATGAATGGAACAGACTAGACAGTGGAAAACAATGTAACCCAATAAGCCATTGTTTGCGTAACTGGAAAATGCAAATTACTTGGAAAAGTACTCCTAATCATATTCAAGAACTCTTATTTACATTCAACAAAAACTACTAGGAAAACTGGAAAGCAGACTGGCAATAATTAGGCGTAGACTAATACCTTACATCATATTCCCCAATACATTTTCTATTGCAATATTTTTTAAAATTTTAAACAAATACAAAATGAGAAAAGAAAAAAATTTCATATATGCAGCATACCATAAGAGAGGATTCAATATAAAACCATAAATTTCAATTTCAAGAAAACCTATATAATAAATACTACACATTGTTTTCAAAGCTGCCCAGTTTTTCTTTGCTTTTTCTTTTGTTCTCTGCTGTGAATTTTTTACTTTATTTTCCCCCCCTCCCCAGGACCTTAGGAAGACTGCAATTAAGTATGGATATATACATATATATATATATATGTATATACATATATATATATATGTATATACATATACATATATATGCACTTATACACACATATGCATACACATATACAAAGATGTTTGTGAATACATATAAATATACATAGATATCTATAAACAGATATATATACACACCCATACACATATATGTAAAACCATACTATGTTTATGTCATTTGTTTCTCTGAAGATGGATAGCATCTTCCTTCCTAAGTCCAAGTCTTCCCATATTTTTTCTAAATCAACTAGCCCATCATTTCCTACACCATCCCAAAATCCTAACCCAACCACATGCTATCTGGGAGATGGTCTATGAAAGTTTTCCCCCTATTTCCTGCATTCTTTTTATTATTGACTCCATAGGTTTTATTTATATAAGAAAATTTTAATTTAAAAGAATTGAAATTATCCTTTTTATATTTCCCTCATGTCTTTTTCTCCTTGTTTCTTTGAAGTTTCTGTCCTTTTGTTCTTTCAAATGAACTTTGTAATTATTTTTTCTCAGTAAAAAATTTGTAGTAATTTAAAAAGGATGACATTGAATAAATAGACTAGGTAAAATTATCCATTTTAAGATTATATTGGCTTTTTCTACCCATGAATAATAAATCAATTATTTAGATCTGAGTTTATTTTTATAAAAAAGTATTTTACGTTTATGTTCTTATAATTCCTATGTCTGTTTTGGCATATATATAATCTGGTGTTTTATACTATCTAGTTATTTTATGTTACCTAAAACAATATTGAATAATATTGATGATGCATAGTATAGTTTCTCTACTTTTCATTTTGATTAAATCTATTTTAACTTTGTCTGAGAACATGATTACTATCCCTGCTTTTTTTGCATACCAAATTCTACTCCTGTCCTTTATTTTATCTTTGTGTATAGCTCTCATTTTTATACTGTTCCCTGAAAGCAACATATGTTGAATTTGAATTTTTAATCTGCTATCCATTTTCGTTTTATGGGTAAATTCATGTCATTCACATTCTAAGCTATAATTACTTGTGTATTTTCCTCCTTCCTATTTTTTCCTTAGTATCTTTCTCTCTCTATTTACGCTAAACCTCCTCACTCCTAAGCTTTACTGCTACCCACTACTTTGACCTCCTATTCCTTAAACTACCCACCCCCTGTAGCAGTCCCTCCCTTATTCTCTCCCCACTCCCACCACCCTATTCCATTGCCCTCTTATTTCTTTCTGAATTTAGACTTTTATTCCCTTGTACAAATATGAGGTTTTCCTTCTTTAAACTATTCTTGGTGTGAGATTCCTGCACTACCTTCCCCATTACAATCTAAATAGATACATGAAGTTAATTTAAAAGATCAAGCTATTTTTAAAACATTAAACAAGAAGCAGATAATATACATCTCACTGCTATGGGTAGGAGATATATTCTTAATGAAACAAGGAATAGAGGCAATTACAAAAGATAAATTAGGTACCTTTAATTACATGAAACTGAAACCGTCTTGTATGAGCAAGATGAATATATCTAGGATGAGAAGGGAAGTAGATGAATAGGGGAGAAAATCCTTGTTTCAAATTTTTATGTTAAGTTCTTGGCATTCAAGATATATAAACAATTAACAGATATTACATGCACACACATATATATATGTTTATGTGCACATGTGTATATGTGTATGTACACACATGTATGTATGTGTATATATAACCAAAAGCCATTCCCCAATTGTTAAGTGATCTAAGTAAACGATCACTTATGGATCAGTAGGTGTCTAAGACTGAAACTGAACTCATGAAGATGAGTCTTTCCGATTCCAGGCCCAGCACTCTACTCACTGAATCACCTCCCTGTCCCAGTGAGGTAAATATTGTTTACTAAAAACTACTTAAGGCTGACTGACTGAATTGATTCTTAATTGATAATCTAGGGTGATTGGGGTTGGGGGAAGAATACAGGTAGGGGATCAAGGCTATGAGGAGATGCTGGGTAAGGTACCAAGAAGGAACAAAAATACTCAACGGATCACAAGTCAGGCAGCATATTACTAACAGACACCTAAGCACATTACTAAGCAGACACACTAATATGGCATCCCAACTCTAAGTACAAGTATGGGTGGTGACACAGAGGGTGTAGGGGAGTGTGTGTATCCAATCAAGAGCCCTTTTATAGTTCTGGTTATTGTTGCTTTGAAGATTCCCAGAGACTGAATGAGAAACAGACCTTAGAGAGAATCCATCAGCAGCTGTCCTAAACTGTGACTCCCCCACATTATATATCACAAGAGTATTGTGATTAGGAAAATTTGCTAACCTTGTATACTTGGATTAATTAAGTTTGCTAAATTGATTATGATGAGAGCTTTGCATTTTTTTGCTATATGAAGCTAACTAAACCAGGTATTGGGTACATAAGAGCTTCTTGATACTAAAGTGGTTTAACTTAGAGTTTTCTGTCAGCAACAGGCCAAATTTCACAAAGACAAAGATTCTAGAGAACAAATTCTGACCCCTCACTGTTCCCCCCTGACAAGCTAAAGTGAAGGTGTAGAGCCTTCAGCATGGAATCAGAAAGACTCATCTTTGTGAATTCAAATCCGGCCTCAGCTGGGTGACACTGTGCAAGTCACTTAACCGTGTTGCCTCTGTTTCCTGATCTGTAAAATGACCTAGGGAAGGAAATGGCAATCCATTTCAAGATTTTTGCCAAGAAAACTCCAAGTGGAATAATAAAGTGTTGAACATGACTGAAACAACAACAAAAACAAAGCCTTGCTTTGGAACTTGAAAGTCATTTGTAAGAATGGATCTGGGGATGAGGATGACTTGGAACTTACAGGGACTATTCTAGCTTTGTGGATATGGAAGTAACTGGATACTTAAGGAAGGGGAAATGATAAGAAAAGTGTAACTATAAAAGACTTTTAGAAAGGCAAACAAAAGGACAAAGGAATTAGACAAATGCATTTCTGAGAGTTGTTCAGGTCTAAAATTCTAAACTAAATATAGCAAATTATTAAAAAGGAAGAATTAAAGAGAATTATGGGATTTCTATCTGTAGAAACAATAAGAATCACAATAAATAAGAAAAGAAATGATGAAGTAGATAAGGAGAAAAAGCTCTGGGCATGGAATATAATGTGAGTTTATCCTTTTGACCAGTACATTTGGCAATATACTAATAAGAAATGTATATCAAGTTTCTCTGTCAATTAAATTGGATAGAACTGAAGTAATTTTCTATACCTTAAAAGGAAGAAGAGTAATGTAGAATTAAACCTATCATTCCACCCAAGAAAGAAGAAACAACAATGGACATACATTTAACTAGTTTGGCATTTTATCTGCCTATGAAAGATTATAATTTAATATTCTGAAAATCTGGCTCCTGTAATCTTTTAAAATGAAGAGAAACACATTTCCAGCCAAACCCCATCTGGCAGCAAATCATGTCTGAGTAAAGAAGTGCTAATTCTCACTTGGAAAAGAAAACCTTGACCCAACTTTTACAGTGCCTGAGTATTAAGAAACTGAGCCTATACTCAGGTGAATGGGGCATATTACTGCAGATGTCAAACACAGTTATGGACTTTTCCAAAGCCATGATTTTTCAATATGTGTCTGAGCTTAGACCTTAGTGTCATGAACTTATGTCTAATATTAACAATAGCTTGAATTTATACAAAATGTATGAACGTGCAAAGGATTTCACATGTTATCTTATTTGATGTAATAATCATTTAAAGTATGGGCTATTATCATAAGAATTTTGTAGATGAGGAAACTGAAGATTACAAAATAACTTGCCCAGACTCATATAATGAACTGGTAGAGGAAGTCTGGGTTTTGAACGCAGTTCTTGCTTATTTCAAGTCCTATACTCTACTCATTATGATATCCTGGCTGTCAGTGAAATAAAGCTAAATACATACAGTTAATTAAGCTTTATGATGATTAAATTAGAGAGTAGTAGTAAAAATAATACACTAAGTAATAAAAATCCACTGGTTTTTAAATTAATGATTGATATAATATCTACTTTAAGTAGAATATTTGCATAATTCTTCAAGTATTTTTTAGATGAAGAGTCTAAAATTTGAAGGTACGGCGTTGCAATGATTATAGAATAAACGAATTGGAGAACCCAGATTAGAAGCCCAAGTTCTTGAAGGCTCAAAGTAGGAAGCAGAAGAAATACAGACAACCAGCAATTTGCCTCACAGTGTGGACACACAAAAAAAAAGCAATCCATGTTCCTCAGACCTTCCATTCCTGCAGACCCAGAGGAGTAAAGATGAGCTATGGAGAACTGGGAGAAAACTTGAATTGCTCCTTTCGTGTGTCCATGGTGGTGTGGCTCAGCAGCTAATTAAAAGTGTCATTATGGCTGACAGGAAGCCATCAATGGATATCTGTTCTTACTCCAAAATCGGGTAGTGGTAGTGTACAGATCTATCATTTAGCCCCACATATAAAGAGAAGGCATTGTTGTTGTGTATATGGATCTAAATGTGAATAGGGAAGTAAAGAGGAGAGTCACAGGGAAAATTGAAGAAGAAATAAGAAATGAAGGAGGACAAATTGACAATTGTCTATGTTTCTTCTGCTTTCTAGTTTGAAAGGATGGGTGTTACCTCACCCTAAAGGTGCTGCATAGAAAACCTGCATAGACTTTGGCCAAGGTCCCCCAATGCCTCCTGCATCATCTCCAGTCATCCTGAGGAATATCAGGTCACTGGATTCAGATGGCTCTGGAGGAGAAGTGAGGCTGGTGACCTGCACAGCCCTCCCTCACTCAAAACAAAGTCAAGTACATGTCATCTTTTCTCTGATAGCACAGTCTTCTTCAGCAATGAAAGACAAACACAAGTTTGAAAGGAAAAGAAGGCTAGGCTGATCTTCAGGAACTTGGGCTTCTAATCTTGTTCCTCCCATTAGTTTCTTTTATAACCGTTGCAAGGTCATGCCTCCAAACTTTAAATTCCTCATTACAAAGCAGAGAATTGGGAGAGAGAGTTGCGAGTGGGGATAACTAGCTGATTTATCTGATATACTAGACTTCAAAAGCTACTCTTGTGCTGTCTCAAAAGGCAGATGGTTTGTCTGCTTCCTAGGCACCCAAACAATGAGGTTTTGGCAACCCAACTAGTTACAGTGGCAATATTCAGTGGCAGATGACCAGAGAAGAAAAGAGATACCCACAGAGAAAACACCATAAAGTAAGGAGTCAACTTGGCATAGATCAGATTGTACTCAGTGGAGATATAATGTTAAATAGCTAATGACTAGCCCTGCTACAGATAGCATTCCAATCACTATAATTCTTTATTCTTTATTGATGGACACCACAATTTCTATGTGTGGGAATAAAGTTGGCTATTCCATACCTGTTTCATCTTTGTACTCTGAATAACTTTATGTCTTTACTTCAGCCCTGCTGAGGAGGATACCTTTAACTAGAGATTAAAATGGTATTGTCACTTAGGAATATGTGGCATGGGTAAAACTCTTGTACTTGGGAGACTAGTTCCTTTACTGAGGAGACAGACAGTGCTAGAGCAAGGAATCCAGCAAAATTTGAGGGCAGATTAGAGAAAAAACTGGTAGACTGACTTAGAGCTATAATATGTTGTATTATTCAAGGCACTTCCAAATATGATTCTTTTCAATGCTTACAACAAAGTAAAAACAGATGTCAAGGTAGCTCTCTCCCCTGGGGAGGCAGCTAATTGGTTTAGAGAAGCAGCTAAATGGTGCAGGGGATGTGGCACTAGACCTGGCATCAGAAACACCTGAGTTCAAATCGGATCTCAGATACAAGCTAACTTGGAAAAGTTGCTTAGACTGCTGAATTCCCTTAACTATAAAATAGTGATCATAACAGTACCTCCCAGGTTTGTTGTGAGCACCAATTTAGACACCTTTGTAAAATACTTAGCATGATGTCCAATACATAGTAGACATTACATGAACGATTATTCCATTCCATCTCCCTCCCCAACAAAGCTTGAAGAAGATGCTGCATAACCATTCCCATTTTATGAGACACATTACCTAGTGTCTCCCAAATGGTTCAGTGACAAGTTCTGGTGAAAATAATGGTATAAATATTGTCTCCTAGGGGGCGGAGCCAGGTGGAGTAGAAAGACTCACATATGCTAGCTCCGAACCCACAGCCCATGGATTTCCTCTAAAAAGAACTCCCAACAAATTCTGGAACAGTGGAAGCCACACAGCAACACAGTGAAAGAGATCTCCGTTCCAAAGAGCCCTGAAAAACCAATCCAAAAGGTCCATCACACACTGGGCAGGAGCAGAGCCCTGCCCTGCCCTGGACGTGCTGCATTGAGAGGAGCAGATCCAAGCAGGCTTCAGGGACAGAATCTCCAGCAGCCACGAAGGTCCCTCCACCCACAGACTCACAGGTCAGTGAAAGAGACGTCTGGACAGGCTGAGAGGGGAGCGGCATGTCTCCATGACTCAGGCCCCCGCAGGAGGCAGCAGCAGAGGCAATGGGCGGCCACAGGCTCCCAGAGCAGGCAGGAGCTCAGCAGCAGCTCCATTACAGAAGGTCTCTGCATAAACCCCCTGAGGGAACTGAGCCTGGGGAGGAGGCTTTGCCCCTACCTGAAAACCTGATTTAATCTTACCCTGAATAGCAGCCAGGCCAGCCGCCAAAAGCCCTGAGGCTGGGGAGCAGCATTTGAATCTCAGACCCCAAGTACTAGCTGGGCAGACCTAGGCCAGGGGGTGGAGAGGACTCTCAGAAGTCAAGTAACTGGCTGGGAAAATGCCCAGAAAAGGGAAAAGAAAATAAGACCATAGAAGGTTATTTTCTTGGGGAACACATGATTTCAACCTTCCTCTCTGATGAGGAAGAAAACTGCTTACCATCA
>CM053773.1:26261477-26293344 GCA_028658325.1 Potorous gilbertii | reverse complement strand
GGGCTTTTGGCGGCAGGCCTGACTGCTCTTCAATGGGAGCTTATCTGCTGGTTCTCAGGTGGGGGCAGGGCTGCCTCTCAGGCTCAGTTCCCTCAGGGGGTTTATGCAGAGATCTTTTGTAATGGAGCTGGGGTGGAGCTCCTGCCTGAGCAGCCTCTGCCACGGTGGCCGCAGTCTCCTGAGGGGATCCAAGTCCCGGAGATACCCTGCTCCCCTCTCAGCCTGTCTGTCTCACTGACCTGTGAGTCTGTGGGTGGAGGGACCTTCGCGGCTGCCCGGAGATTCAGGTCTCTGAAGCCTGCTTGGGTCTGCTGGCTCCTCTCAGTGCCACGTGGCCGGGCAGAGCTCCGTGGCCGGGGCCGGGGGAGGGGGAGCGCTCCGCAGGGCAGGACTCCACTCCCGTCCAGGGTACCTTTGTGGTCGGTTTTTCAGGGCTCTCTGCAGCAGAAATCTCCTTCACTGTGTTGCTGTGTGGCTTTCACTGTTCCAGAATTTGTCAGGAGTTCTTTTTACAGGAAATCTATGGGCTGTGGATTCGGAGCTAGCAAATGTGAGTCTTTCTACTCCGCCATCTTGGCTCCGCCTGTGACTGACTTATTGTGTGACCTTGACTAAATCACTCCTCCTCTCTGGGTTTCAGTTCTATTGTACTAGGTCATCTTTAAGATCCTTTCCAATTCTAATATTCTATGGTTCTAAACTATTTAAGCTTAAAATTGTGCTAAGACTTTTAGCACACCCCATAATCTGGTACAAACACAGTAATTTCTTACTTGTGATTGCTCCCTCAATGGTAGAAATGGCAGTCCATTTAAGTATTTTCATCCTATGGAACTCTTGTGAGCCGTTGACAGTGAGTAGCTATTTATTCTTGGAGAAGGAAGGGAATGAGCTGTAGTGAAAATGGTACTAGGTTTGGGGTCATATGTGAAACAGGGGTTGAATCCCAGACCTGCCCCTTTTATGGCATGGAGAAAGTCACTTAGACTCCCTGGATCTCATATTCATCACCTATAAATTGAATGTTTGGACAAGACGACCCTCAAAGATTCCTTTAAATTTTAAATGTATAAGCGCATGGTCCTAAGTCACTTAAACTCTTTGAAGCTGTTTCCTCACATACAAAATGGGAATAATACTATCTGCCTTCCTTACTTTTGTTACAAGGTTATTGGGAAGATAAACGGAGATAATAGATATCACAGAATAAGAGATGCATGGAATGTGGAAAATTGAAAGGAATCTCATTAGCTATATAGTTCAACCCACGTTTGAAGAAGAATTCTCCCTACAGATATTTTGCAAGTGATCATCTAACTTTTGCTTGATGACATCCTAAGAGGGGCATACCCATGTCATACTCCCCAAGACAAGCCATCCACTTATAGATCATTTTAATTTTGCTCAAGTTTTATTTATATAAAGTCTAATTGTGCTTCTTCATAGCTGCATCCATTGCTCCTACTTCAAAAAATTGAAAATAGGGTCTATAGGGTTTGAGAATATGACCTCTTCCTAGTTTTTCTTCTGGGACCAGACAAGTCTTATATAATAGAGCCTTTCAAATACTTGAAGAGAATCATTATGTCTTCTCCAAGTTTTCTCTTCTCCATGAAAACCACCTCCAGTTCTTCTAGCTGACGCTCATATAGCAAGGAGTAAAGACCTTTAGCCATCCTGGGTACCTTCTTTTTGACTCCACCTAGATAATCTATGTCCTTCCTAAGGTGTGGTGTCTGGAAGGAAACACAATATTCCAGATGTAGACTGGTCAGGGCAGAGAAGGGAAAGTGCTTTAAGCAATATGCAATTATATTATTGTATAAGTATTCACTTTGGTATCATTAGTTGCAATATCATCAGAAGTAAAAATGGACATTGAACTCAAGAATTGGATATTCGATCTGGTTATTGATTTTTTTTAAAAAATGAAAGGTTCCATTTTGGGAAATAAAGAGTCAAGTCCCCCTCCCTTGCGTGAGCTATCATTCCAGCCCATTGCTTCCCCTTAGTGATGTTAGCCTCTCATAATGTAAAACATTTCTTCATTTCCAACAGATAATACTTTCAGTGAAAAGGTAATTTTTGAAGTCTATTACTTGCATTCTTAGTGAGGAGTACAATGTAGCATTTTGTTCTAATATGCCATTGAAATTGTTTGAGTAGCTACACCATGGAATCAAATACAAAATGTCAAAATGGTTTCCATTAACTATGCACATTTGCTCTGCTTCAGTTAATGGCCATGTTTTTGTTCTCTCCCTTCATCTTTGCATCTATAAGATGAAATGATTCAGTTGATGTAACTGAAAAGTGCATTGAAAAGGTAGAGCATATTACAAAAGCATCAAGCCACAATTCCACCCACGTACTTTATTTTATAATGAAGTTTAATAATGACAGAAATTGTCGTTAGACTTAAACATCCGTCATTTCAGCAATTGTAGTTAATGTGAATATCTCCTATGGAGTAATGTTTTATGAAAACACGGGAAGAATTGTACATTATGTTAGGCTGAAATGTCATAATGAAATCTTAACTAGATGATATTATGGAAACATATATTATATTAAGAGAAATTTACTACAACTTCAGGGAACGGAATAAGAATCATATTTCCTTCAACATCCTCTTCTGACCAGGATCATTTTTCTTTGAAAAAACTGTCCTTTTTCTTTCTGAAACCCAGATAAATAATAAGGTACAGTCTTTCTTCTCTTCTGTATGAGTTAGATTAAGGTATCCAAAGGTATTCATGTAGCATCTAAATATTTTCTTGGAGACAAAAGCAACAACTACTGATGCAATAGTACAACTATTGCTTTTTTCTACAAATTATCTACAGGAAAGATATTTGTGTTAGTTTAGAATTATGGCCTAGTCACTCCTTTAGCTTCCTAGGAGTTAAATATTTGTGTGTGTGTGTGTGTGTGTGTGTGTGTGTGTGTGTGTGTGTGGTGGGGATGGGGATGCTTTCTTCACACCTAAACCATTACACCCAAAAGCAAGTTGTTATGAAACAACACATGTGGGTCCATTACACATTTGTAATCTCGGGCTTTCAGTGGGTCCTAGATTTAGAGCAGAAATGGGACTTAGAGATCATCTATCTGATCCTTTTTATTTTATAGCTCAGGAAAATGAGTCACAGGAGCTCAGGCTACTCACCTGAGGTCACACAACCAATAAATACAAGAACAAGGATTTGAATTCAGTTCCTCTAATTCCAAATCTGTGACTCTTTTCATTTCATTTCCCCTGAGTAGTCAGTAGCATGATATTTTTCCCACCTTGATTTTTAAAAATTGATGAAACAGCTCCCAGCTGACTTAAGTGCAAGCTGAGGATTGAAATATTAATAAAGCAACAGCAATTTTTCCCATTTTTCACTTACTGTACTCTCCACTCCACTTACTAGGTTTTCTCTCTCCCCATATCAGGAAGGATTAAAAAAAATACACCATAACTGATAAAGAGCTTATGAGAATGTTACACTAATTAATGAGAGCATATATAATGAAAATGATCCTTTAAATTCTTCTAGGATTCCTGGACCTGCTCTATGTAAAATATAGCTTGGATATCCATGTAATTTAGTTCTATGGTGGTCTGCAACAATGTGGAACCCATATAAGGTGAAAGGAATTGTTTGAAAAGGAGGTAAACTCCCTTTGCATGTGTTTAATTACATTCGGCACCACCCAAAGTTTAATGCTATAAAGTCTCTCATTTAGATTATAGTAACATTTATATGAATGTATATATATATATATATATATATATACACATACGTATATATGGATACATATATATGCATCTTATATATCTATATAGGCAGATTGACAGACACAAACAGACAGACTGATGATTGATTGATAGATACATAGATAGATATCTCCATGTATCTCTTCCCCGAATTTTAAGATTTTTAAAGGCAAGCATTGTAATAAGCTTTGGAATTTGTGCTACAAATTGTTTTAAAAAAACGAACACTTTTAATTTTCCCCACAAGGTGGCAGTAAAATGCCATTCCCTTTTATAGCGTCAAATTAAAAACAATGGGTTCATGAGACTTCGGAGCGTTATTGTTAGTGTTATTTTCTAAAAACAGATATGATTCAAAGGATAATAAATGAAAAATCTAGAGGTAGATGGGGCCTCATAAGCTTCTTAGCCCATTGTTAGACATGAAGAAACTATTTAGAGATGAAGAAACCAATGTTCAAGAATGACTTGCCCAACGTGCCACACAGCAAGGAAATATTGCAGTCTGAATTTAAATCCTCTGACTGCCTGTCACAATTGCTCCTAAACAACACTTAAGAAGCTAATCTATTTAGACAGCTGTCAATATCAGCTCTGTAGTCACCATTTCCTCCTCTAGAGAGATGACCTTGAAGTCTAGAAGACAGAGGTTCAAATCCTTCCTGTGACATATACTGGCTATGTCACCCTGGGTATGCCATTTATTCTCTAAGTGACCTATGCAACTCTCTAATACTCTAAATTGCAGGTAAGATGCTGACCTGAATTATTAGAGGATGTTCCTTGCCAATAAAATTTCAAGTCCAGTTACATACCTAGGTACTTACCTATAGCTATATAGATGTATGTGTGTAATATGATACGATATGCCAACACTTAAATTTTTACATGACTAAGAGAATAAAAACAAGAAAGCCTCACCCACATTTTTCCATTAGAAACACACAAAATTGTAGCCACTATTTATCTTCCAAGTAATTATGTCATTTTTACATCTGGAAGAGACCTCAAAGATCATCTAATCTAATTCCTTGGTTTTGCAAATGAGGGAGCTGAGGCTTGGAAAAGTGAAATGACTTTCTCAAGAACATATTCCAGTGAACAACAGAGCTAGGAGCAGAACCAGGTTTTCCTTACTTCTAGACCAGAGCTATTTTCTCTATGCCACGTTGCCTATAAGCCTTTAAAATAGGTGAAATCAGAATCTTTACTCTCTCCTGAAACTTTTCTCCATTGCATATTAACATACATTTTCATTTTAAGATAATATTCATTCCTATTATGACATAGAAATCACTGTTGGCTCATAAGGTTGATTCAATAATGAATGCATTTTCATTTCTAATCGGATAATCTCCATCCTAAGAAGTTGCCATAATCAACTAATGCTTCTGTAGTCAGGCTGGCATCTGCCAATGACTGAACCTAGGAACTATACACATCAGCTATTCCAAACCTACATCCTCACATCAAATGAAAATTAAATAGCAAAGTCCCAAATCCTCTGAGGCAGCCTATTATACTCTTTTTTTGCATGGAAATTTGATCATCTCAGTAGAGATAACTGAACAGGCTGGTGTTTTTCCTGACCTTTTGAGTGAACTAGAGGCAAAAGAGGGAAAAATGCATTTGCCTTGACTCTATGATATGAGTTTGGGTTTTTGATTGGACATTAAGATGACAAAGATACATTGCCTGAAACTGGGCTAAATGCACCTGCTGTGATATGAACAGGGGCCTAATGTTTCTCTACTAGAGCTTAACAACCTATGTTGGCCACATCCAATTTACATGATTCAGCTATTATAAGATTATGGTATTACTGTTTTTTTCATGGAAAAATTTCACCTATTTTATTCTATTTTGCCTAAGGTGTTTCATGATATCTTGGTAAAGAAATATTGCAACAAAAGACAATTGTCTATTACTTCATAAGGAAACAGATCACTCATTTAAACTAGGAATTTTCCATTAAATATCAGATATCACTTTGAATAGTTTCCTCGAGAAAGTGAACATGAGACATTAGACATATTATGAGACATTATAAACATTTAACTCATAGTACTAAAAAGGCTATCTGACCAATTTCTGCCATCCAAGGTCATCTGAAGAAAATGATTCAGTCAGTTACAAAACCAATTGATTTTGCTTTTTGCTTTCTTGGGTTTTGTGTTTTTTGTGCATCCTATAGGACAATTCCCTTTTTTAAGTTTTCCTGTCAGTATAAATTCAACATATTAAAAATGTCATCTTCCTCCCCAACACCTAAATTGACTGACTCTTCCAACTTTTGCTTTTTTGTCAATATCAACTCTATATCTACAGTTTCCTAAATTTGAAAAGTTAGAGTCATCTTTGGTTTACAAGTCACTTCATATAGGCCACCAAATTACAATGTCTTCTCTCATATCCTCATATTCAGATTCCTGTAATAGCTCTCATCTCTTGCACCACTTCATACAGAACAATACTACAAATAGATTTTCCTAAAACATCACCTTTAGTGTAACCACTCCTTAGTCAAGAATCTTTAATGATTATTATATGTTAATAAAAGTAGCAATTCACCTTCCTATAGCACTTTAAGGTTAAACAGTACTTTCCTAACAACACTATGAAGTAGATAGTATAAATAATTATGGTTTAAATTTCACAGAAAAGGAAAGTGAAGCTTAGAAAATTGAAGCAACTGCCCCAAATCACACCAGTAGTACATGCCATAGTCAAACTTTGAAACCATTTGCTAATTCCAGTCCTGCTCTCTTTTTATTAATTCTCTCTTCACACTTCCAGTGTTGATCTCATCTTTCTTCACTCACTACATACTGACATATATACTTTGTTCCAATCAGTGTGGTCTTTAAACTATTCCACATATCTCTATATCTTTGTAAATTATGTATTCCCGGGAATGTCTATTGCCTTCTTTTATACCTGCCCAATCTAAGGCAACAAAAGCTAATTGAAGGAGAGTAATCTTTTTCATGAAATAATTCTCAATGATTTTAGATTATATTGACTAATCCTTAATCTAAAAAATTATAACACAGATTAACAACTGACAATATAAATGTTCCTCTGCTCTCTGTGCTTCATGCTTTCTTTTGTCCCCTAAGAAAATTTAAGGTCTTCCATTCCATCCTTTAATTTGTCCATCCATTCATCTATCCATGCAACAGACCACATCCAATAAACATCTCTTAAGCACCTACTATGTGCCAGGTACCTTGCTAGACAATGAGGTTACAAGCAAATGCCAAAAGAATATTTTCTCTCAAGGGATAACTGGAAAATACAGGGCCCAAGAAAGTATAAAAGCAAAATTAATTTGTTTTACAATTGACTAATTAAATGATGTTCTTGAGATGACTTTGAATAGCAAATATTGGTCAGATATCCTTTTTTAGTACTATGAGTTAAAAGTGTATAATGTCTCATAATTTGTCTAATGTCTAATATTCAATTTGCTCGATATTCAAATGGATACTATTCAAAGGGATATCCGATATTCAATGGAATATTACTAGTTTAAATATGAAAGGTCAGTTTCCTTATGAAGTATTAGACAATTCTATTGCAGGGAAACAATATGTACACAGAAAATTAAATACAAAATACAAGGAAAGTAAATATAGTGCATAATGTGGGAAATGAGTTGAACCTTATAGAAAGTTAATGACTTTGGAAGACAGACATGAGAAGAGACTCTGCTTCATTTTTATTTCCCATAATTCCCAATAAAAGACTTTTGAATTAAGTTGCTGTGTCATTAAGCATCCCAACATGCACAAAGGGGCCTACTATCACAAGTTCTTAGATCTGCATTCGTAAAAGGAAAACAACTTTCAAAGGGTTAACAATCACTTTAATCATTCCTCTAAGCAAGTACATATATCATTCAGTTAGCTCATGGAGTCAGCACCCTGAATTTCAAAGAAAATGCAGAGAAATCAAAAGTCAACAGACATGGCTTCCTCTGCCTGAATTCAGCAGACAATTGGACCTCAACTCTGACCAGGGTTACCAGAGGGCGAAGCATGCCTGGGGATCTTTAGCATCGTCTCAGAGTTAAATTAAAACACTTCCAAACTCAAACCTTCTTACCAAAAGCTAAGCCCCAAAGTAAAACTTCACACTCAGAGTATTAATAACTTTTTTAGAGCCAGAAGGCATCACAGTCCTTTGACCCAGTGCCTCAAAAGAAAAAACAAAAGGTACTTGGGACCCTCCCACAAAACAGCTCCCTTAATCAAACTTCCCACAACGGGCAGGCCCATCAATGGGTGGGAAAGATCTTTAATCACATTAACGTAATTAACAATACAAATACATACACTGTACCTTAAGAATTATCTAATCCAACTTCCTTATTTTACAGATAAGAAAACTGAAGTGGCCAGAGGTAAAGTGATTTTCCTAAAAATCACACGAGTAATAAATAAGTAGCAAGGTCTGGATTCCAACCAAATATCCTTTCCTTCCAAATATTCAATGATCTTTCCTTGGAATTATCTGAGATGAAGTGTAGTAAATAAGATGCCCCCATCCCCAATTTTACTTAGCATGAAATTCCCTGTGAAAAGAGGAGAAGCTTGTTTAATTGATTTTCAGTGTTTGGGATGCCCTTTGGAAGATTCTTTCAAGTATTTCTAATACAAGGCACCACACTATTGAAATGAATGCATTAACAAATCTCTAAAAGCACAGCTAGGATGGATAGAAAAACACACATGGAGCTGTCTCCCAGGGGACGGAAATTCCTCCTGAAGATTACCTGGATACCAGGGGTGATAACTTAGTAGTTTTTGCTTGGTTTCCAGGACCACCAGAAATTATTCCCTGAGCAGCTAGACTAAACTCACAATCGGTGAGCACCATTAACAATATTCTGGCTATTAGAACATATCAGGGCACTCAATTCATGGAAGAGTCATAATGTTCCTTCTCATGGGTTCTATTGTTAGTCACATAAAATATTACCTTGGTAATCAGACCAGAACTTTAATCATATGTTAGAACCAAAAATACATTTTTAATCTAAATTTTTTTCTGTCATTGTAGTGCACATACACACACACACACATGCTGTACACATTTTTGTAATACAGATTTGTGAAATGATGAAAATCCTGCTATCATTTATGGTTTCCCTTCAGAATGGACACTTATTTATAAATGAATGGCTTTGTAATAACCCAGTGGCACCTTCATAAATCTCCCCAATGTATGGCAGGCTGTAACACATCTGATGAGAAATGTGTTTACTCTTTCAGGATTAAAAATAGAAAAACACAAAAGAACAAGTTCATTGGCAGGTTCAGGTGGCCACTTAGTTTATAATAGAATCAGGAAATGAAAGTGCCCCATGGCACAGTTAAAAAAAATACACTAGAACCCATTTTTAGTAAAGATGACCAAATCCTGTAAAGGATTTCCTCAGTTATTGGTACTTAAAAGAAATTAACTGTACCTCCTTTCCACTACCTAAATATTTATTCCAGTCTCCAGTTCCTTATTTTCTTCATTAACAACATTTTTCCTACTGTTTAGCAGATTATGGGAGGAATTTTGCAAATGACAGAGGCACTTCAGTTGAATCAACCAGAGGAAGTGATAACAAGACATAAGCAAGTAGAAATACAATAGCAGCACATTTCAAGCTAAGAAATAAAAGATCAATACAGAAGGCTCTTTCCCATGAGATAATACTGCTTAATAATTTGTTCTTATTTCTCAGTCTGTTTATACTGATCAAATCACAAGTACAGTGCACTTGAGTGTTAATTTGGAAATGGTCATTTGTGTTTTAATCCTCAGAACACCAGAAGAAAGTAAAGACAGGTGCTATTTGAGAAGAGAAGCTGAGGACTTAGAAACAAAGAAAAGAATCGGACAAAAGATATTAAGGAAAGAACCAGTGATTTTAAAAGCTCCTGATTAGATTATGAAAATCTCCTTCTAAAAAGGTAAATCATCTCTAATGAGGCAAGTAAGGTAATGTGGAATAATACAGCAACTAACTCAATAGAAAAATGAGGAGCTCCCCAGGCTTCAATTTATTCTAGCATTAGGAAAAGTCCAGTCAAACTAAACATGCCCATATAGATCTATTGGGGAAAAAATGTCTTTCAAGTATGAAACCATGTATATTTTTAACACTTAATTTGGGGATTTAGAAGGGTCTTCTTAGCCTTGCCTCTAAGTTGGCTAACTTGATATTGAACCAATCTCTGTGCATTAGTGCCCTCTCTAGTACCATTGGTCAATATTAAAACATTCCCCACTCCATTTCTATTTTACACAAATTCATTATACTGATCCCAATAATAAAATATAGACCTCATTCCTGATTGCTAATTACAGGGTACAATCCCTATCACCCTAAAATATTTCAATTTGGCAAACACTTAGGAATTAGATAAATGCTAACTGCTATTTCTCTGAAAGTGAATATCATGCCACAAAACCAAAATACAAATCATGTTTCCAAAAGCCAACAAGAGGTAAACATTCACCTCCTATGTGGATGAAATAAATTAGCAAACAGGAATTTTCTAGTAGGAAAGAACTTCTTAGCTGAAGAAAAATCCTCCCATTCTTTGTAGTAGAGGCGTGTATTTAATGAGAAATGGTTAGGGCTTCATTCCAGGGGACCAAATTCAGGAGCAGCTGACTCTATGTGAAGTCTTAAGGAATTTAGAAACAGTGAATGAATCAACCAGTAAGCGTTACAACAAGCTTGGCACTGTGGTAAAAATTGGAATTCAATGGAAGGCAAAACAAAACCAAAAGTAATCCCTGTCTAAGGTGCTTACGTTCTAATGGGAAAAACAATATATATATATATATATAGATAGATAGATAGATAGATAGATAGATAGATAGATATAGATATAGATATATACTTACATACCCACAAGATATATCAAGAGTGCGTGAAAGGCTAGAAAGAATAATTAGTTCAGATAGTAAGCTACCAGATAAACTTTTTCATTCACCCCAACCATGACTTCTCTAGAAGTAATATGTGTGTAGTTATTCCTGGGTCTTTATCTTCTGCATCATGAGGCAGTGTCCACTCCAACCCCTCATCTGAGGGCACATGTCATTTTACTTGATGAAATGGTGCTTGAAATGGTGCTTGCCCATGGTTGCAAAAATGTTAACATATAGTTCTGCTTTCTAATTATAATTAGTGATGGAGCCAAGATGGCAGAGCAGAAGGATGGACCTGTAGAAGCTCCCCCTCCATAGCCCATCAAATACCAGTAAAAAAAATGACTCTAAACAAATTCTAGAGAAACAGAAGCCACAAAAAGACAGAGTGAAAGAGATTTCCAGGGCAAGGCAGCCTGGAAGGCTGACAGGAAAGGTCTATGACACCAGGCATGGAGCAGAGCACAGCCTGGCCTTGGCAGCACAGCAGGGACAGAACTGGAGCAGGCTTTTAGGTGGGCAGAATCCTCAGTAGCAGCTGCAGTTCCCAGACCCCTCAACCCACAAATGCCAAAGGCAGCTTCAAAGGTCAGTGAGAAAGTGCTTTCACCTGCATGATAAGGAAACACAATCTGGCCCCTGCAGTTGAAGATTGGCAGCAGTTGCTGTGACATAGTATCCATTTTAGGAGCCCTCAGCCTAAAACCCCTGGGGAATGGTGAGGTTAATATGGATCTCAGGCCTGAGTGGCTTCCCTGAGTGAGGAGGAGTGCTGGCTGGCCTGGTGGAGCTGGTGGAGGCTCTAGAGAGGGAACTCTACTGGCAGATCCTGGGCAGAATAGAACGGTTGCTCATAGACAAGAGCACAGGCCAGAAGACCAGTAAAGTCCTCTCCATTGAATGAGCCACCTTGGAGGAACTAAGAACTTACAGGTTCCCCAGAGTATACCTCCTCTTGACAAAAGACTCAAAGTCAAGTAACTGACTGAGAAAATGCCCAAAAAGGGAAAAAAATATAAGACTATCAAAGGCTACTTTGTTGGGGAACAGGTGTTTTCTTCCATCCTTTCAGATGAGAAAAAAAAATACATACCATCAAAGGAAGGCCTAAAAGTCAAGACTTCTGCATCCAAAACCTCTAAAATAAATATGCAATGGTCTCAGGCCATGGAAGAGCTCAAAAAGGATTTTGAAAATCAAGTAAGAGAGATTGAGGAAAAGTTGGGAAGAGAAATGAGAGCAATGCAAGAAAATCAGGAAAAGCAAGTCAACAGTTTACTAAAGGAGATACAAAGAAATGCTGAAGAAAATAACACCTTTAAAAATAGGTTAACTCAATAGACAAAAGAGATCCAAAAAGCCAATAAAGAGAAGAATGCTTTAAAAAGCAGAATTAGCCAAATGGAAAAGGAGGTTCAAAGCTCTTGAAGAAAATAGCTCTTGAAAAATTAGAATGGAACAGATGGAAACAAATGACTTTATGAGAAACCAAGAAATTACAAAACAAACCCAAAAGAATGAAAAAATAGAAGACAATTTGAAATATCTAATTATAATTAGCCATTTCTTTGTACACTTGAAAGAATCCATCATTAAAGAAATATTCTTATGAGTTGAATTTTTTTTTATCAGTTCCATAACTTGAGACTCATGATCAACTAGAATGGGCAGGGAGATCATTCAAGTATGTCAGTTGTTAGATAGGGGTAGTGATCACCCATTGGCACAAGTCAATCATGGAAAGTAAGCCAGAGGAGGTGAGGAACATTGGAAAAATTGAATCTCCTAGTGGAGTAAAAAATATACCAAGTCAATGTTTTAGCAAACTCTGGCAAATTTGTGCTCCTAACAGAAAAGTGCAAAACTCTATTTCCTTAGAGAAAATCACTTTACAAGAACTGAAGTGATTAAAAAAAACACATCATTTACTGACTCATGAATAACACTCTCCTTATGGAACAATATCCCAAGAACTATAAGCAGTTTTGCAGAATTCTCTTGAGAAGCATTAGAGATATCTGAAGTGTCTAGCATTTTATGACATGTGAAATAAGGGCAGCTCATTGAGTTATTTATTGTTCTATCCATGTTGGGATTTGAAAGATTTGTCCTTAAGGTTTGAAGGTATCAACCTAATCTTTATTGACTAGTGTTCACATTGCACTGAACACTTACTGATTATTGCTGATTGTTTATTTGTTCATAATCCACCACTAAGCTTTACTAAGGTAAAAGAAAAAGGAGAATTTCTATTTTTAAAAAAATTGAAAAATAGGCAACTGTAAAGAAAGATTTAATTTCTTCCTTTGCCTCTTTGGAATTGACTCTTCAGACTAAGTAAATGTGGTATTAAAAGGAATTACCAGGGAACTTATTCAGAAGTTTTCTGCTTAGGATATAGTGTGTGATTCAGCAGTCACAGACACTGTAAATGTGATGAACAGAGGTTTAGATTAATTTCTGTGGACCATCTATTCACTCAAATTCTTCCTCAGGAGAGTCCAATATAGGAGAAGTCACTGTCATAAACATTGGTGTTTCCCACTTGCTCATCCTAAGTACAGTACTATACAAAGCCTAATGGGTCCACTTGTCTCCTAAAACCAAGAAACATCTGTCTTTACCCAGTGTGGTGGATGATATTGGACAATGGAATGGGTTCTTTTGTCAAGCTGTGCATTTCCATGCTGTCTCTGATGGAGTTTATTTTCCACTTTTTATGATAATTTTACTGGGAGCCTAATGGCACTGAGGGAAGACCAGAAATCCTTTGTAATACTCCACCACAACATGAATTTCGTTTTATGTTTCTTTTTAAAGAAGACCTTTCTAAATACTTGACGGCACATAAAAGGGAGCTATTAAGGGGAACTGCAGGGTGTCTGTGACAGTAAGGACTGATTAGCCTTGACAGCTTCCAACTTTTAAATTCATGGAAAAGCAAACCACAGATATTTCGGTCAGTCTAACATACCTATATATTTTTTAGGCCACAGTGTACCTCCTTTCTCTCTGCCTCTTCCCCTCCCCCACCTCTGTCCACCCTGCCCATCTGTTCTAAACTGGTCTTTCTGTTGGAAGGTGTTCCTGGGAGTTTTCTTATGTCATTTACAGCAAAAAGGTCTCAGTCATATCAGTATTTTCTTACCTAAATTTTGGCCTCCCAAATGGAATGTACTGCATGAATTCATAATGCTATTTTGCTCTGAATTATGAATAAGGTTAAGAGAGATCTTTGGGGACAGGGATACTCTGGGAAAAGCTTGGATACTTTCAAGTCACCAAATTTCCAGGAGGCTCTCCAAGAAATGATGAAACGAATTTGAACCTTACACTTAGTTCACGTTTCATTCTCTGACCTTGCACCACAGAACCCATGAATAGGACAATTGTCCTCAAAGGGCAGAAGCTCAATAACTGGACATTTTCTGGGTCCCTGGTTTTGGACAATGAGATATCAGCTCCAATCAGTGTGCATAATGCCTCAGTGACTGCCAGGAATGGCTGCAATATTGACGTCTTTCAGTGTCGATCACATCATTCCCCAATCAGAGTTCAATAAAATGATACCGTAGTTAACAAGTTTGATAGAATAGTGGCTTTAAAACATGAAACTTATCAGAAGGAAGCCTGTTTATGCATGCCACAGCTACATTTAATTGTCAATAAATAAACAAAGATTTTCTTCACCTATTGTCATGTATATCAAGTAAGTCATTAATCTAAACTAATGAAGCTTAAGATATATGACAGACAGTTTTTATGGAGCTCCTTCTTAATGATATGTTTGCTTTTCATTACAATGCCAAGAGAGCCCATTATCAAGAAAGCAACACATTATAGCCCAGAAGCATTGAAATCCTCTCCTCTACTCTTTGTTCTGAGTTCACAATAAACAGCACTTACACTTACATATTCATGTTCTCTCTCAGATGAAAAGCATTAGTTTGAAGTGAATGAGGAGGGGATGAGGAGGAGAAGGATGCATCCAACAATCCAAATCTACTTTGTTGTGAGTTTTGGTTTTTTTAATTCAGATCTTTGAGCTCACTTAGAATGAAGATGTAATCCAACCTAGTTTAGGTGAACATCCAGAATGCCTCTTATTAACATAAAGTATCATTATCACAGGATGTTTCAGAAATTGGGAATATATTAGATAAACTAATGATGGCAAATAGAAGTTTTTTAACAATTATTATTAAAATAGTGTAGAAAACTCCCTATTTTAGAATTCCTTCAGCTAATTCATATCTGCCACTATTCTAGAATACATGTAGTTTTTTGTTTTTGTTTTTTTAGAGAGGTACCTTGAATATAGAGAGATAAAGTGATTTGCCAAGGATTGTGCAGACCATATGTAATCAGAGTCAAAACTTCAAACCTTCGTAATTTCTAGGTTGACTTTATACCTCACCACTCTCCCCTCAAAATAAGTACTGATCACAAAGTATACTATTAATTATATTCTTATTTCAAAGTCTACATTAGCCTAACATATTATCAGAATTTCTTAAAGATATATGAACCATACAACTCATCACTGTGTTATCATTCAGCTTCCTATGAGCGATAAAATTTTGGCCCGTCTCTTTGGTGCTTCCATAGTTGGATAGATCCATGACTTCATGGAAGTTGACGTTAACTTCGACGATGAGGGTTGCTGAACAACTTCACAACAAATAAAATCTTAATATTTCTTACTTTGTTGAAAACATCAAGCCACTTTTTTAAGATGGTCTGCTGATTTGGGATATGTTCACATATAATAATAACTGTTATTGAATCACTGAAGTGTCTCCCCACCATAATCCATCTTCCACACAATTGTCAATATGGTTTTCATAAAATGTAAATCTCACTATGTAAATGGTAAATCGCTCTCTCTCTCTCTCTCTCTCTCTCTCTCTCTCTCTCTCTCACACACACACACACACACACACACACACACACACACACACCACTCAGTAAACTCCAAAGGCCCCTTATTACTTTTAGGATAACTATCAACTCTGGGCTTTACAACCTGTTCCCCTCCTACATTTTGATTTCTTAACATATTCCTCCCTTCCACAAACACTGTCATCCAGTTAGACTTGCAGAGGTATACTAAAGTCAACTCATGAAAGCTCTGCAGTTTGTTCAATTTTTAGTGTAAGTATTTACACCTCAGAAATGGGCAAATACAGCAAAGCATGGCTTGATTGATTGTTTGGTTTATTTCTTAGCTTAAGAAGGTGATGGAGGAAATTTTAATAATGCAGATTAACATTAAAGTGTGGGAGGTATGCTTTTTTTCAGAAAGCCACTAGCACATTTCTGATACTGGCCTATCTGCTGCACTTCACATACAACATTCTTTCTCTTTTCTCCTTACCTTTCATTGACTCTTCCTTATGGCTTCAATATTTTTTTTTTCATAACTTCCAGTTTAGAACTACTAGTCTCCTTTAAAATGTAATTGAAGGGCTCTCTCCTCAAAATTAAAAACAAAAACAAAACCTTTCCCACTTCCCCATTTACTACTACTTTCCCCTCTAAAGCTACTTTCCATCTACTCTGCTATTATATGGCCTGATTTATTTATTTATATATTGTTTTTCTCATTAGAAGGTAGAGTCTATTATTGGTTTCTTTTCTTTGCATCTCCAGGGCTTAGCATAGTGCCCAGTAGAAAACAAAAACTTAGTAAATCCTTATTAATCAAACTAAAAAATGAAAACATATTTTTTCTATCACCCATTATTATTGGATATAAATTATAATATAAAATTTTCAATATCAAGTGATGAATAGTAGAGTTTGATTGATATGTGGAGTGGAATAGGATAGCACTTATTAAATTCTTATTATGAACCAACACTATGCTATGTGCTATGAATAAAAATTAAAAAGCAAGACAGTCCTTACTCTCAAACAGCTCACACTGTAACAGGAGTAGAAAAGAAATATAGTTGAATTCAATTGTGGGATAGATGGAAACTCCAGTGGTCCATAGGCCCTCAATTGTCACCTAGCTGCACTACCTTGGGACCTCTCTGACTCCTGCATCATACTCTAGGAAGCTAATCACTGAGAAAACCTCATCATCCTTCATTATCTAATCAGCCTTGGTTGGTGCAGCTAGGTAGAGTAGTGGATAGAGCACCAGTACACGATTCAGGGGGACCTGAGTTCCAATCTCTTGACACTCTCAGTCTCTTGACGCTCATTAGCTGTGTGACCTTGGGCAAGTCACTTAACCCCAATTGCCGTCATCTCCAGTCATCCTGATGAATATCTGGTCACTGAATTCAGATGGCTCTGGAGGGGAAGTGAGGCTGGTGACCTGTACAGCCCTCTCTCACTCAAAACAAAATCAAGTGCAAACCATGTCATTATTTCTCTGACGGCATGGTGTTCTTTGACAATGAAGGACAAACACACATAATCAACCTTGACTCTAACATCTTATCACTACTTTTGCCCCTGTAGTTGAAGGGTGGAGCCCAAACTCTAAAACCTCTAAGAGAGATCTCAGCATGGATATCTCATTTCCCACCTGGCTGCACTATTCTCCACCAGTGCCCTACTGTAGGTACCCTCTCCCTCCTCCGCTTTTTCATGTGTTTTTTGTGTGCTGTTTCCTTCCATCCAATTGCAAGCTCCCTAAGAGTAGGAAACATTTTTTGTTTTTTCCTATTTGTATTCTACTACCCACCCCCAACATTTAGCACAATGCCTGGCACATAGTAGGCACTAATTTGCATTTCTCCAATCAATACTGACTTAGCATTTTTTATATGACTATAGATAGCTTTAATTACTTTGTCTAAAAACAGACTGTTCTCATTTGACCACTTAAAATTGGAGAATGGTGCTTATTTTTATAAATTTGACTCGTCTCTCTATGTATTTGAGAACTGAGGCCTGTAGCAGAGAAACTTACTATAACTTTTTTTCCCAGGTAGGGTTACTAAGTGTATATTTCCTTCATTCTGTTTTCCCCCTGTTTATCCTACTCTTTTTCCTTTTACTGTGTCCATCCTCAAAATTGTTTTGCTTTTGACTAGTGCCTCCCACAATCCATTCTCCTTTCTACTAGCCCTGCCTTCTATTTAAAAGGAAATATTTTTAATTTGTGGAATAAAACAAGTATTTCAATAATATAATACAATAAAAAAGATGACTGCATATGAAACAACAAAATGCAGAACACGCTTTTCCTTTCCAATATACAACAAAATGATTATTTAAATTTCCTTTTTTTCCCCTCTCCCAACACCTCACTAGAGATGTCTACCATTATACCCAAATAAACATACATATGTGAAATTATTCTCGACATATTTCTATTTATCTATTCCTTCTCTGGATGTGGATAGCATTTTTCTTCATATGTCCTTTATAGTTAATTTGGGTAGTTATAATATTCCAGATAGTCATTCTTAAAAACATTGATGTTACTGTGTACAGTGTTCTTTTGGTTGTGTTCATTTCACCCTGCTCTATTTCCTAAAAGTTATTCCATGTTTTTCTAAAAATCATTGAGTTCATAATTTCTTGTAGCACAATAATATTCCATCACAATCAAAAGCCACAATTTGTTCAACGATTTCCCAATTGATAGATATCTCTGCAATTTCCAGTTCTTTGCTACCACAAACAGAGCTAGCTACTATAAACATTTTAGAACATACAGGTTCTTTTTTTTTCCCTAATTATCATTGGAAATACCCCCATCTTTTTCTCTTCTTACTTTTCTGCGGGGGAAGATAGATGTCTATACACACATAAGTGTGTATGCTATTTCCTCTTTGAGTCAATTCTAATGAGTGTAAGATTTAAGCACTTTCCCTTTTACTTCCCTCATCTTCCTCTCTGCTATAAATACTCTTTCATGGCTCTTTTAAGTAAGATAATTTATCCCATTCTACCTCTCCCTTTGCCTTCTCCTAATGTATTGCATTTTAACAGCCCTTAATTTATTATTTTAGGTATCAACTTATACCTGTGCTCGCTGTCTATATATATTCTTTTTAATTGCCCTAATAATGAAGAGTAAAAGGTATCATCTTCCCATTTATCAATATAGTTTAAACTTATTGAATCCCTCATGTTTTCTCTTTCCTGTTTATCTCTTATACTTCACTTTAGATTGTATTTGAAAGTCAGATTTTCTATTCACCACTGTTTTTTTCATCAGCAATACTTGAAAGCCCTCTATTTCACTGATAATCCATTTTTCCCCTGAAAAATTAAATTCAGTTTTGCTGGGTAAGTGATCTTTAGTTGTTATCTTAGCTCTTTTGTTATCTGGAATATCACATTCCCTGTCCCTCTGATCCTTTCATGTAGAAGCTGATACATTTTGTGTTATTCACATAGTGATTCCATGATATTTGAATTGTCTCTTTCAGGCTGCTTGCAACATTTCTCCTTGAATAGGAGACCTGGAATTTGGTTATGATATTCCAGGGAGTTTTCATTTTTGGGACCTCTTTTAGACAGTGATTGGTGGATTCTTTCAATTTTTCCTAATAATTTGTTCAACTATGATGTCTAGGCTCTTTTTTTGATCATGGTGGTAGTCCAATAATTTTCAAATAATATCTCCTCAATCTATTTTCCAAGTCAGTTGCTTCTCCAATGAGATATTTCACATTTTCTTCTATTTTTTATTCTTTGGATTTTGTTTTATTGTTTTTTTGATGTCTCATACAGTCATTAGTTTCCACTTGTCCAATTCTAATTTTTGAAGAATTATTTTCCATGAGCTTTTGTATCTCTTTTTCTATTTGGCCAATTCTATTTTTTAAGGAGTTCTTTTCTTGAATGAATTTTTTTACATCATTATCAATGTGGCCAACTCTGTGGTTTAAGGAGTCCTCAATAAATTTTTTTGTTTACTTTTTCCCCCAACTTGATCAGTTTTGCTTTTGAAGAAGTTTTTCTCTTCATTGAATTTCTGTATCTCTTTCAGCATTTGACCTATTCTGTTATTTTTTTCAGTATTTTTATACCTCTTTTACTAAGCTGTTAACTCCTTTTCCACGATTTTCTTATATCACTCTCATTTATTTTTCCAAATTTTTCCTCTATCTCTTTTATTTGTTTTTAAAATCATTTTTGAATGTTCTTCCAGGAATTCTTTTTTGCACCTAAAACCAATTTATATTTTTCTTTGAGGGTTTGGATGTAGCAATTTTGACTGTTGTTTTTTGAGGTTGTGTTTTGATGTTTCCTGTCACTTTGGGACATTTCTATGGTCAGATTGTTTTGATTGTTGTTGCTGTTATTGCTTTTCCAGCCTATTTCTTGACTTATAACATTATGTCAAAACTGGGCTCTGTTCCTAGATAAAGCACTATTCCAAACCTCAGGTTTTTTGCACAGCTGTTTTTAGAACTAGATGTGGGGGAGAAGTCTATAAATTTTCACTTAAGATAAAGTTGATATGACCTAATGACTCATGTGTTTACTACTCTTCTCATTTGTGCCTGTAATATAAAGATCTTCCCACCCATTAATAACCCTCAGATAAGGGGAGGTTTACTTTGTAGGAAGGCTCACACCTTTTGTTAATTGCTAATGAGGCACTGTATCATGACAGTTTTGATGCCCTCAGACTCTGAAAAGTGTGTGTGTGTGTGTGTGTGTGTATTCTGACCTGAGATTTTGCTTTGGGGTTTTACTGTTTGGAAGAAGGTCCATGTGGCAGATGAGACTCTGGGTAGCCATTAAAGAGCTCCCCCATCACTACCAGCTTTGAAAACCAGATATTGGTGATTCTCTGTCTGGTAACTATATATGTATGTAACGGTCAGTTGATCTGCGATGTATGTATGTGAGACAGTTAGAGGCCCTGTCTTTTGGTCTTTATTTCTCTGCTTGTATTTTCTCTGTTGGTATATGCGAATAAAGATTATTGACTCCTCAAAAGTTGTTTTCCTTTTAGTTAAGCAGATCTAAGAACCTGGGCTAGCAGAGTATTCTGAATGTGTCAGAGTGCTTGTTGCTACAATGCTTTGATCTGTGAGTGGCCCCAACCACTCTTTTCTTCCCTGGAAGTATGACTAGGGTCCCCACACACCTATGATAGTAAGCTCTGGTGTGCTACTGCTCCTCCTCATCCTGGGACTACAACCCAGGATTCAACTGATTCACACATCGACAGTGTACAGAACCCTGCACCTAGTACCAGCCTGGGGATTCCTGCAATCTCCTCCTGAGCAATGGTCAGATCTCCTTACTATCTGTGGGCTGAGAACTCTGAAAGTTGCTATTCAGTGATGCTGGCTTGGCAGAGTACAGTTAACTTGCCAGGGTATAACTGCTGCTAGCTTGCTATAGAATTGCCTGCACTAGAATACACTCTATTTTCACCCCAGTGTGATAGATCTTTCCTTCTAAGTTGTCTTGGGATTTAAAATCGTTTCACCTCATCGTTTTGTGTGTTCTGGAACTTCAGAATTCATTTTGAGACATTATTTAAAGTTATTTGGAGGGGAATTTGGGAGAACTCAGGTCAGTCTTTGCCATCTTAGCTTTGCCTTCCTAAAGCCAAGTATTTTTTTAAATACCACCATAAAAACATTTTGCAGTTTATGGAACAACATCAACTACTGAGGGCAAAGTGAGAGAGAAATTCCATGAAGAACTTGATGAGACTACCTGAATCAAACCATATGCTCTAATACTTGGATGCTTCAATATAAAGTGGGAAAATGTGAGGATTGGGAGAAACGTGTGGGAAAGTATGGTTTAAGAAAAAAAAGTGAGAAAGGCAAAAGACTTGTAGATTTAACAGAAGCACATAGCCTCTATAAATGAACACTTCCAAAAAAAAATGTGGTAGTCACTAACCCTGTGGAACACCAAATAACGTTACAAAGAATGAAATTGACTACATGTTGACAAATAGGAAAATATCTGTTATGAAAACGTGAATTATCCTTAAGATTATCTACCTAGATCATTGGTTATCAAAGTTTGGATTATAATTTATAATAAATAAGTACACAAATGAGAAAAATATAGTGTATTACTAATAAGAATTAGTTCTGAGATATTTTTACAATCTATTGAAAATTTTCACATGGAAAATGAACAACAGAAATTAGCTTGATATTTCCGATAATAATTTAATCCAAAAGTTAAACCAATATTAATAAATTGTTAAATCAAAGAGACTAAAACATCCTAGAAAATGCCTTAGTTAATAAACATTTGACTTTTTTGCCAAGAAAAGATAAAGGACTGCCAAAAGTAACACTAGGTTAGAATGTAAACTCACATGTAAAAAATTATACACAAAAGGATGATGGACAATTATAAACAATATCATCTCATAAAGCAGAGAGTAGTGGAGGATAAAACAAATTTAAATAAAGCTTGGCAAGATATCCAACTAAGGAAAGTCATTCAAAGAGCATTCAAGAATGAAAATTGAAAGGGGTCTGTAAACAAAAGAAAATGGAGATTTGCAAAAAAAAAAAAACAAACCCTATTTCAACAAATTTTTACCATCAAGGACACTGAGGAATTAACATAATTGTGAAAATATTTAGGAACCAATATATAAATATTTGAAAGAGAGGAAGATAAAAAACACATGGGGAAAAATACCTCAAGCTTTGTTACTATCTCCCCCAATATTGAACACCACCCTCCCAATCATTAATTACTCCTTCTGTGGAGATGAACATACTGAACTACTTTGAATGGCTACAGATACGTTCCAGAAGGTGATGCAGTATCTTCAGACTTGAAGTCAACACAGTACAATTTATATGCTCATTCTCCTCTCTGTATAAAATTGTTATGAGCATTATCTGTTCATGAATTGTGGGTGTAATGGTATGAATGGGGAAGAAGCAGGTTTCCACAAATGATAGTCATCAGTGTGCCACATTTTTACTATTTCATAATTGACTGAAATGTAAAGAAATTGTAGGATCCCATTATGCTTACTCATTGGTTAAAAAAGAAAAGAAAAGCAAAGCATTTAACCCAGTATAACAAAAACTGCCCTACTGGCTTTTTTTAGCCACAAGGTGTCTTTCACCCACATTTAAAATTGCCTCAAAGACATGACAACAGGAATAATCATGCTTAATAACTTCCTGATTGCAAACATCAGGTGAGACATAGAACATGGGGATGTATCCTTTCCAGAAGTATTCATTATTGGGAAGACAGAGATACAGCAGAGTCAAGTTCAAAGAAGGAACCCGTAGATGCTGAAGATTTCCAGATCTAACTGCGTGTAGGTCATGCTATGTTGATCCTTTCAAGTTTCAAGATATTGCAGAGCCTCCTGGAAGATATCTCTAAGCACTCAAAGTACTTTGGATTGTCCATCCACCCAGGAAAGATCAAGTGCGTGAAAAATGTCAGTGGCTTGTATTTCAACATGCTTCTCAATAGATGCTGCATACATGTTTTCCAATAACATTATGTGTGAATCAGATCATATAGATGGACAAAAAGCTAGATCCAGAGTTGTAAAGGAGGAGAGCAGGCCTTCCTTTTGGGAAATTAGAAATCACTTTTACTGACTTCATGCTTCTTACAACAGTAAAATTGTTGTACTTTTCAAAACAAACACTTTAGCTGTGCTCATTTATAGCATCATTGTCAAAAACAAATGGAACTGGAGGACAGTAACACATACATAAGGTCCCTGTTTGCTGCGTAATGATTTTAAAATCCTATGAATATTTTCTGTGCTCAATATGTTTTTTATTTATTTAGTTACATTTTTCCCAATCATATTTTAATCTGACAGCAACTATGACTGTTTGTACACCTTTGGTGTAGAGCAACACCTCCTGGAACACCACTGCAATGAGCCACACAATGTAAAGGTCCATGGTAGATGTGTTTTGACTTTAATAGATAATTAGAAACTCTGAAGAAAAACATTAGAGGGTATGGTAAGGAATCAAAGAATCATACGTGTAAAATAGAAAGGGAACTTGGAAGTTATCAAATGTAGCCTTCTTATTTTACAGACAAGGCAGTTGAGGTATAGAGATGATTTGCCCAAGGTCTAGTTAATGTGTTAAGCAGGATTTGAACCTAAGTCTTCCTGATCCCAGGTTTAGTAAATTACCCAGTATACAAAGTTGAACTCTATGACAGAAAGAAACAATGGGCTGGGCATGGGGAAAGGATAAGAAGTGATGACAGGAATACATCCAAAGTATGCCGCTGGTGACACAGTGATGTTTGGAGAGAAGACCTCCTACACATTGGGTTGACACTCTCTGTGAAACTTTCAGTTTGATATGGATGAGAATGGAACAAGATGGAGATAGATGGATGGATGGAAATCTATATCAGGGAAGATTTCTCTCAAATAGATTAGATTAGAAATCTCTTTGAGGGAAACTCTCAATAATTAGCAGATTATCTGTCAGCTTTGTGTAATACTTTCTAGAAAACATCATTTTTATTGCCAGTCCACTTTTCTCAAGCCTTTTTTTACTCTCAAGATACTGATATGAATGATGTAAATTCTCATTATACCTCATAAAAATGTACATTATCTGAATCATAATTGACAGATATGTACTAAACTAACATGTTTGAGACTTATTTTTTTCATTGTTAGTGATATACATGAACTGATTTTTGGCTTGTATCAAAAATGATCAGGATAAGGATTTGGCCTTTCACTTAGATTATGTCATTGATTTTAGATTCTAGCTGAATAAATGCAGGGACCAAAGCAAATACTATTTATGATTCCTGTCGTTTGGAGGATATGACATATTCATCTGAAACATTGCTATTCTTGCTTGAGAAATGTAAAAGATCAACATGAATTCTAAATGTCAAATTTAAAAATGTATCCAAATGTAACATCAACAAAGAGAACTTACCTGATGAGTGTGTTGAAACCACCCAAAACTCAGAAATTCAATAAATAATATGAAATTAATGATTTAGGTTCTAACGGGGAAAATCAGCTTGATAAGGGAAAAGATCAGGAAGGTGGTATCACACAATTGGAAATATCCTTCTGGTCCTTAGATCATCTTTTAACAGCTTAAACACACTTAATGAGCTTATTCACAACCTTAATTCATCCAAAAACTGAATAAATCTTCTAAATTACATATTAAAATTGTCAAATTTCTTTCAAGACAATGCCTCAAGTGTTTTCAAAACATGGAACTTCTCTTGAAAGGAATTAAATATGAAAAGGATTGTTGGCATATGTAAGGAGATCTGAAAGTACTTAGCCTTTTACCAGAAGTACAATTTGAGTGTATCAAATATTGCTATTTTTTTGGAAGAGCAATTTTGTTAATTATGAATCACATCTACTTGGTATCCTTGATGAGAGTATTGGAAAGGAATATCATCTTTACCAATGTAGGCTGACAAATGTAAAGAATGCAAAAACACACAATGTGTGTTATTTATGATATTTTTCATTCAAGTATTTATTAAGTCAGGATCTGAGGACAGAAAGATTATTTCAAATGGTGGATAATAACCTTCATGGTCATATACTCACATACAGACTTGTGCATATATGTATGTATATGTAGGTATATGAAGAGCAATATATTAGCAAACTAAACATTACACATTTTACATGAAGTTGTATATAATACATTGTGTGTTAAGAGGTATTCTCTTCTTTTAATATATTTTTACAAAAATTGTTGAAGCATGGATGCCTATGATCAAGACTGTGATATGCATGTAGAGAGACAGCCTTTTATGAATTTTACACATCAGCAATATAGGTATATACAATATATTTGTCTTGGACAAAAGCTAAAAATGGAAACTGAGCTAGACAAAAAATTGAAAAAAATTAGAAGAGTGGGTGGGATTGCCTTTTGGATGCTGGTCAACACCCAGTTTGTTAGATAATAAAAATCTTCCAAACAAACAGAAAATCTGAAGAAAACCACACATCATCTTTATAGTCCACAATGCAATAAAAAGTATAGCCAATAAAGATCCATTGGGGAAAGAATTAAAAATTAGTTAGAGATGACTCTTAAAGGATAAGTGGGTCAAAAAAACATCAATAGAAATCAAATAGGAAGTTTCATCAACAGAAATGGCAACAATCAGAGAGCAAAAGTTATCCCAAAAGTTATGGGATGAAGCTAAAGCAACCCTTAGAGGACAATGTATATAGTTACATACTTTCATAAACGTAAAAGAGAAAGAATAAATCAATGAATTTGGTATTCTAAAATTTGGTAACTAAAAATTACAAAAATAACCATTGAAAAAAAAAAACTAGGCCAAGACAGCAGAATAGAAAGACACATCTACTCTACCTCTACCCCCATAGCCCATAAAATACCTGTAAAAAATGACTCTAAGCAAATTCTAGAGCAGCAGAAGTCACAAAACAACTGAGTGAAAGAGAATTTGAGCCTAGACAACCTGGAATGCGGAGAGGAAAAGTCTATCACACAGGTTCAGAGCACAACCCAGCCTTGGCCATGCCATGCTGCAGGGACAGTGCTGGAGCAGGCATCAAGGAGCAGAATCATGGGTAACATCTGCAGTTTGCAAATTGCTCAATCCACAAACACCAAAGATAGCTTCAAGGTCAGTTAGAAACATCTTTCACTTGGGTGAAAGGAGGGCATGGATCTGGTGCAAGATCCAGCTTCAGAATAGTGGCAGTTACTCCAGCAGCATCCATTTTTGGAGACCTAAGCCTAAAGATCCTTGGGAAATCAAACAGCTGATCTGGCTCTCAGCCCTAAGTGGTGGTCCTGGGGTGAGGAAGAGCCCTGATGTGGTGGAGCTGAGAGGGAATTTCCCTCACAGATCCTGGGCAGAAAGGAGTACTTGTGGTTGTTCATAGACCAGAGCACAGGCCAGGAGAGGAGGAAACTCCTCTCCCTTGATTGTGCCACCTTGGAGAAACTGAGAACTTACAGTTCCCTACAGTATATGTTCAACTTGACAAAGGACTCAAAAGTAAAGTAACCAATTGGGAAAATGCCCCAAAAAGGAGAAAAAAATAAGACTATAGAAGATGGCTTTCTTGGTGAACAGATATTTTCTTCCATCTTTTCAGACGAGGAAGAACAAAGCATACCATCAGAGGAAGACATAAAAGTCAAGACTTCCAGATTCAAAACCTCCACAATAAATATGCAATGGTCTCAGGTTATGGAAGAGCTCAAAAAGGATTTTGAAAATCAAGTAAGAGAGGTGGAGGAAAAATTGAGAAGAGAAATGAGAGCAATGCAAGAAAATCATGAAAAGTAAGTCAACAGCTTGATAAAGGAGACTTTAAAAAATACTGAAGAAAATAATACCTTTAAAAATAGACTAACTCAAATGTCAAAAATGGTCCAAAAAGTTGATGGTGGGAAGAATGCTTAAAAAACAGAATGGGTTAAGTTGGAAAGGAGGTTCAAAAGCTCACTGAAGAAAATAGTTCTTTAAAAATTAGAATGGAGCAGATGGAAGCTAATGACTTTATGAGAAACTAAGAAAATACAAAACAAAACCAAAAGAACAAAAAAGTAGAAGATAATGTGAAATATCTCATTGGAAAAACAATTGACCTGGAAAAATAGATTCAGGAGAGAAAAATTTAAAATTATGGGACTATCTAAAAGTCATGATCAAAAAAAGAGTGTAGACATCATCTTTCATGAAATTATCAGGGAAAACTGCCCTGATATTCTAAAACCAGAGGGTAAAATAAATATAGAATGAATCTGCCAATCACCTCCTGGAAGAGATCTGAGAAGAAAAACTCCTAGGAATACTGTAGCCAGATTTCAGAGTTCACAGTTCAAAGAGAAATATTGCAAGCAGTCAGAAAGAACAATTCAAATATTGTGGAAATACAATCAGGAAAACACAAGATCTATCAACATCTATGTTAAGGGGTAGCAGGTCTTGGAATATGATATTCCAGAAGTCAAAGCAACTAAAATTAAAATGAAGAATCACCTACCCAGCAAAACTGAGTATATTCTTCAGGGGAAAAATGGTGATTCAATGAAATAGAGGACTTTCAAGCATTCTTGATGAAAAGATCAGAGCTGAATAGAAAATTTGACTTTTAAACACAAGAATCAAGAGAAGCATGAAAAGGGAAACAGGAAAAAGATATCATAAGGGACTTACTAAAGTTGAACTGCTTATATTCCTACATGGAAAGATAATATTTGTAACTCTTGAGACTTTTCTCAGTATTTGGATAGTTAGAGGGATTATATACATATAGACAGAGGGCACAGAGTGAGTTGAATAGCAAGGGATGACATTAAAAAAATAAAATGAGGGGGTGAAAAAGGAATATATTGGGAGGAGAAAAGGGAAATGGAATGGAGCAAATTATCTCTCATCAAAGGGGCAAGAAAAAGCTTTTCCAATGAAGCAGAAAAGAGGGAAGGTGCTATGGAAAAAGTGAAGCTTACTATTATCACATTTGACTTACGAAGGAAGTAACATGCACACTCAATTTGGTATGAAAATCTATCTTACCATACAGGAAATTAGGGGAGAAGAGGATAAGTGGGGTGTGGGTGGAATGATAGAAGGGAGGGCAAATGGGAGGGGAAAATAATTAGAAGCAAAAACTGTTGAGGAGGGACAAGGTCAATAAAGAGAATAGAATCAATGGGGGGCAGGATAGGATGGAGGGAAATATAGTAAGTCTTTCACAACATGACTAATACAGAAGTCTTCTGCATAAGTACACAGGTATAGCCAATATCAAATTGCTTGCCTTCTCAGGAAGGGGAAGAAATTGAAACTCAAAGTTTTAGGAATGAATGTTGAGAATTGTTTCTGCATGCAACTGGGAAATAAGAAATACAGGTAATGGGGCATAGAAATCTATCTTACCCTACAAGAAAAGAGAGATGATGGTGATAAGGGAAGGGAGGGGTGTGGTAGAAGGGAGGATAGAAGGAGGAAGAAGTAAGTGGAATGCACGTGTCTTGGGGTGGGGGAGTGCAGAGAAGGGGAGAAAATTTGGAACTCAAAATCTTGTGGAAAAATAATATTGAAAACTAAAAATAAATAAATTGTAAAAAAAAGAAAAAATTAAATATTGAAGTATAAATTCTCAATTCAAAGAAGAGAAGAATAAAATTGAAAGAAAAGAATTAACTGAGTAACTGAAATTAGGAATTTTTTTTAGAAAAATAGTTGACAAAAAGAGAAAAAGCTAGCACAATTAAAAGAAAAGATAGAGGAAAGCAAATTATTCATAAAAGAATAGAGTTCATCAGTGTTCAAAAGTCAATAAATGATTTTGCCTGATTTTATAGTCATAAAATGGATAACTTAGATTAAATGGATAAATACTTAAGAAAAAAAATATAAAGTTCCTAAATAAAGAAAAATAGATTAATTATATAACCCAAAATCTAAAAACCAAGCTGAACAAGCCATTCATTAATTATAAAAGGAAAAAAAAAACTCCAGTCTCAGGCTGAATTAGAAGTGACTTCTATTTAACATTTAAAAAAAATTTACTTCTAACATTACTGAAATGCTTCTCTAAAATAGGAAAGTAAGGAACTTTTCCAAGTTGTTCCTATGACACAAATATAGTTATAATACCTAAACCTTAGAAAGCCAAAACAAAGGAAAGGGCAAAAAATATACATTAATGTGCCTAATAAACATTGATGCAAGAAAAAAATAAATATTACTTGATTGGTTGTTGTCCTTTCCTTCTTGAAGAGAACTGAAATGACATCACTAAGTTGGAGTCAAGGTACAGCATGTCTGACTGTGTCTGATCAGAAGCTCAAAAGGTTTTACCACAACTCAGACACAAATAGTCCATATAAATATTTGGAGTGGGGATGTCTCTAAATTTGTGCATTTCATGGGTCTTTTGAGCTACTGCTTTTCTTCTTGAGTACAATGCCGTCTTTGACATGGGCACACCACAGTAAGCAGTCTTGTGCCATCCCACCCCAACTTTCACAATTAATGCTAAAGTTCTTCAGAAAGACCTTGAAACTATTCTGGGTATTATTTCTTCTGACCTCTATATGATCACTTACCTACAAAATATTAGTAAAATGGGTCACAAAAACTAAACAAAAGATTGCATATCATGACTATATTGGATTTATACCAGGAATTCAGACTTGGTTTAATAAAAGGAAAGTTATTAAACATAATAGATGTCATTAATAAAAAGAACAATAAAGTCATATGATTATATCGATACATCACAGAAAAATTGTTTTACAAAATGCTTCATTTTTGTTATGAAAAAAAAAACACCAGAAAAATAAAAATAAATGGACTTTTCCTTAATATGGTAAGTAGGATCTATCTGAGCCAGCATTCTGAATGAAGGGGATAAACCACAGATCTTTCTAGTAGAACTGAAGCAAAAGCAAGGATACTGCTTAACATGATGTAGGAGTGCTTGCTGTAGTCACAGGGCAAAAAAATTAACTGAGGGTATAACTATACGCACAATAACTTTTTTGCAGATCATATGATAGCTTATCTATAAAACTCTAAAGAGATTGGTAAAGACTAAATGACTAAATACCTTTAGCAAATTTGCAGTTTATTAAATAAATCCACAAATAATTATTGTGAAGCTGATGACTTTGCACAGCTCTCTCTTACTTAAATCCAATTCACTTGAAAATAAAGACGTCACTCTCCTGATATCATTGGCTCTCTTCAAGAGCAAAGAGAGAATAGCAATAATGTAATCAATATAATCTTCAGTGTTTCTGAATATTAGGAATAAAATTCCAAAATGATAGAAAAAGAAATTCTAAGGAAAATCATTACAAGAATGCATAAAATATTTTAGAATCCATTTACCAACATTTGCATAGGAACTACATAAATGTAACTACAAAAGAATCTTTATCAACGTAATGACAAATAAAATGGAGAACTATTCATTGTCTATAAGTAGGCCATGTCTATATAATAAAAATACTATGAGAATAAATATTCTTATTCATTGTCATGCCAAACTTCCAAAGGATTATTTTATAATGAAATAGTTACATGGCCTATTGACTAGAGCACCAAACCTGGAGTCAGAAAGACCCAAGTTCAAATCCAACCATACATGCTTTCTAGGTGTGTGACCCTGAACATGGCACTTCATCTCTGTTTGCCTCAATTTACTCATATACACAATGAGGATAACAATAGCAGTTATCTTTTAGAGTTATTGTGAAGCTCAAATGTGATAATGACCGTGAAGAACTTAGCGCAGTGCCTGGTACATTGTAAGTAAGTGCTATATTAATGCTAGCTGTCTTTTTTGACCATAAACATAATAAATTCATCTGAAAGAAAAAAGATTCAAAACCATCAAGAGAATAATTTTCAAAATGATTCAGTACTGAAAAAAAGTTTCACAGAAACAGATTAAGTACACAACATAGAGAAGCAAACAAACCCAGTAGCTTAATGCCCAATCAACCCAGTGACCCCAGGGGACATGATAAATATTTATTATACAACAAAAATTTCTGTGAAAACTGGAAAGAAATCTCACAAAAATTAGAAATAAATCAGCATTTGATATTGCCTATCAAGAAAAGATCAAAATGGATACACAACTTAAACTTAAAGGGTTATATCAACTACAACTAGAGAAATAAGGAAGAAATGTTTTATTGTGAGTCATGACCTGTTGCTAGCCTTAGTTGACAGATGGAATTACCTGTTTGCTATTGTAATGGGAATTATTTTTATTTCCTTTTATTCCTCCTACAGCATTTAGTTAACTGTCTTTCAGTCCAATGTAATATGAAATTTTACTTTAAGCTTCAGGCTTAAACATAGCTTAGATAAGAAACCTTAGGAAGACTCTCAACTATCCCTGACTCCCCTCAGTCTACTTGCAAGCTCTTCGACAGTAGCTTAATTTGTTAGCTGACTTAATTTACCTTAAAGTTTGTTTGACAAAGTTTGTTTCCCTAGGGGATTTATGGAATTGTGATTTTGACTAAGTTTGTTTAACATTTATGACATTAAAGGAAGTTTGCTATTATAAATTTATATTTTCTTTGCCTTTATGCTGTAAGAAGAATGTACAAAATTGTGATATATAAAAGAATTCTATCTCTATCACTCTGTTGTCCTAAAAGAATCCTTTTTAGAATCCTAATGATGGTTCAGGTTTTCTCTGTGGTCTGAATCTATGCTAGAGCATAATAAAAAATC
>CM053773.1:26210931-26260977 GCA_028658325.1 Potorous gilbertii | reverse complement strand
ATCCATGGGCTGTGGGTTCGGAGCTAGCAAATGTGAGTCTTTCTACTCTGCCATCTTGGCTCTGCCCCTCTAATTTTTTGATTTTTCATAAAGTCATTAGCTTCCATCTACTCCATTCTAATCTTTAAGGAATTATTTTCTTCAGTAAAGTTATTTTCTTCAGTAAGGTTTTGGATTTCCTTTTCCATCAGGCCAATGCTGCTTTTTAAGGCATCCTTCTCCTCATTGTCTTTTTAGATTTCTTTTTCCATTTGTATTAGTCTATTTTTTTAATGTTATTTTCTTCAGTATTTTTTGAGTCTTCTTTAGCAAGAAGCTGACCTATTTTTCATGACTTTCTTGCATCACTCTCATTTCTCTTACCAATTTTTGCTCTACTTCTATTACTTGATTTCCAAATTCCTTTCTGAGCTCTTCCATTGTCTGAGAACAATTCATATTTTTCTTGGGGACTTTGGATTGAGGAGCTTTGAGTTTGTTTTCTTCTTTGTGCATGCTTTGGTCTTCCTTGTCACCAAAGTAAGATTCTATAGTCTGATTCTTTTTTTTGCTTTTGCTGTTTTCTCCAGCAATTTACTTGACTTTTGAGTGCTTTATCAAGGTAGTTCCATGCTTCCAGTAGGGGTGGGGGGTATACTATCAGCAACTTGATCCTCCCAAAATCTGTAGGCCTAGATCTTTGGAGACAGTGGCTGCAGCTGCCCCTTCTTCTACTGTGGCTGCCATGGGCTCATCTGCCCACTCACCCCTCTGCCCCTCTGGGGCTGAGATCAGACCTCTCTCCTCTCCTGACCTTCCAATTTCTCCTAAGCATTTTGAGGTCATGAAATCTGGAAACCAGCAAGAGATTCAGTCCCACCAAGGCCTGCTCAGGTCCTATATGTGCTGATGGAGCCCATACTAGACTGTGCTGTGCTCCCAGCTTGGTGCTAGGGTCACTTCCTGGCTACCTTCTAGGCCATCTTGGGCTGGGGATTTGCATCACTCCCTCATTCTGTGGGGTCTGCACTCCAGAATTTGTTTAGAGTCATTTTTTACTGGTATTTGGCTGGGCTTGTTGGGAGCACCCTAGAAAGTCCATGCTGTTACTCCACCATCTTGGCTCCATCCCCTATATCTCTAGTCTTCACCTCTCTTCCAAATTCACACCGATCAAATGAGAGTATATGTATGTATATATATATATGCATGCATGTATGTATGTATATGCATATATATAATTCTTTGCACATGTTAAAACATTATATAAATGCTAGCTATTATTATTGCTGTTGCAAACTGATATATTATACATATAAGGTACATATAGGAAATATTAACTACTCTGTTACAATGATACTTTCTACTCAATATATCTCAGACTGAGATTATTCTTTCCTCCTAAACCTGTTCCTCCTTTTAACTTAGCTATTTCTTCCTATGGCATCAAAATCTACCTATCTCTCATGTTCATCAACTTGAAATTATTTTCAACTCTTCCCTCATTCACCTCTCATATCTAGTAAGTGACCCAGTTGTGTCCACTCCATTTCTGCAATATTTTTGGCATCTCTCTTCTTCTCTACTCCCATGCACTCTGTCCTAGTATATACCATCATTTCCAGTTAATCAGTCAAACAACAATGATTTGTTACACATTAACTACATCTCAGGTAAAATTCAGAGAATGCAAAGAGAGATAAAATGCCATACTTAGTCTCAATGAGTGCATTTTTTTAACAGCAGATAAATAGTCAGATTCATAAAAGATACATATAAAGAAGAAAGGTACTTCAAAAGGATGGTTGCAAGGACTGAGAAAGGTCTCAGGCAGAAAGTTAAATTTGAGCTAGCTTAGAAGAAGCCAAGGAAGTTAAGAGGGGGAGGTAAAGAGGGAAAGCATTGCAGGTACCAGGGACAGTTAATGCAGTGGCACAAAGTTGAAGGGTGGAGTTTCACATATGACAAAAATCAGGCAAGTCAACGAACCTGAATCATAGACTGCACTAAGGGAGGAGACTTTAAAAAACTAGAAAGACAGGAAAGGGTCATGTTGGGAAGGGTTTTAAATGCTAGTGGAATTAGTATTTAAATTTACATATAATAGATATCTACTAGATAGATATCTACTAGAGCTAAAGAGGGTAAGTTAGACTTGTGCTTTTAGAAGATCAGTGTCAATAAAGTAGAGAATGGATTGGAATGGGATGAGACTTGAAGAAGTCAGAGGGCTAATATAATAGTCTAGGAAATAAGCAACCATCAATGGAAGACATCAAAGTCAAGGCTTCCACAACAAAAGCCTCCAAAAAATATGCAATGGTCTCAGGCCATGGAGAGAGCTCCAAAAGAATTTTGAAAATCAAGTAAGAGAGGTAGAGGAAAAAATGGAAAGAGAAATGAGAGCAATGCAAGAAAATCATGAAAAGCAAGTCAACAGCTTGCTAAAGGAGACTCAAAGAAATACTGAAGAAAATAACACCTTTAAAAATAGACTAACCCAAATGGCAAAAGAGATCCAAAGAGTGAATGAGGAGAAGAATACTATACAAAGAAGAATTGGCCAAATACATAAGGAGGTCCAAAAGCTCACTGAAGGAAATAGTTCTTTAATATTAGAGTGGAGCAGATAGAAGTTTATTAGAAACCAAGAAATTATAAAACAAGACCAAAAAAATGAAAACAATAGAAAACAATGTAAAATAACTCACTGGAAAAGCAACTGACCTGGAAAATAGATCTAAGAGAGATAATTTAAAGATTATTGGTCTACCTGAAAACTATGATCAAAAAAAAAAAAGAGCCATCATGTTCCAAGAAATTATCAATGAAAACTGCCCTGACATTCTAGAACCAGAGGGTAAAATAGAAATGGAAAGAATTCACCCATCACCTCCTGAAAGAGATCCCCAAAGGAAAACTCCTAGGAATATTGTAGCCAAATTCCAGAGTTCCCATGTGAAAGAGAAAATATCACAAGCAGCCAGAAGGAAAGAAAGAGTTCAAGTATGGTGGAAATACACTTCGAATAACACAAGATTTAGCAGCTCCTACACTAAGGGACTGAAGGGTTTAGAATATGATGTTCCAGATGTCAAAGGAGATAAAATTAAAACCAAGAAGCACCTAACTAGCACAACTGTGTATAATACTTTAGGGGGAAATAGAGGACTTTCAAACGTTCTTGTTGAAAAGACAAGAGGTGAATAGAAAACCACCTGACTTTCAAATGCAAGAATCAAGAGAAACACGTAAAGTTAAACAGGAAAGAGAAGCTTTAATTAATTCATTAAGGCTGAACTGTTTACATTCCTACATGAAAAGATGACATTTGTAACACATGAGACTTTTTTGAGTATTAAGGTAGTTAGAGGGAATATATGGGTAGATATATATGTGTATATAATATCTATGCAGGTATGTATATGTATGTGAATGTATATGTGTATACATATATATGTAGAGAGAGAGAGATAGAGAAAGAGAGAGAAAGAGAGAGAGAAGTGAGCTGAATATGAAAAAGGGAGAAAGAATACCTAAAAAAATAAAATTTACTGTTGAATAGAATGTACTAAAAGCAAGAGAAAGGGAGAGGTAGAATGTAGCAAATCTTCTTACATAAAATAAGGAAGAAAGAACTTTTACAATGGAGGGGAAGAGGGAGATGAAAGGAAATAAGTGGGCCTTACTCTCATGAGATTTGACTTAAGGAGGAATAATACACACTCAGTCAAATATGGAAATCTATTTTACCCTGCAGGAAGGCAAGGGGGAAGGGGATAAGAGAGGGAAGATAATAGAAGGGACAATAAATTGAGGAAAGGGGTTATCAGAAACAAACACTATTGCAGGAGGACAGATCAAGAGAAAGAATGGAATAAATTGAGGGCAGGATAGGACAGAGAGAAATGCGGTTAGTCTTTTACAACATCACTACCATGGAAGTGCTTTGCAACATTACATATGTATGACCTATATTGAATTGCTTGTTTTCTCAATGAGGGGTGGAGAGGGAGAGAATATGGAACTCAAAGCTTTAATAATGAATGTTAAAAATTGTTTTAGCATGTTAAAGCATCCACTTTAGCAACTGGAAATTAAGATATACAGGCAATGGAGTATAGAAATCTATTTTTCCCTACAGAAAACAGAGGGGAAGGGGGATGGAAGAAGGGTGGGTAATAAAAGGGAGGACTGATTAGAGGAAGGGGTGGATGGGGTGCATGCTGTCCTGGGGTGGGGGTGGGAAGAGATGGGGAGAAAATTTTGATTTCAAATTCTTCTGGAAGTGAATATTGAGAACTGAAAAATAAATAAATTAGATATGGAACACTAAAAAAAGATAATGTGAAGTTTGAGAAGAAGGGAGAATTTGAGGGTAAAGATAATTATTTCTGCTTTAGATGAATTCCATTTGAGATGATTCAGTTCAAGAAGACTGAAAAACAGTTGGTAACATAGATCTGGAGCTCAGGAGAAAGACAGAGGAAAGATTAGTAGATCCCTGGGAAGTATATGCACAGTAATACTTACATAGTGATGATCATTGAATTTATGTGGTATGTTAAGAGCATCAAGTGATATAATATAAAGAGAGACTAAAAAATCCCCAGGACAGAGCTTTGTGAGTCACTTAAGCTTACTGGATGTGACGTGGTTAAAGATCCAGAAAAGGAGAAGGAAAATGAGCAAAAAACAAGTAGGAGAACTAGGGATGGTCAACGCCACCAAAAATAAAGAACTAAAGAAATAGATAGATAGATGAATGAAATAAGGGAAGACAGATTCTGGGCAAAAATATTAATGAGTAGCGTCAGAATATGAAGAAAGATTAAGAAGAATGTGCATTAACAAAGTGTCATTGGATCTTCCCATTAAGAGGTTATAGATAATTTTGGAAAGGGAAGTTTCAGTTAAATAATGACAGAACTCAGATTTCAGAGTTTAGAAGTAAGAGTAGATTCAGTGAAAGTATTTACTATAAATGGCTTTTTCCAAGGAGTCTGTTTGAGAAAGGAGAGAGATTAGACAATGTCTAGAGGGTATGGTTGGTTCAAATGAGGGGATTTTTTTTAAGAACTGGAGAATTATGGGAATATCTGTGGCCAACAGGAAAGGAGCCAGTAGAGAGAGGGAAGAATTGAGTTTCTGCTCTTCATAAACATCAATACCATAAAGACCGAAGTTTTACAAGACTGTAAAGGTTTCTGTTTTCAAAGAAAAGAATTAACATTTGAATAAAGAAATTTGAGTAAAATCATTTGAAAATTCATTTCTTTAAGATAATAATGACTAAACAATATTAAATTTTAGGAATTTACTCCTCTAATAACTAAACAATATTAAATTTTAGAAATTTACTCCTCTTATTGGGAAAAATGCTTTGAAAATTACCATAGGATCATAGATTTAGGTATTAAAAAGGACATTGAAGACTATAAAGTCTAAATCTCTTATTTTACAAATAAGGAAAGTGAATCCCAGAGAAGCTAAGATAACTTGCCCGGGATCATATAATTATGAGAAAGTGAGGAGGCAATCTCCCATTCTAGGCACTGAAGATGCCCAGTTGAAAGTTGCAGAGATTAGAGAAAGGATGTGAGAGACAGAGGATGGAATGATATATGTGAGACATAGGGCCATCTTTTAAGAGGTAGCTCAAATAACACAATCAACACTAAGGCCATCCTGATCACCTCAACTACTATTGTCCCTCTGTCACTACTTTACATCTATTTTGTATTTATTCTGTACATAAATATTTATGTGCATGTTTTCACCCTTTTATACTGGAAACTCCTTGAAATCAAGGATTTTGTTTTTGTTTTTTTTTTCCTCTTCATTGAGTCAACCACTACCTCTATAAGAACGTTTTCAAGTAAACAATTTCTGCCTGAACAAATCTCTTATTTCATCAGTTTATTGTCATACTTCAGACATCCAGAGTAATTAATTAGCACTGATCTTTTAAAAATACTGAATTTCTCGAAAACTTTATTTATTTTATAATCATCACCATTATTCTTTATTTTCAAGCATAGCAGCAATGATGACATCTCAAAGACAAAGATGCTTTCTTCCTCTCTTACGTAATTATAAATGTTACCTAGTCTTACTCATATAGCCTTATCACGGTCATTATTTTCAAATAGGCTTTTCCCTTTACTTGTCAAAATTCAGGTAACAGAAATGGCAGATTATCTTGTTTCCATCCTGTCTTTGCGTGTTTTCTATATTTCTGGGACTTTGTTGACAAATGGATGGTGTTTAAATTGAAAACAACTGGAGTGGATTCATGCCAAATGCTGGGTACCAACGTAGCTCCATTGATATGATGTGAACAGTTTCTTGTGAAATCTGGGTTTCACTTGCAAAATAATTGAGATTTCACCTGTTTGTGGACATCTGAATAGCCTCTCAAAGTAGAAAATGTGTCCTGGAAGATGACTCTCACTCAGCTGTCTGAGGGTCTACGTTTACTTAGAAATATTCTGTCCTTTGGTAATGTATGGAGATAACATGCAAATTTGCTGTCCGTAGAAAATAAATATGACTACTTGGATCCCATTCAGGTTGATACTTAGAATATAAACTATTTTTTTCAATCTTCTTTCAGGAAGCCTTGCAGTTTCACTCCTTTTCCCCTATTTCCCAGCATCCATCAAAAGCGACTCACTATTTTCTACACATTTACATACAATCTTCAAGCTTCCAGGAGACCACAAAGTCTGTTTCCATTAATGCAAAAAAAAATCACAACACACAAAAGAGCTTTCAACCTAGAAATGTCAGGCACCATTACTTTCTGTACAGTATGAAAATGCTACATCTGTTGATGTCAAAGATGGGCAATATGTCTATCTTGAGATGAACAGTGATGTCTGTGGTATGCTTCACCAGACGCTGTGGCAGGCCTCAGATAAAAATTGTTTTCATAAGTGGCCAACATAAGTGCCTGTGAAAATTCTGCGTAAAACCAAACCAAACCCAGTTGGGGTTATTTTTGTGACACAAAATCAGCTGTGAATTTGTTGAAAAAGGATACCCTTCAACTTGATTTAGTCACAAGAGAAGGTATTCTATAAGGGACTAGCCACAGATGGGGTGGTATTTAAATTTTAGTAATGCCAACTTGCATGGTGATATGCCTCTTTGCAGCCTCATAGGAAAGTACATGAGGGTATACACACATGCATACACATGTATCCATACACATACTTCTTTTTGCACTTTAGCAGAAGTATCTGTATCAATCCAGAATATTTCAAACACATTTCTAAATCAGTTTGCTGTGTTGCTAGTGATTCAATATTCAACACTATAGCTGAAAAAGGCAAAGAGGATTCAATTTAAAAATACGCATATAAAAACATGTAAAAGCCTAGCTTTAAGTTGGCTTTCAATGCAGTCAACTTTTTTGAAGATTAAGTTTATGATTTAGGAAATGGCTAGCTTTAGGTTCAGCTATCAGTTTCACCTGAATAAAAGGCAAACAGGATGAACAAATCAGCAACTTCATTGTGTACAAAAGATTTAAATATAAGGTTTTACCAACAGGGTATAAATTAGGTTTATCCTTGAAAAGATGAATTTGGCTTTGAATTCTCAGGTGGGTATAAAAATATGCTTTTCAGTCACCATTCAGCCAAAGGTAGTGTCTTTTTACTAAAGTTCAAAGTCATAGGATTTAAGGGTCTCATCCATGAAGTTACTCATGTAGGAAATTACATGGAACACAATTTCATTATTTCAGCTAAGTCAAAGGTTCTTAATCTTTTTTGTGTCATGGACTCCTTTGGCAGTTGGTGAAGCCTATGGACCCCTTCTAAGAATAATGTTTCTAAATGAATAAAATAAGATACATAATATTCCAAAGGAAACCAACTGTACTGAAATGCAGACCTCAAAACATACTAGAAATACATTCTTGAATTGCAGGTTAAGAAACCATGAGCTAAGGAAAGGGCTAGTGCTCAACCCCACCAGATCATTCACCCTTCTGCTTGGTTGGTCCATTGCATTTACAGGTTACTACGCTAACTTGCATTTGTTCATAGACTCACCTATAAAATGATTATCTTACTTACTCTTCTGGTTAAATGCCCTTATTGTGAAAAAGTTGCTATGGATTGAGAGAACCTCAGACAAAGAGCTGTTGGCCCATGCTGGGAGGGCAGATTAGAAGGGATCTCTTCTAGCAACTAGTGTGTCATATGATCCCAGGCAAGCAGAGCTGTGAATTACTGACAAAACTTTTGTGAAGATCATGTTTCAGTCACCTTTCTTCACCCGAAGAAACAAGACCAGACGCTGATTCTGATGCAATGTTTATGGAAGAAAAAAATGTTTCAAACCAAGAAGAGCAAGAAGCCTTTTTGTGACCATGGATGACAAGAGACAGAGATTGTAAAATGGCTGATTCTATCAAGAACCAGCCTCAGTTCAGTCATCAAGGTTCTAAACAGATCTTGATGAAAAGGGAGTCATTTTCACCTGAAAGAAATCTGTACTTAATGATCATAAAGGGGTAGTATGTAGAATCCCAAATCCACAAGGAGTTGAGATTCAGTTAGAAAACATCCATTATCCTTTATTTATTCATATAGACTAAATTCATTGCTACAATCCAAATTCTGCTATCATACCCCAGAAACCTCTTCATCCTGGAAGCTCACATCAACCCTGGAATTCATATATTACAAGCACCTCCTAGCCCTGAGGCTTCTCCCCATGATGCTATGGATCTTCCCAGAACTTCTCATTCCTCTCTCAGATGCACTGCACACTTTCACTACCAAACACCCTAGGCCTGATACCCTTGTCTCTCTCCCCATCCCCTTTCAGCTTCTTTTCATGTTTCCTTTTCACCCATTAGGATGTAAGCTTCTTGAGGGTAGGGTGTTTCATGTCTTTCTGATTATATTTGTTTTCCCAGAGCTTAGCATAATACCTAGCACAAAGAAATTGCTTAATAAATGTTTGTTGATCAACTGACTGAAGAAGCAGTTATATAAGGAAGCTATGATGCACTGATTAAGAATGTTGAGTCTTGAAAATGATTGAAGAGAAGACATAGAGAAAAACATAGGATTTTTACAGGCAAAAAGCAGGTGTTAAAGACAGAAAATATATGATCAGTTTTGATCTAAAATCAAAAGGGATAAACATAGGATGCAAACATGAAAAGCCTTTGTTCACCCCAGGGATACTGTCAGTTGGGAACTAAGGACTTGGACTGTGGATGAAGATGGAAAGAACTATAAACCCAAATATATTTGTAGGCTTATGGCTCAAAAGAAAGGGCCTGTGGGCTAAAAAGGAAAAATAACAATGAGAAGCATCTGAAAGAAACCATTTAATGGTTAAAATTGTACCAAGTTATCTTAGATATGTCAAGTTGTATTTTTATTTTACCATGACTGTACATCATTTATATTTTGAAACGAAGAACATTATGCTGTAGGAAAATTAATTTGTGTTGTAAAACAAATCATTTGTGCTAGACTATGGTACGCAGAGTAGAATGCCAGAGTACTGCTAGTAAAGAAAATAAAATGGAAAAAACCAGTGCTGAAAAGTGCTTTATTTGAAGTGGGGAAAAATAATCTCTCCTCATTTTTGCCCTTTGATGTTGTCATGGAAACTTTTATTGGCCCCTGACTTGGACTATTTGTAGATTTGTGTATGAACGCTCTAGCCACAAAGTAGTGTTGCCACAAGGGGACACTATGAACAGCATCTAAGTTTCCTGTGCCTTTTAATGAAAACCTTGAGGGCCACTAATTGTCCCTCATCCAGTCTGCTCTCTAAACTTTTGAAATATTGGTGGTGACTAATTAAAAAGCTGTTCATACTCTGCCCCCTCTCTGATCCTTTCCTTTATGCCTTCCATGTTGTCTATCAATGGCTTCTGCACAAAGGACCATTACTTTAATAAGCAGTGTAACAGAATTAGAGAAAAGGCAAATCAATGCAAAAACATTATTTATATGGAACTGAGACTGTAACAAGAAAAAACATCAGCTTGATATCATTCCCTTTCTTGGGCCCCTGACCCACCAATAGCAGCAGCATCCTTAATGAGGGCAAAAGTTAGACTGAATCTGAGATTGGGTCAATGGACTTTGTAAACCACTAGGTGATGCAGTGGATAGAGGAGAGAGCTTAATGTCAGGAAAACTCAAGTCCCATTTTTGCCCCAGAGTTTTCCTAATTTTTCCTAATCTTAGGCAATTGCCTCTTACCTTTTCTGGGCCTCCGTTGAAAGGGTTGTTATGGTGATCAAATAAGTTAATATATGTAAAACATTTTGCAAACCTTATATTAGATTTTGAGCTCCTTGTGGGCAGGGACCGTCTTTGCCTCTTTTTGTATCCCTAGCACTTAGCATAGTTCTGGAACATAGTAGGCACTTAATAAATGCTTATTGACTGACAAAAAGTATTTTGATAAATATTTCAATCTAATTCATTTCCTTTTTAATTCTTTGTTTTTTATTTATGCATTTAGAAATATTATTCTGAAAAAGGGTCCATAGACAACACCAGACAAGCCAAAGAAATCTGAGAGAGAAAGAGACAGAAATAGAGACACAGAGAGAAACAGAGGCAGAAAGAGAAACAGAGAGAGTTAAGAATGCTGGCACTAAAGGAATCAGTATCTGGCTACAAAATTCCTGCCACCCAGCTGTGGCCTGGAGTATGAACTCAAAAAGTTCATTCGGTGTTGTCCTTTATTCTTAGAGGATCAAAATGATACCACAATGTCTGGGTCCATGTACAGTGTGTTTGACTGACTAATCATGTCAATATGAGCTCAGGAAATTTGTGCAGGTTGGGCACAAATAATTCATATGAAGAATGGTTCCAGAAGCATCCTGTCCCTGCTGGTAGAATTGGTTCAGGTCCCTTCACTTGGTGCTGCCTACTCAAATACCACAGAAGAGGAAATTTACTCATGATGAAGGTGAGATCAGTCCATAGCAATGAGATCACTTTTGCTTTATTTCTCTCACTTCCATCTTGAAAATTCCTGTCTAAGGTACTTATCTATCATTGAAGGCCCACATTTGTTAGGAAGACTGAGTGCTTTAGACCTTCCACAGCCAAGGTGGCTCAAAGTCAGGCAGTAGAAAATCTACCTGTTGCCACACTATTCTTTGTCCTTCCACCTTCCTTTCTTTATTCCATATCTTTCATCATTTGCACCATCACTTTCCAACCTTTGGCGTTATGGTCCTCAGACTGGGCAGATAAACACCAACTAAAAGATTTTATAATTTTCTGTGAGGGCACCGAATCTAAAGCTTACTGACAGATAGGTCAACTCTTCTGATTTTTGACTGATTGTTCATTCAAAACACAAATGATGCCAACCAAACAAATTAAGAATTTGATTCTTTGACTGAGGGAATGGTCAAAGTCTAGGAGAGAGTCTCATATAGACATAACCTGACTTAAAACTACTAAAAGAACATTTATTCCATTGCATAAAGCAAGAGCAGATATACATATATGAAATGTTGGGTTTTATCTCCTTCCAATTAGGACATTTTTTGAAGACACAACAGAAAAATACATAAAATTCCTTGAATACAGATGAGTTTTGTCCAGGCAACTATTATAAAATCTCCTTTTAGGAGTCCAATTTAAACTGAGGCAGAACATAATTATCTGGTCCAGTGAAATATGAATCTCAGACCTGTCATGATCTTTAATCTTATTTATTTCAATTTTCTTCTTTATCAGCCTATTTCAACAAAATCTCATTCTCATACTTACCTTGAAAATGTAAAAATTACATCTATACTGGGGATTCTGTGAAATGTTTCGCAGAAACTACTGTTAACTATATTTATTTTGCCAACTCAACTGCCAGGGATTTCAGGTATACATAGATACCTGTGATTTGTCACAAACATATCTGATGAATATAATTGCCAGCATGACCTAAAGTCACATCATAAAAGGATTTTTTATAGCTGTGAAATTCATTCTCTTCAAGTAAATTATAGATTCTTCATTTTTTAATACACTCTTTGTTTTGAAAACTCTCGCAACACACTCTTGACCAACCTGTCAAGTGGTCTCATTGTTTTACAGTGAGAGAGAAGTACATGAACTAGTGAAAAAAGTGGTAGTACAGCTGATGAAGTTACTAAATTAAGGAATGAATTCCATTTCATTTTTAGGAAGTCCAAAGATTTACAGACTTTCAGGGTTGAAGAGTGCTTCAGGGTCATCTAATCCATCTAATACATTTGCAGCTTGGTATAGTAAATATAGTATTAGATTTGGAGTCAAAAAACTTGAATTCAAAGAGCATCTCTTATAGATACTAGGTAGGGGATCATAAGCAAATCACTTTTCTCTTTGCCTCAGCTTTCAAGAGAAGAAAATGGGGATAATTTCTATAGTGTCTATTTCACTATTGTGATATCCAAAGGGCTTTGCAACTTAAAGGTGCTATATAAATTCATTTGAATTTAAAAGTGATTTAGTAAGTGCCTAGATGTGCCAGACATTGTGGATACAGAAAGGAAGGAAGGGAGGGAGGGAGGGAGAAAAAAAGAAAGAAAAAGAAAGGTAATTGGGAGGCAGTAGGGAGGGAAGGAGAAAGAGAAGAGGGGAAGGAAGGAGAGAAAGAAAAAATTAGAGAGGGAAGGAATGGGGGAAAAAAGGAAGGAGAGAAGGAATGATGGAAGGAAGGAGGAAGGGAGAAAAGAGAGAAAAAAGGAGAAAGTAAAGAGGAAAGAACAAAGGAAGGGAAGAAGAAAAGGAGAAAAAGAGGGAGGAAGGAGGAAAGAAGGAAGTGCCCAAAGCACTTACCTTCTACTGGAAAATAATGTATATTCATGTAGCATGTAAATTCTGCGCCACTATACTTGTCTGTTAAGGTCAACATGATTCCCTTCACTGGCTTTATGAAGTTTATTTTAGATAAAAAGTTGTGAGTTCAATCTAACATATTCTGATCCCCAAACTGTGAAAATTCCTAATATTTAGGCTGAAGTTGGGCTCTCTAATTTTAAATTTATATGTATCTCGAAGTAACAATTTTCCTCCTTGTTGATTGGGCAAATGCTAAGTTTACTGGAATCATGTTGTATTACAGTGTCTATGGATAAAGGAACCAGGACGGGGAGTTGGGGAAAGAGCAGAGCTTCTCTCAGGGCTTCCCTCCGTCTTGGAGTATGTGTATATACCAATACTGTCAAGCCAGATCTCCAGCTCCAGGAACCTGTGGAGCCACCAACTTTCTTTGATAACTTCCCATGCATCTACAGCTGAGTCCTGTCTTCTCTTTCTTCTTTTACTGGTTGCCTTGGTTGGTTTCATTATCAATTTGTTACTCAACTCTGAATAGCCTTGCTATTTCTTCTCTCTCCTCTTTAATTCTAAGCCCTCAGAATTACTACCTGGTTCTGAAATAGATCCTTCCTTTTATATCAATTCCCTATGACCACATCTCTCACAGAATGCATTGGGCTAATTCATTTACTGGGTTCTGATGGATTGATGTCATCAATTTTTACCTAACAAAGGTGCCTTTGTTATCTGTCCAATACAGTCTGTAATGTAGCAACTTACGCAGCTGTGCTACAATTTCATTCTATTGTTTCCTCTACTTCTCTCTCACTTATAAAATCATTAAACATACTGACAGGTTGGTCAAGTCTGTGTAGTGAGAATTTTCAAAGCAAATGATGTATTAGGTAAAGCACCTTGCATATATAATCATATTTAGACATCTCACTAGTGAGTGAGGTAGGCACTACAAGAAGGAGCCTTGATTTCAAGATGAGAAAACTGAAATTGAGAGATCAGAAATAGCTTGCCCTCGATCACATGGCTAGAAAACTCCATTTTTCCTAACTCCAAGCCCACTGCTCTAAAGGAAATACTTTGGTGGGATTAGATGATCATAAAGGTCTCTTCAGTCCTAAAAACTGTGAATCTTCAGGCTTCCTAAAAATGAAATCCAGTTCAGTCCTCAGTTAATAAAGTCCTTAATGTAAAAAAGGTATCTTTGATTTTTTTTCTTTTGTTTTTTTAATTTATTTATTTTCATCTTTCAACATTCACTTCTTTAAGTTTTAAATTTTCTCCCCTTTTTCCCCTCCCCAACATGGCATGCAATCTGATATAGGCTCTCTCTATATATAATGCTATTAAAGATATTTTCACATTATTCATGTTTTATGGAAGAATTAGAATGAATGGGAAGAACCATGAGAAGGAATAAAACAAAACAAAAAAGAAACAAAATCGTCTGCTTTGTTCTGTATTCAGACTCCATAGTTCCTTCTCTGGATGTTGATGGAATCTTCTGTCATGAGTCCTTTGGAATTGTTTTAGGACCTTGCATTGCTGAGAAGGGCTAAGTCTATCAAGGTCAGTCATCACACACTGTGGCTGCTACTGTGTACAATGTTCTCCTGGTTCTGCTTACTTCACTCGGCATCAGTTCATAGACATCTTTCCAGGTTTTTTTCTGAAGCCCACCTGTTCATTATTTCTTATAGCACAACAACATTCCATTACATTCATATACCACAACTTGTTCAGCCATTACCCAATTAATGGACATCCTCCCAATTTCCAGTTCTTGATTACCACAAAAAAAGCTGTATAAATATATTTTTGTGCATGTGGATCCTTCCTTGCGGGTCCTTGTATGATCTCTTTGGGATGTAGATTTCGAAGTGGTATTGCTGGGTCAAAAGGTATGCATATTTTTATAGCCCTTTGGGCATACTAGCCAAAATGGTTGGATCAGTTCACAACTCTATCAACAATGAATTAGTGTTCCAGTTTTCCATATCTTTTCCAACATTTATCATTTTCCTATTTTGTCATATTAGGCAATTTGATAGGTATGATGTGGTACCTCAGAATTGTTTTGATTTGTATACCTCTAATGAATAGTGATTTCAAGCATTTTGTCATATGACTATAGACAACTTTAATTTCTTTCTCTGAAAACTGCCTGTTCATATGAAAAGATATCTTTGTTAAGAACACTTCTTGACTGGAGACTCATCCTTACACAAAGATAAGTAAACAAAAAAATATATTCAAAGTAAACTCAAGACATAGATTAAGAATAGCCCTTCTTAGAAAGTGGTACTTAAACTGAGCTTCATTTTAAAAATAACATTATTATTTTCAAGACAAAGAAAGTGTATTCACCCTACTCACCGAAGTTACTTGCCCAGAGTCACAAAATATATCAGCAGAAGAGCAGGAAATAGAATCTGTGATCTGTCACTCTGAGGCAGCTAAGTGGAACAGTGGCTAAAGCACTGGGCTTGAAGTCAGTAAGACTTATCTACCTGAATTCAAATATGGCCTCAGACACTAGCTCTGTAACCCTGGTCAAGTCATTTAACCCTATTTGCTTCAGTTTTCTCATTTGTAAAATGAGCCAAGTAAACCCCAAATGGGGTCATGAAAAGTCAGACACAACTGAACAGTCACTCTTCAATTATAACATTATGCCTCAGCAGACAAGCCTCAGAGCAAGCAAATGTTGGTTATGGGACTCTTAAAAATGCACAAGGTAAAATGGAAGGCAGTAGTTTACAAGACAGCTTGTCAGGTGTTTTTTTTTATTTTTTATTTTTTTTTTGGTTTGCTTGCCATGTCTGATGAGTTTTTAAATGATTATTATGAATGCCATTAGCTCATTTGCTTATGTGTCTAATCTTAATTTTCTGATTTTCTCTGGGATGAGTAGAGCTAGTTAAGAACACCTGTGAGCATAGAAGGAGTAGAAAATTCTCTCTAAATATCATGGACCCACTTCCTTCGCTTTATAATTCTAACACTGAGTCAGAGAGAGAAGATAAATTCTGCAGGTGTATTTCTACCTCTCTGATCAGTTCACTTTGTTGTTTTTTCCATTTTTATGCTCTCTTGAACAGTGTATAATTAGACTCCTTAACAGCTCTAAAACTATTTTAAAATATTTCATGAGCTGCTGTCAGTGTTGACAGAGAGTTAATATGACTATCTGATTCACTCCTAGGAAACACACCAAAACCACTTTGTCACTACAAAAATGACAGTTTGCTTAGAGCCCATGGAGACAGACCCCACCCAGCAGGGCTGTTGCCTAGAAAGGAAACCCATAATGCTGAAAGGAGAACTGGTTAAGAGGTACTCAGGTATGAGGAGCATCGCAGCTCAGCAAGAGGAAAAAGTTGTGAATCAGATGAAAAAAATTCAAATTTGGATTCACAAATATTGTGTGACAGGTCCTCATGAATGTTAGAGATTGTAAGAAGTTTCGCTTCTTGATCCTGTAGTCATCTCTTTGTTCTGAAAGTTACTCAGTGTCAGGCATGGCATACTGTGGGCTGAGGTATCAACTCTGAGAGGAATTAGGAAAGATAAGAGATATGAGGGGAATGATTGTAGAAATTATGGACATATAAGGCTGTAGAAGGAGAAATGTCATTGGAAAAATCAAATCATCAATCTTGATCTTCTTGTGATAAATATAAACATATTTATACATTTATTATATATGTATATATACACATATCCAGCCTCCATTTATATTTGTCTATATTATTTATATTTGTATATTTTTATGTTAGATTTTTATTTTTATATTGAACTAGAAATTCCCCTAAAATAGGCTAATAAGTTATATGAAGTTCCCAGTTTCCTTCAAATTTTCGTTCAAATGCTTTCTCCTAGCATTTTCTTATCCCTCCTCCTTGCCCATCCCCTAGTAATGCCTTTCCTCTGAAATGACACTTGTACATGTAGAAGTCATAGAATTTTGACTTCTTGAGGAGGAGTACTTCATTTTTGTCTTTGTATTCCTAGAGCCTGGCAAAGAATCAAGCACATAGGAGGTGCTTAACAAATGTTTGTTGACTGGTTCTAAATCCTTGTTAAATGAATTAGTGAAAAAGAGGAATTATATTGGTTTGTTTCAAGAAGCAACGCAGTAGCATTCCCTGTGGGCTCGTTCTCTTACCATGCCCCCAGTTACACTGTTGAGTTGGGTCACCAAAGGACAGCTAATTACTACTACTTTCAGGGTTCTAGGGACAACTTTGAGAAGTTCGTGTTACTGATACTATCATTCATTAGCCATCATGTATGTGCTCATCATTTATTATCAGCCAGTCAGGATTATTTAGCTTTCACAAGGGGGTATTTATTAATGTAATAAAGAAAGAACAGTTGGTACGAAAACATCTCCCCCCCCAAAAAAGTCTGGAGCACACTCTTCTGCAAGTAGCTAAAGGGGGGAAATGTTCAGACTTGGAGAGTACATAAGGAGAAGGGATAACTCATTTCTCCTGGTTTTGGAAAGTTCTTTGTGAATTATTTGGGAAGCTCTCCTCTGTTGTATGCTCTCTGCTGGCCTCTAAGGCTCAATGGCCTTTCCTCAGTGTGTTGTCAGTCATCATTCTACTTGTCAGCTCTGACGCAGACACTGCCATCGGTCTATGCCATTATGGGGAGGCTGCTGTCTGCACAGAGAGGAATTCCAGCACTCCTAACCTTTTCAAGTTCACAAAGTCATCCTCTGGTTAAGGTGAGACAAATAATTTCTCCTACCGCACCTCTATGCTCCCCCATTAAGCAAATCTCTCTCAAAGGCTTTGATGAAGCTCCTCCATTACTAGGCTGGCCTGGCACTGGAATTTTCTGATGGTGAACTAACTTATCCAAGCCCCACTGGGCATGACTGATTCTCTTTAGTCAACCAAAAGACATTTCCTTTGTGGGGCCATCTGCTTTCATTCAATTAATATCTGGTTCATACTTGTGATAGATTGAGTCCATCACAGAGATTTAAGGAATTATTCACATTTGCTCCATACTTTTGACTGATTGCTTCTATAATTCAAAAAGCCATTCGCTTGATAATGGTATAAAGGTATAAAGCATATTGTTAGAAGTAATAAGTGGAACCAACACGTACAAAAATATTTGTATCAGTTCTTTTTGTGTTGGCCAAGAACTGGAAATTGAGGGGATGCCCATTAATTGGGCAATGACTGAACAAGTTGTGGCATGTGAATGTAATGGAGTATTACTGTGTTATAAAAAAATGATGAACATGCTGACTTCAGAAAATCCTGGAATGACTTCTATGAACTGATGTTCAGTGAAGGGAGCAGAACCAGAGAACATTATACACAGTAATAGCCATATTGTGCAAAGACTGACTTTGATAGACTTAGCTCTTCTCAGCTGTGCAAGTAATGAGGGCTGGAAGGGAGGTTTGAGACCCCTACAAAGACCAGGGTAACAGGGACAGGTTGTCTGGAGAAGAATTTATGGACTCAAGCATCATTGAGGTCAAGGTAAAGATTTATTATGCTTTTCAGTGAGCAGGAGTTCTTAGGGAATCTGCAACCTTAAAGGGGTACAGGGAAGGTTTATATAGGATATTCTGTAGGAAATATGTGTCAAATATGCTAACTAGATGTTTTGGAATGGGATTAGGGAGGCATTAAGGAGTGGTCAGTTCTTAAAGGAACATGCACTTTTGGTATCTACCATGCAGGTATTTTACCCAAAATTCATCAGGAAATAGCCTAAGTTGGGGGCTACCTGGAGGTGTCCTTGGGCTGGAGAGAAAGTGCCTGGGATAGTGTTTGGAGCCTAGGGAGAAATGTGATTTTTAAAGAGAAATGTGGTTTTAGAATTGGGGTCCAAGTACATATACCCAAGCACCCCATCACAAGGACCTAAAACAATTCCAAAAGATTCATCTTAGAAAATGCTATCACATCCAGAGAAAGAACTGTGGAGTCTGGATGCAGAGCAGACTATATTCTTTTTTTGTTGTTTTTTTTGTTTTCTTTCTCATGGTTCCTCCCATTTGTTCTAATTCTTCTTTACAACATGACTAATGCTAAAATATGTTTAATAGGAATATCAAATTATATGCTGTCTTGGGGAGGAGGTGGGGGAGGAAAGGGGAGAAATTTAAACCTTATGTAAGTGAATATTGAAAATTAAAAATAAATTACCTTATTAAAAATGAAGTATTATTAACACTCCTTTATTTCTTTTCTTCTTTTTTGTATCATCATTAATATACCCTTTTACTCCTCCCAACATATACACCCTCCTAAACAATGAAAGCACTCCTTTGACAAAAATAAGTATAGGAAAACAAAACAAATTCATACATTGATTGTGTCTGCAAATATAAAATAAATATATGTTAATATATAATTAATACAAAAATACATACCATAATTTATGTATAATATAATAAAGACATAATACATGGAGCAGGAAGGGTAGAACAGGAAGAGGCAGAACTGGAGCAGAGCTGAGAAAATTGGTCAGAGCAGTAAGAACTGAGGGAGAGAGAGGAGATATACAGTTAGGTTCTTGTGTGTTTGTTTGTGGGAAGGCCCAACCTGGAGAAGGCTTGGGGCTGGTGTTGTCCTCTGCATTGCTATCATATATAGATTTTTGTTACTATGATGGATTTGGCTTTCTGGTTTGGGGATTGCGATTTCTGATGCATGAATAAATGTTCTGGTTCTATCTCTCATGTGTTGTATTTCACAATTCAGAATTACGCTGGGATATTCATGCCCACCATAAGTGTGTGAATATCATGTTGGCTCTACAGTTCTGTAGCTCTAGAATTTGTTTAGAGTATTTGAATGGCTTTTTTGGGAGAGCTCAAGGAAGTCCCTGCTTTTACTCTACCATCTTGGCTCCAACCCCCCAAAAAAGGAGTATTAAGTATGGTTCAGAGTGTAGGACACCCTCCCTTACAATAGAATCTCAACAGATCTAGATCTAGAAGTGTCCTTGGAGTTGATCCAGTCCAACCCCTTCATTTTACATAGAAGAGACTCAGGATTAGAGAAGTTAAGTGACTTGCCCAAAGTCATTCAAGTGGCAAAGCTGAGATTTGAACTAGAGACTTTTCCTCCTAAATCCAAAACTATTCCCACTGCATTATGCTTCCTCAATATAAGGCACAATGGGGAGGAATAGGTAAAAGTTACAGAAGAGAGATTTCATTTCAATATATGACATTGCTTTCTAACACTTAGAGCTATTCTAAAATTAACAAAATATCATAATGGCAATTTAAATGAAAATATCTTTCCTATTTATTAATAGGCCCATGTGATCTGTTTAAATCACACGGAAGTCTACATCACATGTGGTGGGAAGAGCTTGCTGAACGGGTGGAATAGGAAGAGTGAAGCAGAACTGGGAGGAAGATGATGAGAGCAGTTGGGGTGGAGGAAGGAGAGCACACAGGCAAGGAGACAGCTAGGCTCATGAGTGTTTGTTTGTGGGAAGACCCGGGGAGGGGGTATTGGGGGAGGCATGGGGGAGGGGAATGGCTTTGTCCCCTGCAGTGATAATGTGGATTGACTTCTTGGCTACTATGACAGATTTGGCTTTCTTTGCCTGAATAAATGTTTTTCTTCTGCCTGTTATATGGTAAATCTCTCATACTTTGCGATTCAAAACCACACCAGCATATTCGTAGTCACCATCAGTGCTATGAATATTGCCATGGTGATACAAATATCTTGGGCAGTATTGAATTCTCACCATTAAGGATATTCAAGTAGAAGCTTGTGGTAAGCTATCTGACATGAGTAAACCAAAGGGATTATTGACATAAAAAGTAGGGCAGAGCAGATGGCTACCTGCATGGTGGTAAATGAGAGACTAACTGGTCTTAGGCCTAGTCAGAATGAAAATTAGTAAACTGTGTGACACATGGAAACAATAAATCCTACAAGTATAAGAAATGGAAAAGTACTAAAAAAAAAACTCCCCACACATCACATATAGCCCTAGGCAAATTTGTAGAGTACGTGGTATGTCTTACAAAGATCTTTTCCTCTAACCTAAGTCTATATCACCTATGTCACAATTCCCAGGAATAAATACACTTATTTATCTTTAAAATAAACAATTGAAAAAAATGTAGAATTGGCAAAGAAGGGCTACATTATCCTTTACAAGAAAATCAATGGCCAGTTTGAGCATTGGACTATGCAGTGAGATATTCTTCAAACTCCTGTTATGGTATTACAAAAGGCTAGTTATTCCTATGAGAAGCAAAGTGATAGAATGGATAGATAGCTAGCTTCCATACCAAAGATATCTGGGTTCAAATTCTGCTGTAGGAACATACTGCCTGAGTAACCTTAAGTAAGCCAACTCTCAGAAAGTTGAAATTCCTGACTCAGTATAGATCTGCATTGGGAGAAAAACTCCCAATACTATCAAAATCATAGATAGAAAAAAAATTAAAAACCATGTTACAGAACATACTCCAACATCCCCTCTGATACTAATATAATTAATAATATTATTTTAATTAAATCTAATTCTGGTGGAGAAATAATTATTCTGGAAATAAAGTTATAAGACTGAAATTAACTTAGTACTAACACAGAATAGTAGGAAGAGCACTTTTCTCAGAGTCAAATCACATAGGTTCGTGACTTCTCTGTGACTTTGAAGAGGTCACTTCTTGTTTCTGAGTTTCTATAAAAAGAGTACAATAACACTTGTCCTACTTCACTCTCAGGGTTGTTGTGAGGAAAGAGTTTTGCAAACTATCAAGTGCTACAGAAATGTAAGTAGTTGTTACCTCATCTATATTTCTTCAAGTATAAAGTCAGGAAGCCCCACTAATGGAAAACGTTCTCTCTTTAAAAGGCCAAAAACCATTCCAAGGATTCCCATCAAGCCACAGATCCACTATCTATGTTACCACAATCACATCCCATTTGCTTGATGAAATGAGCAAAAATTCACACTGAAGGTCATAAGATCTTTTACTCAATCAACAGGCAACAGACTTCATCCATGTAAGCACTTTATGTGCCATGCTTTAGCCCTTAAAAAGAAATCAGGAGAAACTATACATACATACATATACACACACACACACACACACAGTCACACACACACCCCATATGTGTGTATATATATATATATATATATATATGAATGGTGTGTGTATGTATATATGTATAGTATATATATATATATGTATGTGTATGTATATATTTATATTTATGTACATATATACATGCATATACAATACACATATGCGCATACATACACATAAATACATATACATAAGCAGATCATGGCATTTCATGTGAGGCTCAGATGAATGGAGATAAAGCACTGTGCAAACTTTAAAGCACTATATAAATGCCTTCTGTTGTTGGCGTTGTTGCCATTGCCGGTGTTGTTCCTGTCGCCAGGCTTCAGTTTCCAGTCTCCAGTCTGATAATGTCTTCTTTCCCTTTTCCTTTGGCTAGCTCCTGATAAGCTTGAGTAGTGTTTGCTGAGTCATACAGGGTTGGGCTGGTAAATGTTTGAACCACAAAGTTCTTCAGAAAAAAAAAATCTATACACACACTTTTACATTTACTCTACATTCTTAACACTTTCTTAAGTCTAAACAATCAACAAAGCAATAAATCAAGCCTTGGCTTGTATGATTTTCCTGAGGTGTAACTGCCCATGCTGAAAATTTAACCATGATCTCCCAAGGGTTAGAGCTGGTTCCAGCACACTCCTGAAGTAGATGCAAAATAAATAAAAAATGAAAACAAGATTTGGGGGGGGGGTGAAGAGCAGGATGGAGACATCAATAGCTCAGAAGACAGGGAAAGGCTTATTGTAAGAGGGAGTCATTTAAATTAAATTTTTGAGAGAACTAGGGATTCTAAGAAGTTGAGGTAAAGAGGAAGGCATTCCAGAAATGGGGGACAACCTGTATTAAGTCCCACAGATCTGAGTTGGAATGTCATGTACTGAGGCTATAGGCTCCCCACTCTTGAGGATATCCTGTTGGTATTATATTCTGAGTCACTTGTTCCAAAATAGATAAAATTGTATGTTGTAGAATCCACACCATGTTATAATATTATGTGGCCCTGCCCCCTCCTCAGTCTGGCTCCCTGAAAATACACCTAGATGTAGCGTCCATTCAAAATCACAAGTCAAATGCTCATAAACAATGTCCCTCAGCCATCACAAGAAAATGACTCATATCAAATCTGTCTTTGGTGGGCAGAAAGGTGAAAGAAGTATATTCTAGAGGGGAGATGGAGAGAGATAAGGGGAAAGGGGGAAAAGCACAAAAGCAAAAAAAAGGGGCAAGGGGGGTCAATAATTCAATATTGTGAAAGTCAGTTAATCATTAAAAACATATTTTAAAAAATTACAAGTGGATTTAAATTTTACTATACACTGTACACAAGGGTAGAATTTGTATTGTTTGATTCCAAAATTAGAATCAACCTAGTTCTATATCCCACGGCAATCTAAAAATTCTCATTCCCTATATTATTTGAAGTCAGTCTTTGAAGTGTGGTGCTGAATCAGTTAATCATTGAATTTTTAATATTCTGATCTACCTTCCACCCCCAAAAATTGTTTCTTCTAAGATTGATTTTTACATTGTGTGACCAAAGAAAATTAGAAAGAGTCTAGTGAATTCTTCATTTATTTTTGAGATGAAATAAACTATGTAGTAACCTAAATTCCATATCTCTCCTCCCTACCTGGACTTTACAATAAGTGAATAAAGGAACTTCAGATTAGTTTTTCTTTGGGGGAAGGGACTGTGGAGGATCTCACTCCAGGCATAACTTTTTAAAAAGTCTACATTCAGCTTCAGATAAAGCTAGTGTTGATTGTATTCGATGGAATGACTCACATCATCTGTCTACATAGGATAATAACCAGTCCAACAATAGCTACAGATTTATATGAGAGAATATAAAGCCACCACAGAAAATGTACTCTTTTTTGAGCTACAAATATCTGCCCTTCAGAAAACAGCACCTTTTCCAGATAAGAGTCAGAGAATAATGGTGGCAAAATTGCCCTCTGTTCAAAACAAGTTGACAAATGACATGGAGCATCTGTACTGTTTTAGGCCAAGTGAAGGTGAATATTGTGTGATTTGTCAGGTACTAAGAGTTTGTATGAATTTAACGAAGAATTTTTACCCAGGTATTTCTTACTCTAAGTCCTTCATTCTGTCTACTACTCCGAAACAAACATTTATGGTAAAAAGGAAGGCAGGATAAATGTCATAATAAAAGTATAAAGAGTTTCAGAGAAAGGAAGGATCTCACCCTTTGTGGAGAAACATAGAGTGGCAGCTCTCAGGTAACTAGTCTTCACTTGACCTAGAACAGGTTGTTCCTTGAGGAGCTAAAGGGAGATAACTGTGCAGGAAAAGAAATAGTGATGTGAGGGAAAACACAGAAAAAGAAAGCCCTTTAGCTTGGAGACAGATTTGGGTCAAAGCCCAGGTCAACCATGAATTAGCTATCACTCTACATCACCAGGTGTTAGATTCTCCTCTACGTAACCAGGATAATATTAACTCTGCCTTCTTCACAGAGTTATGGAAAATGTTGTCAATAGTGATGAACACCTGTAATCCCTGCTGCTGGGGAGGTTGAGGTTGGTGAATTGATTGAGTTTAGGAGTTCTGAGGTACAGTAAGTTAAGGTAATGGTCTACACGAAATCCTGTAGCAATAAAACCAAACTACCAGTCCAAGTCAGAAATGGATCAGAGCAAAGCTCCAGTGACAACTGGATAGTGGGATCGGGCAAATAAATGGTTGATGTCATTTCCAGGCTGTGTAAAATAGGGTAATGATCTCCAAAAGAAAAATAGAGATAATTTTTGTGAAAGCATTTTGTAATCTATAAAATGTAAGATCCTAAATGACCTTTATCCTTGGTAATACAAAAAGCACTTTGATACACACACATACATGTATACATATATGTGTATACATGTATATGTGAATATGCATATATAATTATATATTATTTTGAATTATAGCTATCTGGATATGACATACTCCCCATCCTTAATTGTAAATTCCATGGGATCAAGGATCATATTTATGCAAAAGTATTTTCTTTCTTATCTCCTACTCTTAGAACAATGTCAGTAACATAAAGTACCAAGTTATAATCTCAATGAAGCAGAGGTGAGATATCTAGAAAAAAGATATCTAGTTACAACAAAAAAAGAATACAGGAAAAGAAGAAAAGGAAATGAATGGTAACATTCCTCTAAAGGATGATCCAATCAGTGTCTTATGCCTCCAATCATCCTCACTCTCAAGTTACTGTCCCAAACACCACATACCCTGTTTGTGGTCTCCCTCAAGTATAATGTAAGCTTCTTGAAGACAGGTAGGGATTATATTGCATCCCCAGTATTTATCTGGAACCTGCTTAATAAATGTTTTTCAACCATTCATTCCAGAAAGAGAAAAGAAAAGAGAAAAAAGAAAAGATGAACATAGAGGAGAAAGAGAACAAAGAATAACAAAGGACATAGGGAGAAGCTAGGAAATACAAACTAGTCTTTTAAGTCAGAATTAAAAATGTGAATTGTTCTTTGTTGTCAAATTCAGCACTGAATACTACCTTAACATAGAAACAACAAAAAAGCAAGCATGCAACATTTGTTGAATTAATTGAATTAAATAGAAAAGACCTAAAGATTTTCAAGGAAATATATGAAAATGACCTTGCAGTAAAAATAAGAAATAATATAGGACAGATTCTTAAAGTAAGAGACATAAGGTAAGAGAAACTGGAGAAGAAAAGAGGTATAAAAAAGAAATGATAGAAAATGTGCAAGAATCAAACTGAAACATACATGATCAAACCAGAGCTTATATGTTCAAAGAATCTGAAATTAACTTGACTGATCAGTCTCCCATCCTTCAACCTCTCTCTAATAATTCAACCTTCGTAAACCTTTTTTTCTTTTATTTCCCACTCCCTATACCCTTCAGTACTTTCTTACCATCAACTCAGATCTTACTTAATTTTCTTCCTTTTACCAATCTTAAACCACCAGTCAATCAGTTCAATTCTACATATTTCTCTACTCTCAAATACATTGCCCTTTTACTTCATGCCTTCCCAAACCCCAACTCTAGATTACCTCACCACTGGCCTCATCAATTCCTACTCATGTCCGTGGGAAAAGTCATGCAATGAAGCTGGCATTGCAAATTTATTATCTTATCTCAACTGAGCTTTCATTGCATCCAGGAAATTTTTACTTTTCTGTAATTGATTTCCTGTCCCAGACACTGTTCAAATGATTATTTTTTCTCTACCAGTCTCCCATTCCATACCTTCTGTTCATCCTCTGAGTTGATGACCCCTGCCTCACACACTTTACTGTGAAAATAGAGGTCATTTATGGTGAACTTTCTCTTTTCCCCTCTCCACAACCCAAATTTCTTGACACCATCTCCCATTTTTTCTTCTGATATAGTAATTTCTAATAAAGGGATAGATTTTCTCCTCCCCAAGGCTAAGCACTTTACATGCATACCCTTAGTGTCATCTTTTCTCATCTTCCCCAGCAGATTGTCCCTTTCCCATCATATCTGCTCTCTCTTCTCCCCATATCTCTCCTCCCGTTCATTGCCAGACTTCTAGAAAAAGCTCTCTAACTACTGTCACAAACTCTTTCTCACACTCATTTTTCAGTCCTTTATAATCTGGATTCCAGCTTTATCACTTAACTGAAAGTACTATCTGCAAAATTAATCAATGATCTCTTAATGACCAAATCCGAAAACTTTTCCTCAGCACTCAACTTTCTTGACTACTCCGCTTCATCTGACACTGATGACCACCATGTGTGTGGGGGAGGCAGGGGAGAGAGTGTAGCAGCAAGCACCCCAGGGTCTGTTGGACAGGTTTTTAGATCTGCTTTCTAAAAGGAAAGCAACATTTGAGGGGTTAACAATCTTCTTTAATTACATTCACCAACAGAGAAAATATGAGCAGAGAAATAAAGATCAACAGACAGGACTTCCAACTATCTGACTATAAGCAATACATATTTCAAAGATCAACAGACAGATCCAGTTGTCTGACCATTACATATATACATAGTTACCAGAGAGAGAAGCACCAACATCTGCGTTTTCAAAGCTGGGAAACTTCTTAGTGGCTACCCAGAGTCTCATCTGGCACATGAACCTTCTTCCAAAGAGTAATCCCCAGAGCAAAGCCTCACCTCAGAGTTATATATACACTTTTCAGAACCAGAGGGCACAACCCTGGTGACCCAGTGCCTCATTAGACACAAAAGGCATTTAGCCTTCCTACAAAACAAGTCTCCCCTAATTAAGCTTCTCTTAATGGGCTTCACCTGAGATCTATTAATGGGCAGGAAAGATCTTTAACTCTTCCCCACACCCACCATTAACCTTATATTAACATTATAGTGTGTGTATACACATATGTATACACATATACATATGTGTATAACAATTTGAATCACTTTCTTATCTTACCTGCATTATTGAAGACTTCTTACAGCATCACCTATGCATTCCCCAGGCCTACATCAAAGGGCCCTTAACAAGGGTTTGTTGAATACAAAACCATTTCAGGTAAGCCCTCATGCAGAGCTTGAGAGGCAAATTAATATTGTGGAGGATGGGCAGTAATTTCAGTATCAGGAGGACTTAAATTCTAATGCTGCCTCTGAAAAATTCTACTTATGTTGCCATAGGTAAGTTACTTAACTGCTCAATGCCCCAGGCAGCCTCCTTGGTTAAATCTGTTTCAGCCAAAGGCATTTCCACTCCAGGAGTTACCTATGTCTATGAAATCAAATGTCTATGAAATCAAATGTTTGTTTGTTCACTACCCAAAATGGAGGAAACAGACAGAAAACTGAATGATGTCAAGTCTTTCATAGATAAAGCATTTACATTCTACTTAACAGGAATAAAATTCCTACTCAAATCTTGAGCTTACTTATCATCATAAGAAATATTCATTTAACTTCACTAGTACACTGATGCCTTTACCTATTTAGAAATCAGTAGTGTTCCAGATCCCATAGAGTTAGCACCAAGACTGACTCCTATAAAAAGAAAATTGAGCCAGAAGGGGAACTGCTTGTAAAGAAACCTTTTATAAGAGCAGACTTCCTTAGTGCTGTCTGTCAAATGTGGAAAATGCAGGGCAGCTCACACCAGCTATAAATGCCATGCTCACCAATTGGAAATGAAACTTAGAAACATGAGACTCCTAGAAATATATAATGACCAACTTTGTAAAAAATTGTGACAGGAGAGGAATGAAATGTCATTAACTTCTCAAGTGACAAAAATACTCTATGAAAAAAATATGAAGTAGTTCAGTCTTAGAAAGAGTATAACTTATTTCAAAAAATGTTTAAGCCCAAAGTATTATAGACTTTTGAGGTGGAGGGGGATTAAGCAAGGAATTAAAGAGATTCACAGCATATAGTGGTCTCTTGCCAAAGCTTTATAGGAAAGCAATGGAGAATAGAAGCACAAAACCTTATTACTGGGGAGAAACTTGAAGTGCTAGACACACAGATCTACTGTATTGACTTTGGCAAAACTTGTGTACGTTGTCATGCCAATAAAGTTATTGAAATTGAAACTGAAAATGAAATTGAAATGATGCAGACACTGAGAGCCAGAAGCTCACAACAAGGATCCAAATTGTTCCCCAGAGGAAGTAGAGTTATAAGTAGTTGAAGTAATGAAACATGAAGAGTGTATTTAAGAGCATGTTAGAGGAGGTTCTTGATTTTAAAAAAAAGGAAAAGAAAGGAAAGAAAGAAAAATGATGGAGAAAGAAAGAAGGGAGAAAGGAAGGAAGGAAGGAATGAAGGAAGAAAGGAAGGAAGGAAGGAAGGAAGGAAGAAAAAAGGAAAAAAGTACTCATAACACATTATTAAGTTTGAACTGCATTATTAACATTTTCTTCATCATTTTCTTAACTCAGGACAATCAACAAAAACAACCTTTTATTGATGCAGAGGTAGAAATATTCAAATAAAAAATTTAACAGTTGACTCTCAAGGGCCAGTTTGAGGTGGCTCCAGCTACTTTGTGAGTTGTCTTCCACATTAGATTCCTTGATTGAGCACAATGCCTAGCACACATTAAACACTTAAGCTCCTAATAAGGCTTATTGCCTCACCTTACTTTGCCTTGCTACTTACTAGCTATGTAAATATAGCTTCACTTAAACTCTGAAATGTAGGCAACTTTTCTAAACTATCATTTCCGTGTGTACACGGAGAGATGTATTGAACTAATTAATAAGCAACTGCAATTGAGTAGAAGGATTATGGAGGAAGAGGTGAACACATAAGCTATCATCCTGATTGAAATGCACTGAAGACCTTGAATTAAGTTAGGCTAGATTTCACAAGATTTAGAGAAAGGTAATTCAGTTAACAGATTTGATTCATGCCCTTAAATACATGAATCTTCTCACCATAGAATTAGTCCATTTTAGGGCTAATCTCACATATTCATAAGACTATTTCACAGTCTTTGATACCTGATTTGGGGTCTACTCCAAGGCCTAGACTCCCAAAGGAATCTCTTTATTGGGTTACCATGGAATCAGTAATCCATAGATTAATAGAATTATAGGGCTGGAAAATACTTAAGTTTTTTTAAAATTGTTTTTAAAATTTGTATTGATAGGTTTTTGTTTTCATACTATAGCCTTTTTTTCAAAATGTATCTCCCAACTTGGAGAAGCCAAGATGGCAGAGTAAGCAGTAGATCACCATAACTCTCCTATATTCACCTCTAAACAACTATAAAATAGTGCCCCAAAACAAATCTTGAAAAGAGCAGAACCAGCAAAAAAGATAGGGGGAGGGGAGCAATATTTGAGCCCAAGAAACCTGAAAAATGAGTAGGAAAAATCTGTTTCATTCAGCTAAAAGGGGAGTGTAGTCTAGAACAGGAAGCATCCATCCCAACAAGCCATCAACAAGTCCCACCTCAGCAAAAGAGTGGTAGTTGCTGAGTCCCAGTTCAGAGGAACAGGCAAATACCAACACAAGAACTCCTTAATGCCTCAGCCTGTCAGCGATGAGCCAGGGCAATGGGCAGAATCCACCTCTGAGAACTTGCAAATGCTGTAGCACATTCTGGACAAAGAGTCAACCTCTAGCAGTCAGAGTCCTTATGCTTCAGCATAGCCTTGGGAAAAGACCTCAGAGTGCTTCAGGGTATTCCAAGGCAAAAAGATACATGCCAACCAAATTTTAGCATAATCAGGTCTAGGAAAAGTATTGCAAGTGGCCAGAAAGAAACAATTCAAGTATCAGGGAGCCACAATCAGGATTATACAGGACTTGGAAGTAGCAACATTAAAGGACTGTAGGCTATGGACATTACACAAGGCAAATGAACTAGGATTACAATCAAGAACCCCTTACCTGGCAAAACTAGCGTAATACATTGGGGAAACCAGTCATTCAGTCCAATAGACAAATTTCAAATTTCAATAAGGAAAAAATCAGAAATACATCAAAACTTAAAACTGTAATATCAAGATCCAAGAGAAACATAAAAATGTATAAAGGGAAAAGAAACCATAAGGGATTCAACAGGAATAAACTAGGGAGCATAATTACAGGACCATTCCTTAAAATGATAAGCATTATCTATCTAAAACCATCAGCAAGTATTTTCTATAATGGAGATAAGCTAGAAGCCTTCCCAATAAGATCTGGAGTGAAGCAAGGATGCCCATTATCACCTCTATTATTCAATACAGTACTAGAAGTCTTAGCTGTAGCAATAAGAGAAGAAAAAGAAATTGGAGGAGTTAGAATAGGCAATGAGGAAACAAATACAACCACTCTTAGCAGGTGATATGATGGTATACTTAGATAACCCTAGAGAATCAATTAAAATACTTAAAATACTTAAAATAACTAACAACTTTAGCAAAGTTTCAGGATATAAGATAAACCCACAGAAATCATGAGAATTTCTCTATATGATCAGGAAAGCCCTCGCAACAAGAAGTAGAAAGATTAATTCCAATTAAAATAACTGTAGACAATATAAAAATCTAGGCAGTCTACCTTCCAAGACAAACCCAGGAACTATATGAACACAATTACAAAACACTTCTTTATGCAAATAAAGTCAAATCTAAACAACTGAAAAATATCAATTGCTGATGGGTAGACTGAGCCAATATTTAAAAAGTGACAATTCTTGCAAAACTAATTTATTTATTCAGGGCCATACCAATCAAACTACTCAAAAATTATTTGATAGAGTTAGAAAAAGTGACATCAAAATTCATCTGGAATAACAAAAGTCAAGAATATGAAGGAAATTAATGAAAAAAGAATACAAAGGAAGGTGGCCTAGCAATACCATACTCATACTATATTATAAAGTAGAAACATTCACAACTGTCTGCTACTGACTAAGAAATAGAGTGATGGATCAATGGAACAGATTAGATACACAAGACACAGTAATCAGTGACCATAGTAACTTATTGCTTGATAAAACCAAAGATGGAATAAGAATCCACTATTTGACAAAAACTGCTTGGAAAACTGGAAAATTGTAGCACATAAAATAGGTATAGACCAACACCTCACAACATATACCAAGATAAGGTCAAAATGGATGCCTGATTTAGACATAAAGGGTGACACCATAAGCAAATTAGAAGAACAAAAAATAATCTACCTGTCAAAATTATGGGGAGGGGAAGAATTCATGACCAAACAAGAAATAGAGAGTATTACCAAATGCAAAATAGATTATTTGTTTATATTAAGTTAAAAAGCTTTTGTGCAAACAAAACCAATGCAACTAAGATTAGAAGAAAAGCAGAAAGCAGAGAAACAATCTTTACAGCGATATTTACAGTCTCTGATAAAGACCTCATTTCTCAAATACATAAAGAACTGAACCCAATTTATGAGAATACAAGCCATTCTCCAACTGATAAATGGTCAAAGGATATGAACAGGCAGTGTTCAGATGAGGAAATCAAAGCTCTCTATAGGCATTTGAAGAAGTACTTTAAATCACTTTTGATTAGATAAATGCAAATTTAAACAACTCTGAAATTGGCTTACACCTGTCAGATCGGCTTATATGACAAAAAAAAGAAAATGACAAATATTAGAAGGGATGGGGCAAAATTGGGGCACTAATGTACTGTTGGTGAATTGGTCCAACCAATTCTAGAAAGCAATTTGGAATTACGCCCAAAGACAAAGTAAACTGTTCATACTCTTTAATCCGGCAATACCACTACTAAGTCTGGATCCCAAAGAGATCATAATAAAGGAAAAGGACCTATATGTGCAAAAACATTTATACCAGACCTTTTCATGGTGGCAAAATATTGGAAATTGTGATGATACCCATCAGTTAGGGAATGGCTGAATAAGTCATTATATTAATATTTATGTGATGGAATACTATTATGTAATAAGAAATGATGAACAAGCAGATTTTAGAAAAATCTGGAGAGACTTGTATGAACTGATTCAAAGTAAATGAGATTAACCAGAAAAACACTACATACAACATCAGCAACACTGAGTGATGATCAGCTATGAATGACTCAATTCTTCTCAGAAACACGATAATCCAAGGCTTGTACAAAGGACTTTTGAAGGAAAAAACTGTTCACATCCAGATAAAGAACTGATAGACTCACTTCATGCATTTTTGTGGTTTTTATCCTTTTGATCTATTTTTCTTTCGTACCCATGAATAATATGGAAATGTTTTCCATGATAGCACATGTATAATCTGTATCAAATTGCCTGCCATTTTCAGAAAGGGAAGGGAAGGTAACAAAGGAGAAAAATTTGCAACTCAAAATGTAAACATTAATGCTAATGAATTGTTCTGACATGTAATTGGGGACAATAAAATAGTATTTTTAAAAAGTAAGAAATAAGAATAGAAATTAAAGCCCTCAAAAATTCAGAAACAAAAATATAGCTTAGGACAACAAAAAGAAAATATCTCTCCCTGTTCACTTACCCAGAGAGGTATGAATTGTTACAGTTTTGGGGTTTTTTAAAGAAAGTTTAAAAAGTATCTCTACAAACTGAACATCATACTAGACTTATTTTGTCAATTTAGGGAAATTCAATTTCCATAATCCCTCACTTGTACAGAGAAGGGAGAGATCTGCACTTCGTCATTTTTTTTCTTTAAAATGAGCTTAGTCATTTCACTTGCACTTCATTCATTTTGGAGATTTCATTCCTGTTTCATTTCCATTTACATTGTTGTCATGTTAGCTGTGTGTATGTATGTATATATATATATATATATATATATATATATATATATATACATATATATATATAATATACAGATATACGTATGTATTTACTTATTTGTTTTCTTATTTACTTACATTTTTCCCAATTTTGTTTACTTCATATTGCATGAGAATGGATTGCTTCAGGATGAAAACATGCAGAAGAGTCTTCTTATGGTTCTGCAAGGCCAAGGACATGTTGATTTAAGTATTTTGTACTTGTATCACCAGAACCTAGAATAGTGCCAGGCACATAGTAGGTGTTTAAATGATTACTTGATGGATTCTTATTGTTTCTTATGATGCAGTAATATTTCATCACATTAATGTGCCACAACTAATTTAGACATTCCCCACTGCAGAAGCATCACTTGTTTCCAGTTTTGGATGTTATAAAACACATTATTAGAAATATTTAGGTGCACAAAGGGACTTATTATACTTGACCTTCTTGGAGTACATGTATGGCAAGTAGTTAGTCATCTGGACCAAAGGGCATAAAAATTCTATTTGCTTCTTTAGCATTATGATAAATTTCATTCCAGATTGATTGAATCAATTCCCTGTTATTGTAGTACATTACCATGTCTGCCTTTTTGTAACCTCTGTAATAACATTGACTCTTCCCATTATTTGTCAATTTGCTGGATGTAAAGCAAAAACTTACAGTTTTGATTTATAGTTCTCCTATTTTAATATAGTTGTCAATGATGGAAGATATCTTTAAAATCACTGTAGGTCTCAGAATTAGAAGAAATTTTTGAGGCTATCTTTCTAACCAACTGGCAATCATGGATTAAGAACCTACTATGTTTCAGGTCTCATGCTAGCTATCAGAGACACAAAGCAAAAATAATTAAGTAATCACTACAATGAAGTAGCTTATATTTCATTGAGGGTGACAACATGTATACACATAAATATATAAAAAAATATATACAAAGCCATTTGCAACTGAAAGAATCAGAAAAGATTTCAAGTAGAAGGTGGTGTTTGAGCTCAAACTTGAAGGAAAGTAGAGAAAAATTCATTCCAGGCCTAGCTGTACCTGAATAAGAAATCCCTTCTAGAATATGTCTAGTTAGTCCCCATTTAAAGACCCCGTTAGTAACACTCTCTATTGTTGCAAAACAATAATTGCTAGAAAGGGTTCTTTGTTTTGTTTTAACAGTGAACAGAGTGTTAGAATTTGAGTCAGAAAGACATGAGCTCAATACCTGTGTGACACTGGGGAAGTCACAACTCTCAGTCTAAGTTTTCTCATCTATAAAATGGAGTATATTAGTGTGGATCTCCCAGGGTTATTGTGAGGGTGGAATGAGATGACAAATGTAAAGCACACACAAACCATAGAGCACCATATAAATGCTATTAAAATAATTATTAATCATATTAGTATCAAGACTAAATACACTTCTGTACAACTTCTACCCATTTCTCCAACTTTTTCTCCTACAGGTCAAAAGCTTTGCTTTCTCATCAAGGCCTTCAAATAGCTGAAGATAAATACCAAGGATCCCTTAACTCCTCTTTTTTCAGTCAAATAGTCAATAAGTAATTATTAATGATCTAATATGTTCTAGGCACTGTGCTAAGAGCTAGGATACAAATAAAAAAGACTAAAGGAAGTCCCTGTCTTCAAGGAGTTTACAATCTAATAAAGGAAACGACAAAAAATATACAAATAAGGTAATACAAGATAAATGGGAAATAATTTAGGGAGGAAAGACTTCCTTCTTTACTCACTTCTACAGAGAAAGGAGGGATTTAAGGGAAACCAGGGGGTCAATAAGCAGGAAAGAAGAGAGAAAGCATTCCAGGAATGAGGGACAGTCATTGAAAATGCTTATAATTGATAAAAAGACTATGTTGTTGCAGCAAGGAGATCAGTGTCACTAGACTGAACTGTATGTGAGAGAGAGGGAGATATAAGAAGACTGGAAAGGGTTAGGAGTTAGGTTATGATATAAAATTAGATAATGTTGGAAAAGTGCTTAGTATACTGCCTGGCACATAGCAAGCACTTAATAAATGTTTGTTTGCTCCCTCTCTCCCTTCTCCAGGCTAAACGTTCCCAGATCTTTCAACTAAGTCTTGTATACTATGGCCTCCATTCTCTTCACCAGCTGGCTGATAGTGTGATAGTGACAAATACCTGAAAGTGAAGATCTTCAGATATGTTCTGATGAGGGCTAACAAAGGTACTATCATCTTCCTCATTCTGGACACTATTTCTCATTGACCTCCTAAGTTATCATTAAATTTTTTACTGTAACGATCATACTACTGACTTAAGGAGAGCATGCAGTCCATTTTAACCTAAGACACCTCCTCCACATAAACTATTTCCTATTCATCCTTCTCTCATTCGTTATTTAAGACATTGAATTTTTCAACAATGTAGAATTTTACTTTTATAATTATTAAATTGTATGTGAAAGGTATCATCACTAGTGTCTTCTGGGGCAAATTACTTAATCTTTCACTTCTCTAGGCAACTAAGACCAAAAGTTCAAATGAAGGTGCCAATCAGAATTGACAGGAATTTCCTCACCCAGGAGGTCCCCATACCAATGGATCATAGTTATCTCTCCCTAGATTGGTTCCATTATGTCAATATCATTCTGTATCCTATTTCTGAATCCAGTAGAGTAGCTATCCCTCCCAATGACAAGTTTGTCATCTATAAAATGAATAAACATGCCAACCATGTTCAATTTCAATCATTAAGAAAAATATTAGGCATCAATAACATATAAAAGCATAGATAACATGACTATTAAAGTTACTGGTGAAATAAGGATGAGAGAGAGAGCTAACACATAGGATACTCAAATCAATATCCAGAAAGATCTTGACAGGATAGACTAGAACATTGGAACAAATAGGAAAAGATGAAAATGAATAAGTATGAATGTAAAGTTTTATGCTTGATTTAAAAAAATTCTCCTCAGATATTCAAGATAAGAATTCCATAACTGAACAACAGCCAGTCATTTGGGGGGGAAAGATATAGAAGTTTTAGTAGATTACTAAGTCAAGATGAGTTAACTGTATGATAAGACAGTCAAGAAAACAAATAGTGCATTAAAATAACTTGTTTCCAGGATTGAATGGTATTACTCTGCTCTGATCAAATCCCATCCAAAGCATTGTGTTGAATTCTTAGAACTATATTTTAGGAAGGATATTGTTAATTTGCCAAGTCCAGATGAGTACAACCAGTATAGCTGAAGTCTTTGAGTTTATGCCTTAGGAGAATCACCAAATGAAGGACCCAGTATGTTCAGCCTGGAAAAAAATAAAGAATGGACATAGGATATGAAAACTGTCTTCAAATGTTTGAAGGATCATCATATAAATAAGGGAAAATGAAACTAGGAACAACAAATGGAAGTTATCCCCCAAAAAAAGACAAGTTTAGACTTTAAATAAAGAAAAATATGCTAACAATAAGACTTATCCAAAGGTAGAGTGGGCAGAGACTTCTTTTGCATTTGGATTCTTCAAATCAAAGACAATGACTATTTGCCAGGTATATGATAGGAGGGATGCTTTCTAAGGTATGTAATAGAAGAAATGGCCTCTGAGGTCCATTACAACTCTGAGACTCTGTGATCCTGAGACACAATTATTGAGGTTACATCTCTCTACCCTGCTAATTAGAACAGTATGCAACACTGTCAAATGATTTTCTAAATCTAATGTAAACTCTATCAATAGCATTCCCTTTACCTACCAGTCTAGTAACCTTGTGAAAACAAGAACAAAAATAAATTAGTCTGGCATGACTTGTTCTTGATGAGGCTGGGATTGTTTAATGATTACTGTTTTTCAATCTCCATGATCACAAACCATCATTTTAAAGAATGATTCTAAAATTTGGTTTGAAATTGTAAACAGGTTTACCTGGTGATAGAATATAGATTCCCCCACCCTTTATAATTTATAATTCACAACATTGTCCTTCTCTAGTCCTGATTATACCTCTCTCATTTTTAGGATCCTTCAGAAAACTCTGGCTGTGGTTTAACAATCATATCTACTACTTCTTTCAGAGAGGGCACATAGGTGGCTGTAAGGGCAAGCATAGTGGGATTGTTATTGTTTTATTTGGGGAGTTCAGTTTCCCAGGCTCATTGAAAACATCTGAAGGATTGATCTCCTTTGAACCCTGATGGTTCACAGCTGTGCTGAGGCAGTAGGGTTTGTGCCTACTGGCTCTGAGCCAATTTGTTATATATACTGGGAGGTTGGTATTTTGCTTTGGGGACTTTGTTTATGAGAAGGATCTTTTGATTCCCTGTATGGGACTCTGAGCAGTCATTTGTTAAGAGCTCCCCAACTCCTCAGATATTGTTGGTGCTCCCCCAACAACGTATTTTGTTAGACAGTTGGAGCCCTGTCTGTTGATCTTTGTGATAATTTCTGTGCTCGTATTTTCTGTTTGCATTTTCTCCACTTTTAGGGTTTTGACCTTTTCCCTGAATTACTGAATGACATATATATGTTTAATTAAAGAAGGATTATTAACCCCTTTGAAACTGTCTTTCCTTTATAAAGCAGATCAAAGAACTTGTGCTAGCAGACTCTCATGGGTGTGCTTGTTGCTACAGTGGCACAGTGAATAGCCTGGAGTCAGGAAGACATGAATTCAAATGTGGCCTCAGACAATTAGCTAGTGATCCTGGACAAGTCTCTTAACCTTATTTACCTCAGTTTCCTCATATATAAAAATGAGTCAGAAGAGTGGAAAACTCAAAATGGAATCATGAAGAGTTAGATATGACTGAAATGACTAGCATCTTTAGGAACCCTGACATATCATTGATCCCTGCCTAGTACTTGAACTCATTGGGAACAGCTAGGTGCTGTCTTACCATATCTTCACTTCTTTAGAAAAAAATTATGCTAGGTATTTTCTTTTTACTCTAGACTTCCTAATCCAGAGATATTCACCTTGGAATAAAATATAAAATAAAACTTTGTTTAGTAGTCTTGTCTTTTCTTTATCTCTCCTAATCAATCAACAATTATTTGCTAAGCACCTACAGTATAATGTTTAAACACAGAACAAAAAGAAAATCTACTTGTAAGGAACGTATTTTCTAATTGGGGAGACAACATATGCATAGAGAAACATACAGCATAAATAAATGGTGAATAAATACATAATTATAGATATAGTGTTATATATATGTATGTATGTATATATACGTATATGTACATATGAGAAATAGTTCAATACAAGGCATTTTGGGTGGGCACTAGCAGTTGAGGTCATCAGGAAAGATTTCAGCCAGAAGATGGTGCCAAAGCTGCATCTTAAAAGAAGAGAGGGTCTTTATGGTAAATAGTTAAGCAGGAAGTCCATTCCAAGGATGAGATGGGAGTTGCATTACAAAGGCATAGCGATAGGAGATGGAATATTATGTGGGAGGAATAGAGATAAGGTGAATTTATAGATCATAAAGTTCAGAAGGAGTAATAATGTCCAATAAGTCTAGAAATCTAGGTTGGGGCCAGGTTGTATAGGACTTTAAAAGCAAAACAGAAAAAAATGTGTTTTATTCTAGGAACAAAAAGAAGCCACAGGATTTGAATATATAGGGGAATCATATGATCATAACTGTGCTGAAGTAAAATTATTTTAGCAATAATTTGGAGAATGGACTTGAGTGGGAGAAGATTTGAAGAGTTAGACAGTAGCCAGAATATGCTATTGGAGATGATGAGGTCCTGAACTAAAGATGTTAGTTGTTTAAACAGATTGAAATGGTGGGTTGAAAGAGATGTTTGACATTGTGCAATGATCAATTTTGACAAACAAAGCTTTGATTGCTCTTCTGTGCAATACGGTGGTTTAAGACAATTCCAAATGACTCAGGATGGAAAATATCATTTAGATCCTGAAAAAGAATTGTTCTTTCTTTCTCATGGTTTTTTCCTTTTGTTCTGATTCTTCTTTCACAACATTACTAATGTGGAAATGGTTAATATGATTGTACATGTATTGCTTACTGCCTTGGGAAAGGGGAGACAATGGAGGGAGGCGGAAAAAAAATTTAGAACTGAAAATCTTGTAAAAGTGAATGTTGACAACTATCTTCACATGTAATTGGGGGAAATGAAACACTATTAAGTGCAAAAAAAAAAAGAGATATTTGAAAAGTGGAAAAGGCAAGATTCAGCAGTTAATTACTATGTGAGATGAGGGATAGTGCCAAGATAATAAACTCAGATGCTAAAAATGTAGAAGTGATAGAGAGAAGTTTGGAAGAGATAAAGTTTGGGGGGCGGGGTAAGATACTGTGTTCAAATTTAGACAACAAATTTAAGATGTCCCTCGGACATACAGTTTGAAATGTCTACTAGATAGTGATATATAACAAAACAGGAGAAAAACTCATGCTAGAGTAATAGACATGGGAGTCATTTGCATTGAGGGTCATAATAAAATCCATAAGAACTCATGAAGTTACCAAGAAATACAGTATAGATGGAGAACAGACATGGGTCTAGTACCAAATACTAGGAACCACCCACAAATCAAGCAAATGAAATGGATAAGATTTAATGAGATAGAATTAATGACTGGAACTTAACAGTAATCTGGCCTACCCCTCTCATTTTATAGCAGAGGAAACTGAGGCCCAGGAAGGCTAAGATGATTTGTCCAAGGTCAGACATGTCATAAATGGCAACAATGGAAATCGAAGCTAGTTCATTACACTCTAAATTCAGCACTCTTTTCTTGCCATACCTAAGCCACTACAGAATAGCAGTTAATTGTATAATTTCTTTTACTTTTAAGGAAATGAAAAAAATATTTAAATCAAATCCAAAGTTTATCAGCTCCTCTGATTTTGGCAAAGAAAGAGCTTTAGTATCTAAGTAACAGTCCCCCTTAATGACTATATCATAATTCCATATTGTGTTTGGAATGAATCCAATATCTCTCATTTATTTCCTTCCTTCCATCCTGTTTGTAGTAGACTTCCACAAATATGATTTCTGTTTCTCCTTCCATTGATCTTCACCCAAATGCTCTCCATGGGCTTCTCCCCAACCCCTGATTACTTAACTTCTTCATACAAATATATTTTCTTAATATTTAAGGCTACTCCATCATTCCTTTTATTCTTTTTCTGTGTCTTTGAAATAAAACATGTTCTTTCGTTGTCATATTCTCATCATGAATTCCATCCCATCAAGTATTCTAGATGCCAAGCAGGCTGAATTGCTCTGTTTATTGCCATGTTGGATTCATGCTGTTGTATCTTTTTTTGTGTAGATATCTGAGGTCTCTCACTTACCAGTGGATCTTCTTTTACTGGCTCCCCAATTACTGATGTTCTTAATCTTGTTTTCTACCTGTTACTGTGCGGTTTCTAATTTTGTATTCACATGTGAACAATTTCCTCTGCAGTCCTCCATTTTCAGTTTAAAGCCTCTCTTATCAGGTTTATTTTTAAAAGTTGTTTCACTGTATAAGTTCTCATAGAATCATAGAAATTGAAATTGGAAACAACTTTGGAGATCAATTACTACAACCCTTGCATTATACAGATCAGAAAATTGAGTCAGAGTAGTTAAATGACTTGTCTAAGAGACTTGGGATTCAGACTCAAGTTCTGTGATTCCCAAATTCAGTGTTTTATTATTTCTACTATACTTCATTGACCTTATAAACATCATATCAAAATCACCTGAAATACAAAAACAAAACTGAAAAAGGAGTTTGCACATAGGAAGTATGGTCTAATGAGGGTAAATATTTTGTTCAGTATCAGAATAAAAGGGAGCCAATGGGCTAGGAGTCAGGAGTTTAGTTGAGTAGACCACAATCTTTCTAGACAGACTAGCAATCATCATCAAATAGCAATGAAGCACACTTTACATCTGTTTGTTAAAATGAATAATAATATTGCCCTCATTTACTGAAACAATCATTGAGAGAGGGTGCACCATGAGATTTTAAGACATGCCTCCCATGGTCATCCTTGAGATCTAAATTAGCAAGGAGCAATATGGCTGGGTCTCTATATGGCCAAGACATAAAATGGCCAGGATGTAAAACACTGAAAAGTGATGCCAGGTCTGTTCATCCAAGCAAATTGGTTGAAGGCAATTTGGCTGTTGTCAACAGATTAATCTGATAATGGCAGCCTTTTATAGTCATAGGCAATTTTTGAGAAGTCAATCATTGATATTTAGAAGGTGCTATATATATCTGGTGGTGGTTTTCCAAATGTCCTACTTCGCTGTGCCTATGAAGAAGTGATCTAAATGTTAAATTCCTCATTACCTATTGACTGCAAAGACAATGGTGGTCAACTTGAAATCTTCACAGATGCTGCAAGCATTCTAGAAAGCCCAAGGCACCCTTTAAGAAAATATTATAATTCTTTTTCTTCAACTGAAAAATCCTTTGAGAATCAGTTCTATCAAATAGAATCTTTAGAAATAAAATGTCATTTTCTGGTAGTACATGAATCGTAAGATCCTTAATTGGACAAAGGTAAGGGCTATCTAAAACTGCCTGTGCTTTGGCAAACTTTTGCTTATTAAAAACAGGTGCAAACCTTTGCTTATTAAAAACAGGTGCAAGAATATATGTGTGAATTCACAGATGTGCCAAGACTATTATCTTGGCAATTGAAGATAAAGGATTCATTCTGAAAATTATATCTGTATAAAGTGAAATGGTAACCAATATGGATAGCAGAAGTGAAATCTTCTGGAAATGCTTTCTAAATTACACACATGAGAAAATATAGAGGACAAGCATAAGATTATTTCCTAGTAACCTAAATGTACATCAAGAATAATTGAGGAAGAGAACAGAAATGTGAGAAGTAAATACCTTCAATAAGAAACCCATAGAGGAAGAAAGCTAGCTTTAGAAAACATGGGTTACAAAATTGAATTTAATAATTAAGAAAAGGATCTCTCCATTTTGCCTAGATTTTTTTTTGGTAGCATTAAATAAAAAAAAAGAAAGGCTAAAACAGAAATGGCTTTACAGAGCACTTTCTATGTAATTCAGCAAGAATTAAACAACTATTGAGAGGGTATATTGCATATTTCCTATTGCCCAGACTCTAATTATGATGTGTAGTTGGATGAGTAAGTCCATCAACACAAACACCTTGGACAAGTACTGCTTATGATGCACAATGAGTTGTGTCCTTAATTGTCTAGAAGGGAGGATGCCTACTAGATTGCATTTGGGTCATTGTGCAATTCTTTAAATGATTTAAACTTCTCCTTGACTCAAAAACCACATCTTTAAAAAAAAAAACAATTTTCTAGATGATATTGTATGACTATGAATTGCAGAATGCCATTGTCTCCAAATGATCAAAATTATGGGTGATTGAAAGGGCAATGGAGACATGCATGGTGAGGTTAAGTAGGTTGTGGCATATTTGTAAAGTGACTTGCATGTAAGAATGAGAGTAAAAAGACATATTACCAAGCATATGCATGATCTGAAAGACAAGGGGGCTGGTTAAGTCTTGACTGCCTACACTGAAACCCAAGAAATGTGAGAATACTGAAAAGGTCTCCAGCACTGTGAATAGCACTTCTATGGGGGATTTTGACTCATGGGAGAATTATACAATCCTCCCATATGATAATTCACAGGAATCACACGTTCCTGGAAAATGACATATTGTCTAAATTTTTTCTCCAGTATTTTATAGACAAGCTCAATAGAGAGCACCTCAAAGAAGACAATATATTGAAATGACTCACCCAGGAACACATATGGAAGGAATGACGGAGATGATTCTGGAATCCAGATCTTCTAGCTCTCAGTCCAGTGTGCTTTCCTAATTTTCATATTTTCCTAATTTTCAAATTTTCAATTTTCTTAAATTTCATAATATTTCACTTATATTTTCAACCCTCCTATGTGAAGTTACATCTCTTTTTTAAATGTCCATTTCTTTCCTTTTAATAGGATTTTTATAGGCAAAGGTCTCATAATTATTTGTCAGTAAATCCGTTTCCCATGACATTTTAATCCTCAGGATAGATGGACAATAAGTAGTTCCACAATACTAAGGAGGAGGAAATAGGAGCATTACTAGAGTTTGGAAATTATGGAATTATCCTTAGTAAGTTGATATTCTTGGATAGACAATCAATCACTCAGGCACACATACATTATATAGCCTGTTTTTCCTTAAAATAAAGACTATACAAATTTAGATAAATACAGGGTTTTTGTTGCTACTGTTTCTGTTCTCTGTTATCTTTTAGTTAAGGTGAGTATGGAGAAATGGAGAGAAACACCAAAGAAGCAAAATGTCAAGCATGAGGAATTAGAAAAGCAAATGTTAGTCATTAAGAACTTTACCTCCATCAGATAATCCATTGGAGTCAAGTATTTATAGACCTAAACAATGCAATCTGGACAACTATAGCTATGTAGAAGTCCAATCAGAAAACACCAAGTGAAAAAGCATTTCAATTACTTGTTCTCATTTGCAGCTACTAGGGTTAAGGTTCATTAGCTAAATGGACCATTGTTGCTGTTTTCTGCTTCTGGAACAGCCTGCCAACAGCTGAATGAGAGACTAAAGACCCAAGGAGCCGTTGATAGGTTGTACAGTTCAGAGGAAGCAGAACTGTGGTCTGGTCTGTGGTCTGAGCTCTCAGGCTCTGTGGATGAACATCCACACAACAGGAGGGTAGAAGCCCCAAGAGCATGGAATGATGTGTCATGTCCTCTTGTTAAAGAGATCCTGGAGCAAGTCATTTCAAATGAAAAGTTAATTCAGAGAGAAGTCAATTCAACCAACTGAGACAGAAACAGATTAGAAAAGAATGCATGCTATGCCCAGTTATGACTTAGAGTGGGAAGTAAACTTGATAACTTGGGGAAAAAAGCAATTGAAGGTTGCATTCTCTGAATTAATGGAGAGTCTGAGAACCATAGAGTTAGTAAGAACAAAGTAAATTGTATTAAGACAAAAGAGTAACTGGAATGCTGAAACTCAAATGAAAATTGTTGTGAGCTTAATAGGATTTTTTTTTTACATTACTCAATTTTCATTTATTCCCCCATCTATTCACAAATGGACATCATATGCAAAATTCCAAAATAAATAAACATTCTGCAAAAATAATTGATTTTCAATCCAGTTTCCATACACAAATAACAAGCTATAATGTGATGTGGTAAGAACAGCTCTAGAAAACAGACAAGCTTCATACAGATGCTTATCTTAGAGAGATCATGCACAGTTCGATAGGACCAACTTGAAATCCAATGATCCTGTGATAATTCATGATAATATTATGAAGATAATCATTCATTCATTCAACATTTATTGAGCACCCATACCTTACATGGCAATGAAATAGAAACTGAGGATAGCAATACTGAATACTTACTGAGGTAATGTATGTGAAAGCACTTTGAAAAGTATGAAGGGCTCTAATGATAATGATGCAATCATAACCTATTGGGGGAAAAGCAACATGGTTTCTAAAAAAGTAAATCATGCCTGATTATTAACTATGGGCAAAGAATAATTTGTGATCATAATTTATTTAGACTTTCAAGCAGTCTTTGAAAAAATGCTATACTCAATTCTGTTTTTTAAAACCAGCTAGCACAGGACAGGGGGAAATGGTTTGTCCTAGGTAGAGGTGTAGCTTAGAAATAGAAAACAAAGCTCTAAGATGGGCAGGTGGTTCTGTAGGTGGAGAAATTCTTACAGAAAGCCTTGGTTTATTTAATATTTTTGTACATGACTTGAGAGATTATATACCATCAATTCTCAAGTTTTGAAACGAACACTAAATTCCTATAAATAGTAAAATACCAAATTGACAAGAATGAATTACAAAAATAAAAAAAAATTTACAAGTCTGAGTTGGAAATAAGAGATCAATTTAGATGTATGTATAAGTAATGGAAAATATTTTGAGGGGGATGAGGAAGCACATATTTTATATGTATAACATACTCCATGTTACAAAAGAACACTGCAATCTGTTTTTAGAAGGCATTCTAGCTCTGATACTCACTGACGAAAGGGAAGTCAATAAATCCCTGGGAACCTCAATTTCCTCATCTTTTGAGTAATTAATAATATATACTATCTACCTCATTGGATTATTGTAAGGAAAATTCTTTGTGTTCATCAATATTTAAGTTCATTAAAAGGTACACAAATGTGGTTACTATTAACATTATTGGTCCAATGTTCTGCTGAGGGCAAATAGACCCCAAAACTGCTAGTCTCATTTGGAAAGAAATGAAAAGTAAATCTTACCTGGAATACTAGGAAATCTCACCCCTGTCTCATAATAAAATTGAATGATGCTGAAAGACAGACATCTCCATTAGGACAGAGTAAACAAATTATGACTCTTTAGTTTAGAAATAAAAAGTTTGGAAGGATATGAGAACTCAAAATCACAGAGTTAGAGTTGAAAGAGATTTGAGAAACCATCTATTCCAAGGTTCACCTGCATAAAAATCAAGTGTCCATCCCAGTCTTTGCTTGAAGACCTTCAGTGAATGGGAACCCTCTATTTGCCAAGACAAGACAGTCCATTGTACTTAGGGTTAATTGAAATTAAATGGATTTTCCGTTGATCAAGTCTAAATTTCCCTCTTTGCAACTTCAACCCATTGTTCCTAATTCTTCTGTTTGTCCTGGAGAAGAAGTTTCAACTCTATCATGCCCAATTAAGTCTTCTTTTCTCTAAGTTCAACATCTATATTTTCTGCAAATGATATTCATATGACATGATCCTGAGGCCAATTGCCATCCTTCATGCCCTTCTCTGCATACTTTCCAACTAATCAATGTTCTTTTTAAAATATGCTATCTAGAATTGAACATAATGTACTAGATATGGTCAGGCTAGGATAGAGTACAGTGGGACTAACACTATGCTTTCTTTAAAGTAGCTTAAAATTTGATAGCCTTTTTGCTACTGTAGTATACTGTTCTTCATATTAAAATTGTAGTCAGTTATAAAAAATGAAAAAGTATAGCTAGCGCAAACAAAGAATTGTTCACTACATTAACCAATGTAACTAAATCATCATAATGAGGGGAAAAAAACCTAGCGAGTACCTGAGATAAAAAAAAATTTTATTTTCTTGCCAAATGGATCAATATAGAATCCAAACATTACACAGATTTAGAAATAAACACATTTGTAAAACTACAGAGAGGAAGATAGTGGAAGATAATGAATATTATCACTTCATAAAACAATGATAAGCAGTGAGTGAGAAACCAAGTTGACAGAAAGCTTGGAAAATAACCTAACAAAGCAAAATCTTTCTCAAATTTTTTATGAATAAAACTCTAGGGCCATCAAATGAACAAAAAATAGAAAAGATCTGTAAAACTTGTAATAATAAAATCACTTCAGCATCAATAACAGAGGAGACACCACATTTGGATACTGACATAATCCCAAATGTGTAAGTAAGTAAAAGTGGCTATAAAGAAAAGGCAAAAAAAAAAAGATGCCAAGTAGCAAAGATAAATAAGGCAAGCATAAAGGAAGTCTTTGTTGTAGGTGATGTGATTTCAAGAGGCCCTTGAGAGAACAATTCCCAAGGTATCTGAAAGAAGAGGATACATTCTAGTCTCAAAAAAAATGGATCTTTCTATTACCAAAATCAGGAAGCAGAGAATATATATAACTGCTCACTTATACATCTACTCTCCCATCTATACAAGATGTATTATGACAATAATCTGCCCACACATTGAGATTATTATTAATGAAAGTTGGAGAAGGTAACAGAAAGACATTCAAAATGATGTTAAATAACAGACTACGTCTTTAGTTACATAGATGAATAGAAATACATACAAGATCTCAATAAATTTATTTTTACTATTAAAAGGATTTGATTTGGTGTAGCAAAATGCCACATTCAATACTCTTTTCCAATTAGGTGGATCCTATGCATATGCTAAGATTATATAAAATTCCTTGAGAGATGCAAGAACAGAGAAAACTCTGATTTCCCTCTAACAATACTGAGGAAGAGAATGTTTACTGTTGTCAAAGAAGATGTCCTGGATAGAGTTCAAATGAAAAAGTAATTTCATATAAAACAGTGAGGTCTTCCAGACACTTCTATTTACAGATGATGTTGCAATGATTACCTCAAGACCCAGAAAATTAGAGTCTCCTAAGTGAGATCTATCATTACAAAGAGTTTGTTGTTAACTGTGTACATGGTAACCCTAATGGATGAACAATGCCTTTTGCCCTAATTACTGTATGCAGTTATATGGACACCCACAGAGCTAATCTATCAGTAAATACATGTTAAATTGACTTCATAAATGGACACTGACATGGGTCTAAAAGTAAATAAGAAGAGGAAAGCAGGCCTTTGGGATATTTGTAGTACCCTTAGTGATCCCAGGTCCCTCTTCAAACAAGGACTCATTTTTTAAAACAATAATATTATTTAATAAATACTTCAATTTATTCATTCATTATTCCAGTTTACTATTCACTATTATTCATTCACTGTTCTAACTTTGTGGCTGAAAGTAAATGAATGCCACAATTGTTTTTAAAGTAGAAAATCACACAAAGGGCAATTGAAAGGGAAGTGGCAGGCACAAGGACATCATAGAATTGCCCAAAATAAAGCAGGTAAAGGTTGTCATCAGAGGGATATATGACCAGGAAACCAACATGGAAGAACCACAAAGAATAAAGGGTAATTGGTAGACAACTGACATACTCCACTGCTACCCACAAAATGTTACTCACCTGCAAAGAGGGTGGAGGATGGGGGAAGGAGATATTTTGTATGGATCTGCTGTAGAGGACCTATGGGAAAGCAGGGAGTAGGAACAAGAATCTCCCAAGAAAAAAACTTGGAAGAATTTCATTCTGTGCTTCTGAAGAGAGGACTCACACAGATGAGATTACAAATATATCAAAGTCTTACACAGTTCCAGAGCTCAGAAGATTCAAACTAGAAGGAGGTAATTTCAAAAAAAAAATAAAGGAATCAGTATTTTTCACAATGCTTACTTAGGGTAACTGCTCCTCAGAAGTAGTGCTGGAAGAAAAGACAAATCTTTTCAAGCATGGTTTGAACAAGTTCACGATTTATAATAACTAGAAGGAAATACAGATGGTTGGGAGACATTGCTAGCCTTCTGAAGTGACATCTTAAGTCTTGAGGCAGATAGTGATTATAGAAGATAGAGCCCTGGACCTGAAGTCAGGAGGATCTAGGCTGAAATATAGCCTCAGACACTAACTAGCCTTTTGATCTTAAGTAAGTCATTCAGCCACTATCTGTCTCATTTTCTTCATCTGTAAAATGTGGATGATTATAGGACCTACCTCTCAGGGAAAGGTTGCTATGAGGATCAGATGAAATATTTGTAAAGCCCTTTGCAACCCCACAAGTGCAATACATATGCTAGCTGTTACTGCGGTTGATGACAATTAATTTGCACTTCCAACATTTCCTTCACTTCCAATGCCAGAGAAATTTAACTGATCTGAATGAATCATAAGTTTGAGTTGATTTGGCACATCTTACATTAGGGAAGCTAGGTGGTGCAGTGGAGAGAGCACTGGTCCTGGAGTCAGGAAGACCTGAGTTCAAATCTGGTTTAGACATTTATTGGCTGCGTGACCCTGGGCAAGTCACTTCACCCTGTTTGTTTCCATTCCCTCAGCTGTAAAATGACCTGGAGAAGGAAATGGCAAACCACTGCAGTATCTTTGCCAAGAACACCCCAAATGGGGTCTCAGAGAGTCATACACAACTAAACAACAACGGATCATTTGTATGTGCTCAGTACACATTACTAGGTCCTGTGATGGATCAATAAGGAGGGAAATGTAGAAACAGTCATTGAAGAACTAATCATCAAGCCAAGAATATACTTCTGAGAGTTATCAGAGAACAAAGAAGGTGGAAGAGAATGTCATACAAATTGCATAAAAAGCCTAAAAAATGTCCAAGTGAGAAGTCACCAGCTTGGAGATGTCTTGAAAAAAGGACTACTGATGGGGTAAGTTATAGGATAATGAATGGAAGAGATTTAGAGGTAACTAGTCCAGGGAACTGAGGCTCAAAGACTTAGTGACACATGTCAGAATTTGCCCTCTAGTTCTTTAATTCCAAATACAGCACTCTCTCTATCCACTGCACAGTGCTGTTTCTTAAACCTTGAGCTGAGTGCTAAATGACGTCATATAGAGAAGACATGGTACAATGGAAAGAGTGTTAGATCAGAAATTAAAGGACCTCAGTTAAATTGTGATTGATAATTATCCCCAGTCTGACCTTGGGCAACTTACTCAACCTGTGGACCTGAGCTTCGTCATGTATGTGATAAGAGAATTGTATGGGGGGCGGAGCCAAGATGGCGGAGTAGAAAGACTCACCTATGCTAGGTCCGAACCCACAGCCCATAGATTTCCTGTAAAAAGAACTCCTGACAAATTCTGGAACAGTGGAAGCCGCGCAGCAACACAGTGAAGGAGATTTCCGTTGCAGAGAGCCCTGAAAAACCGACCGCAAAGGTACCCCAGACGGGAGCGGAGTCCTGTCCTGCCGAGCACTCCGCTCCTCCGCCCTGGCCACGCGGCACTGAGAGGAGCAAGCAGAGCCCAGCAGGCGGCAGGGACCTGAATCTCCGGGCGGCCGAGAAGGTCCCTCCACCCACAGACGTACAGGTCAGTGAGAGAGATGGGCTGAGAGGGGAGCGGGGGATCTCCGGGACTCGGACCCCCTGGGAAGCGGCCGCTGCGGCAGAGGCAGAGGCAGCTCGGCCAGAGACTCCCAGAGTGGGCTGGAGCTCCACCCCAGCTCCACTACAAAGGATCTCTGTATAAACCCCCTGAGGGAACTGAGCCTG
>CM053773.1:26158434-26210431 GCA_028658325.1 Potorous gilbertii | reverse complement strand
TAGGCTAACTCAATTGGCAAAAGAGGTTGAAAAAGCCAATGAGGAGAAGAATGCTTTCAAAAGCAGAATTAGCCAAGTGGAAAAAGAGGTGCAAAAGCTCACTGAAGAAAATAATTCTCTCAAAATGAAAATGGAACAGATGGAAGCTAATGACTTTATGAGAAACCAAGAAATCACAAAACAAAATATTTTTCATTTTTGTGGAATTTCAGGGTTTGCAAAACACTTTCCCCTCCATTATCCTATGAAGGAGGGTAAGTGTTATTTCCTCCTTCTTATCAATAAGGCTCAGGGACATTATATTGATTTGATCATTTTTACATGACTACTAGATATTTGAAGCAGGATTTTAATTCCCATCTCTTGAATTCAAGTGTAAACCCTCAGACCACTGACCTGCCTTAGGAATGAGACATGGTTCCTTCCATCAAGGAGTTTGAATTCTAAGTAGGATGCAATACGAACACACTTGAGACACTTAGAGCATAATAAAGGACCATATTTCTCTTATTATAATTATGATAGAAGCTATGATGAAGAGATCAAAGTGGACTACAGCGTCCAAAGAAGTCTTCATTAAGAAGAGTGGTCTTGGGGGCAGAGTCAGCTCCTCCACCCACAAACGCTAAAGACAGCTTCACAGGTCAATGGGAAGTCTCTCAGGCTGAGAGGGGAGCATGGTCTAGCCCCAACCCCAGTCCAGGACCCAGCCCCAGGGCAGCTGCAGCCATTGCCGAAGTAGAAGCTGTTTCTGGAACTCTCCACTTAACAAAGCTCAAAAGTCAAGTAATTGGCTGGGGAAATGAGCAAATGGGGGGAAAGAAACAGACTATAGATTCTTGCTTTCTCTGTGAGGAGGTATTTTCTTATGTCACTGGTGAGGAGGAAGACCAAAACACACAGTCAGAAGACAATAAAGCCAAAGTTTCTGCATTCAAAGCCTTTAAGAAAAATATGAAGTGGTCTCAGGCTATGGAAGAGCTCAAAAAAGATTTTGAAAAGCAGGTAAGAGAAGCAGGGCAAAAATTGGGAAGAGCAATGAGTGATGCAAGAAAATCATGAAAAATGAGTCCACACCTTGCTAAAGGAAATATTGCAAGCAGCAAGGAAGAAACAATTCAAGTATTGTGGAAACACAATCAGGATGACACAGGAATTAGCAGCTTCTAAACCAAGGGATTGGAGGGCTGGGCATATGATATTCCAGAGGTCAAAAGGGATAAGATTAAAACCAAGACTCACCTCTGCAGCAAATCTAAGTATCATACTTCAGGGGTAAAATGAAATTTTCATGAAATAGAGGAATTCCAAGCATTCTTGTTGAAAAGACCAGAGCTGAATAGAAAATTTGACTTCCAAATACAAGAATCAAGAGAAACATGACAAGATAAACAGGAAAGAAGAACCATAAGGAACTTATTAAAGTTGAAATGTTTGCATTCCTCCATGGGAAGGTATTTGTAATTCATGAGACCTTCCTCAGTATTAAGATAGTTGAAGGGAATATTATATATGTGTATATATATATATATATATATATATATATATATATATGTGTGTGTGTGTGTGTGTGTGTGTATGTGTGTGTGTATGTGTGTATCTATATGTTTTTATTTATATACATATGTATATGTATATATGTATGTATATATACGTGTATGTGTGTGTATATTTTATAAATATATATATATATATATATATATACAGAGAAAGGCACAGAGAGAGAGCACAGGGTGAGCTGAATTTGAAGGGATGATATCTAAAAAAAGAAAATTAATGGTTAAGATGAATGTTCTAGGAGAAAGAGAAAAGGAGGTAGAATGTAGTAAATCATCTCACATGAGAGAGTGAAGGAAAAGCTTTTACAATGGAGGGGAAGAAGGGGAAGGTAGGAGGGAGTAAGTGAGCCTTACTTTCATTGTATTTGACTTCAAGAGGAAATAACTTGCACACTCATTTGGGTATGGAAGTTTATCTAACCCTACAGGAAAGGAGGGAGGGAGGAGATAAGAGAGGGGCAATAACAGAAGGAATGGCAGATTGGGGGGAAGGGTTAATCAGAAGTGAACACTTTGTTAGAGGGACAGGTCAGAAGGAGAGAATTGAATAAATGGAGGGCAGGACAGGATAGATGTTTCACAACATCACTGTTATGGAGGTATTTTGCATGGCCACACATGTATAACTTTCTTCAAATTGCTTGCCTTCTCAATGAGGGTGAATGGGAGCAGGGGGGTGGGGGAAGAGATAATGTAACTCAAAGCTTTAAAAATGAATATTAGAGGTTGTTTTTACATGCAACTAGGAAATAAAATATATAGGCAATGGGGTATAGAAATCTATCTTACCATACAGGAAAATAGAAGGGAAGGGGATTAAGGTGGGGGGAATGATAGAAAAGATGGCAGATTGGAGAAAAGTGCAATCAGAATACATGCTGTCCTGGGTGAGGGTAAAGGGAGATGGGGAGAAAATTTGAAATTCAAAATTTTGTGGAAGTGAATGTTGAAAACTGAAAATAAATCTATATGGAAAAAAATATGGATCTTGAAGGGACTATCGAAGGTTTAATGATATATAGGTAACCCAAGAGAGAAGACAGAGGGGACATCATAAACAAAAGCATAGTGCCAGAAAGGGGAATAGTATATTTGGAAGTCAGTAAGAAGATGAACTTAACTGTAATAAAGTATGTATGTTGGTATGTAGTGGAGGGAAAATATTTATATAGTAAAAGTGATAAGTTTAGGGAACACCTTTAAAGGCAGACAGAGGCACATAGAATTAGGGTGATAGAGTATGTGAAAACACTGCAGATTATTGATAAGGGTGAAATGATATAAATAATCTTTTAGGAAAATCAATCTGATTGACACATTAGATAATCTAGAAGAATGAGAACCTCGAAGTGAAAAGATAAATTAGGAAGTTATTTTAGCAATCCGAATATGATATGACAAATCCTGGACTATAGTGATGGCACTGGCAACAGGAAGAAAAGGGAGGCAATGTGGAACAATGACAATAGTACTGAATGAGAACCAGAAGATCCAGGCTTGAGTGCCAGGTGTGCTGCTAACTAGCTCTGACTTTGGGCAAGTCATTTGGGCCTTAATTTCTCATCCATAAAGTAAAAAAAATCCATAAAAAAAATGCTCTACCATTTTCTGGTAGAGCAGATAATGTCCAAGTTTGATTGCAGTTTTGAAATATTTTGAGGATAAAATCTCAAGAGACATTATTGAGTAATGAATGAATGAAGAATAAAGTATTTATTAAGTGCTTGTTGTATGCCAAGCATTGCGTTAGTGCTAGCAATACGAAAGTAAGCAAGAGAGTCTCTGTCTTCAACAAATTTTCAATCTAATGAAGCAAGACAGCACACAAAGGAGAGCTAGGAAAGGATGGGAGACTATGCCAGACATGGTTTGGAAAAGGCTGGAAAGTGATGTGGAGCCATAGCGATCAGCAAGATAAAGAGAAGGCTCACCTATCAGAGAGTTGAATTCCAATCAATGAATCAATAAACATTTATTAAGCACCTACTATATGCCAGGTATTGTGCTAAGCAGTGGGGTAGAGTATAAGACTTTGGAGAGAGGGAGGAAAGGAGAATGAGAATTCATGGTCCAGAAAAGGGAAAAAATAGTATTTCATGCAGATTAGATATAAAGGAAGAAACAAGAAAGATAAAATGACTCTAAATGTTCTCTCCTGGGACATGGAAACAATGATAATGCCAATGATAAAAAAAGGGATAGTTAGAAAGGAAGCTTATTGGATGGGAAAGGTGATCAGTTCATTTTAAGCATATATAAAAGCATATATGAGCATATATAAAAATATAACTGGTTAAGTTCAAGACAATAACATACATCCAGATGCATGCATTTATAGTTGTTGATTTCAGTCTCAGTAGTATCAAATTCAAAAATAGTCCATTCCTTAAAAAACAAAAGATAGAAAATGTTATGAAGATAAGAACATCCTTTGGCATTAGTGTGGTACAGTGGAAAGGGCTTTGGACTTGTAGTCAGGACAAGACTAGGTTTTAATGCAACCTCTGATATTAGATATGTGACCATGGGCAAGTCACTTAATCTCTCTGAGCTCAGTACCCTCACTTATAAAACTGGGCTCGAAATGCGTATTTTATAAAGCTATTTTGAGGAGATAATGATGTGTTTCAAGTTTAAAACATAAAACATTATAGAAAGATTAGCTGTTATTTAGGAGCCTGGCAACTCCATAAAACTGAAAGTCAAGATGACAGTTTGCTAAGTGCTAGCAACATCCAGTCTGTCCTATGGTTGTAAGTCACTATTAAAAACAGATCCAGATTCCTGAGCAATTTCACCAATGTCACCTATAGTCTCTATCCAACATCAAGAGGCAAAATAAAAATCATCTAGAATACCATTATTCCTGGTTATCAAATCATCTGCAGTTAAGATGGATGTGTGTGGAAGATGGATGACCCTGACAAGGCCAGCTGGGAATGTCTGATCTAAAGAAAAAAACACGTATGTAACCAACCAGCGGGGATAATTTCATGGCACTTATTGGACGTTGCAATGATGATTTTTCTTGTGCATGCTGATATTTTGAAGATAAGATACATACCTGTACATTTGAGAAGTTCAAAACGTGGTAGTTTCTATGTGTAAACTAATAAGAAAATTACTGAATTAATAAAACATTTATTAATTATCTACCAAGTTCCCAGCACTGAACTAGGTGATAATATTAGGTACCAGCAATACAAACATAAACTAGAACTTTGCCCTCAAGGAGCTTAGTTTCTCTCAGAAGTGACCAGATTTATGCATTTAAGCATATATAAAAAATACAAAGGTATTGAGGAGGGCACAGGGGATCTGTGCACCACAATCTGATGAAATTAAAAAAAACCTTCCTTGTAGAACGTGGTATTTTACCTAAACATTGATTCAAAGAGGCCAGGGTGAGGAGGAAGTTGTTAAAGTCAAATACAAAAGCACAGAGGTGACATATTTAATGTTATCTGTGAGAAGCAAAAAGGCCAGTATGGCTGGATAGCAGACTGAGATTAGGGAAGTAACATATAAGATCTCTAGAAAATTTGGTTGAATTTTGATTGTGCAGGGCTTTAAATTAATGAGTCCAGTCTAAGGAGAACTACTACCATATCACTTTTGTTTTTCAATTTTAGTTACAAGAAAACTTGAAAACAAAGGAAAACTCAACAATATTACTTTTGTGGGGAAGAGAGAGAGAAAACAATATAGGAAATTAGATATTTATCAGAATCTTGCCAGTATCCTTTATTCAGGGGTAAGAAACCAGTATATTACCTTCATTCTGACTTATAAACAGTGGTGTCCATTCATTCCACCTGGGAGTTCAAGTCTAAGTTCATTGTTATCTGTGTTCATTTGTTTCACTCATGTCTTAATTTTTGTGACCTAATTTGAGGTTTACTTGGCAAAGACACTGGAGCTGTTTGCCATTCCATTCTCCAGCTCATGTTACAGATGAGGAAACTGAAACAATCAGGGTTAAATGACTTGCCTAGGGTCACAACGCTAGTCAGTATCTGAGGCCATATTTGAAATCATGAACATGAGTCTTCCTGACTTCATGCTAGGCAATTGATGCATTGTACCACCTCACTGCCCAAGTTTATAAAAAGATGCAAATTTGTACATCAGACTATGAGACATAGAAGATCTTGCTCTATCAGGGTATAAAATGAATGGGTAGAATGGGAAAAAATAAAATTTGGGGGCCTTTTTTAAAAACTATAATTTCACTTTTTTAATATCTCACAAGAATAAAAAGGCATATATATAGCACTAGATCCATGTGATTAAGCCATTTCAAATCAAGTTGAACTTTGAGAAAGGAAACACACAATAATTTCCAGGATGATTCTCTTTTTTAAAATTATTATAGCAATTTTCTGAACAGTTTGTAATTAAAATTGTTTGTGCCTAGTGGCTTAAAAATGATATTAATATTACTCTAAGGTTTCTTAGTCATGGTCCATGTTATCTAAGTTAACTTTTAATTTATACTTTGCTAATAGTGTAAATAACATTTTCTGCTTTGGAGGAGAGAGAGAGAGAGAGAGAGATAAGAGAAAGATGTGTCCATAATTTATATGTAATTTTCATATGTGTACATAGATACACAAACACATGATGTATTTGATATATATGATATAAGCACCATTTTCTTCCTCTGTTTCCATAAACCCATCACTGAATCCAAATGCTGCTGCCACCAGCCTTTGCCACTGTGACAGCTTAACATCCCCACCTCCCATTGCATCCATAGGACAGCTGACTGATAGAGCTACTTGAGCCAGCCCACATCTTTTTCAAAGGAATGGAGCCCTCATTACTTGCAGTAATAGCTCCACTGACACATCTGGGTCCATACAGGTAAAACAACCCTCTGATTGACTTGCATATGGAAACAGAGTAAGGGAGAGAGGAGTATGCTGGACCCAACACTTAAAACAGGTGGCAAGGTAGATTGGTGGCTCAGGTTGGATTTTAAGGATTATATCAGGTGGCATTATTTCAAGTTTGTAAAAGTCTAGGCAGCTGCCCCAAAAGGTCTAACACAAGCCTCCCAGGTAACCTCTACTTTTCATCCTTTCTACCACCTGATTTTCTTTTCCTTTCTTTTTTCAAGCCAATCTGTTCATTTTAGAAGATAAAATTAGCCATTTTGTGTTCTACATATTTCAGTAGAGCTGACACATTAAAGATGTCCAGATCAATTTTGAGAATGTTAAAAAAAAAAAGTGGAAGAGAACTGTGAAGAACGAGAAAGAGAAATAGCATTTCTTCTGAAAATGTCGAGAGAAATATTGATCACAGAATGGAAATCAACTTCAAGGGGTTATTTAGTCCAACATGTAGCTAAATGATAGTAACAATTAAAATAATTAATATTTATATAGTGTTTATATACTGTCTTAGTTGATCTTCACAACAACTGTGTGAGGTAGGTACTCTTGCTATCTCATTTTACAGATGAGAAAACAGAGACTTAGAAAGTTAAGTGACTGGCTCAGGGTCACATAACTGTATGGATCTGAAACAGGATTTAAAACCAACTTTTCCTAACCTTCCTAGTCTAATGCTCTGTCCGCTGTGTCACTGAGCCACCATCTATAACAGATCGGACAATGGCAAACCAGCACCTCAGTGTGAGTGGGCACCTGCACTCTCTCCTATCATGATTCAATTAGCTGTAATATTAGTTTACAAAATAGCAAAAAACAGTAGGAGGAAAAAACATGTATATAGAGATTATCACAGGGGACTGACTGAAGTTAGATTGTCCTAAAGGCATTTAAGAAAGAAATTGGTAAAGAGACAACAAATATGAAAAACCAAAAAGTTGTGTCAAGATTTTCACAACTTACAGTTTTCTTCTATGAGTTATAGTGCAACAACTACATTTGGACGCTAACACCACAGTCCCCAATGCACTGCATGAGGAAGTAGAATTAACACAAAAGTAAATAAAGCTGAAAAGAGTGAGGAATTGCACTAGCAAAAGATATCCACATAGACTGATGCTAGAAACAACGCAATTGTGGGAGTGTTGCAGGATCAAGTCTCAAGATCTTTAAAAGAAGATAGGAGAGCAAATGTTTAAGTAAAATCTTAAACTTGATTAATACAATTAAAAAAGTGACTGAGAAAACACCAGTAACTTTTGGTTCATCTACTTGTCCATTTCTAGGAAAGTTTTGAGGGAAAAGACAAAGTAAGCAGATGTGTCTATTGATTGTTTCTTTTTCTTTTTTTTTTTTTTTGAAACCATCCTTGATAAATATATATGAAGGAAACAAGAAGGCTTTCACATCCCATAGCGGACACTGTTTATACAATTGATGGAAAACTGTCGAAAATACAAAAGTGCACTGTGCTTATAGTTTTTTTACCATTCAAAAATCTTTGGTTCAGTTGCACAAAATGTTTCCTCCCGCGCATATATCAATAGGATACAAGATCCCTTGACATGTGTAACAGAATTAGCAAAGACATTCTTGGTCAACTATCCTGATGATAATTTTCATGTGAAACCTAGATCAGTATATACTCAAGAATAGTGTATTTGATACTGACATAAAGTCAAAATGGAAAGAGGATTCTCTAAAATGGGCAGCTAGGTGGCACAGAGGACAGAGCACTGGGCCTGAAGCCAGGAAGAATTCAAAGTTGACTTCAAACACTTACTACCTGTATGATGCTGGGAAAGTCGCTTGTCTCTGTTTGTATCGATCTCCTGATCTGTAAAAGGACCTGAGGAGAAGGAAATGGCAAACCACTCCAGTATCCTGCCAAGAAAATACCAAATGGGGTCACAAAGAACCATATATGTCTGAAATGACTGAAGAACAACCAAGTAAATCAATTTGTGGACAATATTGTAGTGACTGTAATAAGGCCTGGAACACTGAAGAACCTTATAAATGAAACTCATATTTACTCAGAAGCACTGTCTACCTATCCATTAAAAATAAAATTAAAAGGATTTTTAAAATGCCTACTTTCCAGTGCTGGACCACTAATCTCTTAAATAGACAATGCAAATATAAAATGAACTGACCTGAGAATTATCGTGTGTTCATCCTTCGTTGCTGAAGACCACGCCATCAGAGAAATGATGACATGACTTGCACTTGACTTTGTTTTGAGTGAGGGAGGGCTGTGCAGGTCACCAGCCTCACTTCCCCTCCAGAGTCATCTGAATCCAGGACCAGATACTCATCAGAATCACTGGAGATGATACAGGATGAGGTAACTGGGGTTAAATTACTTGCCCAAGATCACACAACTGAGGTGAGATTTGAACTCAGGTCCTTCTGACTCCTGCACTAGTGCTCTATCCACTACAGAATTGAATAGCAGGAGGAAAAAGGCCTGGAATACACTTGTGCAGTCCTTTATTTAACCCAAGTATCTTCCTGAAACAAAGGTCCATCTTTTTAACATCAGTATACCTCCAGTGAAAGGTAATGTGATATAGGGAATAATAGAAAACTTTCTTGGAGCCAGAAAGATCTGAGTTCAAGTTCTACCTCTGACACTTGTAACGCCTTTTCCTATTTTTAAAAAGTTAAATAATATGAAAATTAATTATTCTTTGAATATTTAATAGAATTCATTTATAAATCCATCTGGTGTATGGTTCTCATACTCTTATTTGGGAGTTCACTTTTGGACTGGTCTAAGTATTTTTTTTAGATCAAGCTACTTAAATTCTTAATTTTTTTTGTTCTGATAATTGAGGATCTTATATTTTTGTAAACTTTTCTCCATTTTAATTAAATTGTCAGTTTTATTGATATATGGTTGGGCAAAAGAGTTTCTACTAATATCCTTTACTTCTTCATTTGTTGTGACTTCCTTTTAAATTTTTGATGCTAGTAATTTGCTTGTCCTATTTTTAAAAATTAGGCTAGTTAATATTATCTGTGTTATTATTTTTCCCTAAAAATCAGCTATTACTTTTGTTTATTAATTTAAGGGGAATTATTTTGCCTTACATTTAAAATTCTATTCTCTGATTTTTCAAATTTGTACTATAATTTTTAATTGGAATATTTTAATTTGTTGGATTTCTAGAGTTTTTTAATTACATGCCCAATTTGTTGATCTATTCTTTCTTTTGTTGATGAAAATGTTTATAGACATAAATTCCCCAGTAAGACATTTTTTGGTGGCATCCCAAATGTCATTGTTAGGACTACCTTTCGTGAAATTATCTCTAATTTGATCAAATAATACTTTAGGTTTAAGTTATTGAGTCTCCAGTTAACTTTAGTCCTTTCTTCAATGACTCATTATTCAATATAATTTTATTATATTGTGGTCAGTAAAGGATATGTTTAATATTTTCTATTTGTTTACTTGTGAAGTTTTTAATGCCTTAATATAGAGTCAATTTTTAAAGGTACTGTGAACCTTTGAGAAATCTGTACACTTACTTCTGTTCTCATTCCATAATCATAAGAGTATTGCCAATATAGTCAATTTTAACTTCCCCAAAATTTAATTAAGGTCAGGACTTTAACTTCTTCCTTTTTTTTGTTCTGTTTGTCTATATGTCTCATCTTTTTTATTGGTTCTGTTGATCCAAAATTTGTTTTTAGGTATTATTTTATGGTTGTTTGGAGGTGAATTTGAGAGAGTTTAGGCAAATACCTGCCTTATTCCTTTATCTTGGCTCCATCTTCTGCTTCTATTAAAGGGTCCCTCACTATTGTATGTTTATTTTCTTTTTCATATAACTCCTTTTTCTTTTCCTGTAATTATTTTGATGCTATGTCATTGTTAAATATTTGTATCAATTCATTATCTAAGATATATTTCAATGTCACATAGTTTTCCTATTTATCTCTTTTAATCAAGTCTATATTTGTTTTTACCTTGATGAGATAATGACTTTTAGAGTTCAAGATTTTGCTCTAGTTCCCTATTTTAGTTTTGTGAATCTTTACATTTCAAATGTATTACTGTAAACAACCTATTTTTAGGTTTTACTTCCTAATTCATTCTGTTTTCATCTTCTGGTTTGTATGTGAGTTTGTCTCAATTGCATTTACAGTTATCATTAATTTCATATTTTTTTCATCCTATACTTTTGTACATTTTTTCTTTTAATAAAGAAGAAGAGGATGGTGAGAAATGAGTGTGCTCAGTACCAGTACTTTAAATATCAGGCAATCTTCTGGTCCTTTGGCCCTCTTTTCTTGTAAGACCCCCACCCCTAATCAAAAATTCTTACCAATTTTTTGACTTCCTTTTAATCACTCCCTGTCATTACATGCCCTTTGAGGTTAAAGGTTTTTTGCTTATAATTGCACTCTGCTTGAAGCACCTCCGTCTTACTCCCCTCTCTTTTTCTCATTCTCTCCAATTTCCCTGCTAATTTGAATGTATTTCTTTATTTTGTGTTGGGGGTAGGGTGGGAGTTGGTGTTTGTGTGTGTGTTCTATTGTCCTCTGCCCACTTCAGGTGAGCGTTCAGTGAAGTTCAAGTGACATCAACTCCACTTGCCACGTGTTTATTTGTATAGTTTTCCATTTCTGCACTCTGATTATGTGAAATAATACATTCTGCCATGATTCTTTACTTTCCTTCCTTTTTTCCATTCCTTTGCTTTCTTCTTTTGAAACTATTAAAACATAACAAAACTATTCTTAGGATCTGTGCTTTAATTTGGGGCTCCACTTGTCTGTTGTATAGTCATTCTCTCTTGAATATGTTTACTGTGAATCCTTGACATAATACTAAGTCAATAATACTTTGTGGTGGAATATTTTTTTAAATTTATTCATTCTTCCATATTATTTCTCTAATTGGGAGTCTGTCTTTGCAATATTCTCTATGCAGTTCTGGAGGGATTATCTTAGTCTTGTTTTGTCAAAATTTGTATTCTCTAGGATCTACTTTCTCTGGGTGTTAGCTATTATTCTTCCAAGATTTGGGGGACAAACTATACTGGTGATTTGCTCTACCCAAAGTGATTTGATCTAGGATGAAGCTTAATAGCTGCCCTTATAAGATCTAGGTTTTGCAATCTTTCTACTCTAGTTTGTGTCTGAGTACCACAGCTGTATGTTTGTCACTGCTTGGAGAGGCATCAGATGATTGCTCACCTGAAAATCTCTACAGATTCAAAGTGACAGAGCTCTATACTCCTCCATTGTCTGCGTTTACTATCTTGGTCACTTAGTTGCAGACAGCAGCCCAACTCTGTGAAGTGAATCCACGACTACATTCCAGGGTCAGTTCTACACAGCTACTACTTACTTTGATTCCTACTCTTTACTTTGAGCACATACTTTACTTGTTTCAGAACAAGTTGAGGTGGATCCACAACTTCTCTTTTCCCAAACACAGCTGGTCTACACAACCCTAGCTCCCTACCTTAGTACACTCTTAGCAATCCACCTGTGGGGTCAGGGTGACACATCTGCTAGCTGGCTCCAATTTCTGCTCTCTAACACAGAGACTATCTCAAATCCTACTGTACTGGTCACCACTCCTTGCCATGGTGCATAGCCTCAGAGCCTGGTTCAATCTCGATATTTGATAGCTCTGCCTAGGGCCTTACGGTCTGTATCATCTCAACCAGTATCCATAGGCCTTTGGTTACTTATGCTAACATGGATTGGAAAAGTGATTCACTATGGTTTCTCCTTCATTTTTCCATTCACTACCCAGTCCAGGACTCTTCCTGGATATTTTCTGGAGTAATCATGAGGTAAAACTTGACTATACTGCATCTTCCTCCACCATCCTCTTGACTTCTCTTCTTCCAGAATAACCTTCTTATTGTTTTCTCTGCCTCAAGTGTCTCCCCAATTCATATACCACTCTTCTACCAAGGTGATTTTTGTAAGGTGTGAATCTGATCATGTCACCTTTCACTCAGTGAGTTCCAGCAGCCCCCAGTTACCTCTAGGACCAAATAAAAAGTCCTCTGGCATTGAAATTCTTTACAAATTTCTTATGCTTTACTACCTCCATGCCCTCTATAGTAAAGCTATGCTGACCTGTTTGCAGTTCCTTCAAAAATAGCATTTCATGCCCTGACACCTGTGCTTTTGCACTGGCACCAACTAAGCCTTTGGATGATCCCATCTTCTACAAGAGGACTTTTCCTTCCTAGGTGATCAGACATTTTCAGTTGTGTTCAACTCTTCATGACTATTTTAGGGGTTTCCTTAACAAAGATATTGGAGCAGTTTGCCATTTCCTTCTCCAGTTCATTTAAAGATGAGTTAGCTGAAGTAAACAGAGTTGTGACTTGAGAGTCTAAGGCCAGATTTGAACTCAGGTCTTTCTGACTCCAGGCTTGGTGCTCTATTCACTGAGCCACCTAGCCATCCTTTCCTTCCAATACACACCTCCAAATGCTGATTCCTTCCCTTCCGAGATTACTTTCATCTCTTCCATACATATCATATATATACCTAGTTACTTACATGTTGTCTTCTCCATTAGAATGTATGTTCCTTGAGAAGTGATAGGGTCTTTTTTTTAGTCTTTCTTCATATTTTCAGTCCTTAGCACTGTGTCTGGCACAGTGAATATTTAATCAATCCTTGTCTTTGAATCTTTAGCTTCTTCATCAGGATGACTGGAGATGACCCAGGATGAGGTAGTTGAGGTTAAGTGACTTGCCCAACATCACACAGCTAGTGAGTGTCAAGTGTCTGAGGTGAGATTTGAACTCAGATCCTCCTGACTCCTGCACTGGTGCTCTATCCACTGCACCACCTAGCTGCCCCAGGAGGAAGAGTATTACAAAAATGAAAGGATCCCCTTTTATACGGATGAGTGCCTCATGTACTAAGGCTACACAAAAGAGATAGGGTAGCATTGAAGACAAACTTCCCACATCACAATTTTGTATAAGGCTGACCCTGGCACTTAAGAGCTAAACCAAATTTGGAGTGTGCAGATGGAATTTGGACGTAGACTTTTGGTGATTTTTGTCCTAAAGTCTCTTGAATTTGAACTCTGTCCTCCTTTGTGAAGATGGAGTATTCATATTAAACAGAGGTTACAAAATTGTTGGGCTCCTTAGGCCCATGACTAATGCCATCCCTGATTGACTGGTTGCAGGTGCAGCAAGGCCTTAATAGCCAAAAACATCACAATCTAATAGGTCTCTTTAGAAGGAATTATTGCTTGATTTCAGCTATGGCTTATTACAAAAATCCAATTCACTCACAATATAGAAAGTAATATTTTTGGTCTTGTAAACAGCTTGACTGGTAAATGTCGGAGAAGTGCTGGCAGCAAGCACCTACCTTCAATATTTTGATTAGTTCTGCTTGGCTTGTAGCATCAGTTTGACTGAACGTAAGATTGCACACATTAACTAGAGCAATGCCTTTACAGTGACTTGGCAATTATTTAGCCATTATGTTTGGGCCCCGAAACTTGCAGTCCTTACTAAATAAATGTTTTAAAGAGATCATTCTGAGATCACAACAGTTTCATCCCTGAAAAAAAGTTGCTGTGAAAAAAAAAAATGTGGTATAGTTGAAAATACAGTTCTTTTCCATGAAAGAACTATATCTGAACAGTGGCCAGCATCTCCTTAATGATCACCACAATCTTCAAATAGGAGATGACCTTCAACAGCACAAAAATTAATCCAGGATGTCGTCAGGTCAACAACTCATTTATTAAATCCTTATTATGTGCAAGGCATTATTTTAAGCTCTGGGACACAAACAAAAGCAAAGGGAAAGATTTCCTTCACCTCAAGGAGTTTAGATTTTAATGGGGAAGGAGAAGGGAAGAGAATAAGTGTTTATTTAGCACCTACTAAATGCCAGAACATTGTGCGTTCACAACTCTGAGAGTTAGGTATTTTTTATTATCATTTTACAGTTGAGGAAACAAAGGAAAGCAAATATTAAGAAACTAGCCCAAGGTCATACAGCTAGAAAGGGTCTGAGGCAAGATTTGAATTCAAATCTTCCTGACTACAGGCTAGTGACTAAAACTACCTGAGAAAAGACAATACATAAAAAGGAGCTGAAAAGTACGAGGAGAAGGAAGGACAATGGCATCTAGAGGGTCAGAGGCAGATTTAAGGGAGGGCTGATCTTTTTTCCTCAAAATGGAGTTCTAGTAAGGACTCGTCAGTGACAAGGAGGTCAATGGGACATTCCAGGGAGAGAAGGTCACAGGAGCTGAAAGAACTTAAATATTTCATATCCAGAAATAACTCATAGATATTGGTACAAACTTTCCAGATGGGGAGTAAGCAGTAAATTAGTATAACTGTTCCATATTCATCTTCAAATGACTATAAAATAGCACCCCAAAACAAATCCTGGAACAGCAGAACCAGGAAAAAGATGAAGTGAAACAATCTTTTAACCCAAGAAACTTGGAAGATCATGAAGAAAGGTCTGTCTCACTCAAGCAAAATGGGAACACAGTCCAGGGCAGGAAGTGTCCCAGTAAGGCAGCCACAAGTCCCACCTCAGCAAACCAGTGTTAGATCTAGTGCCCCAGTGGTGTGGAGCAGGCAACCCCAGCACAGGACCTCCCACATGCATCAGTACAGCCAGGGGAACAGGCAGACTTCTGCTCCAAGAACTTCCTGCATGCTTCAGCATAGCTTGAGCAAATAAGCAGTGGGAAGCAGTCAAATATCCATGGGCTTCAGTGTAACCCCAGGGAAATGCAGAAATAGAAACACCCCACCAGCCTCAACACATGCCAGACACCAGCACTAGAACTTCAGCTCACCACCAAGTAGGCTACCAGACCCCTAAGGCCTCCAGCAGCACCAACCACTTATCACCTCACCAGCTCAGTACAGTATCAGACACAAGGCCCCCCCCATGGGCCTCAGGGCAATATCACTGCATTATCGGTAAAGAGCCAGGGCCTGCAACACTTAACACAAGAAGCCTGAAAGAGTGCCTCTTCTACCCCAGGACCAGAGTTCAAATTTAAAAGAAAAGAGGAAAAGACCAAAAAAGTAAAAAAAGTAAAAAAAAAAAAAAAAGAATCTGACCATAGAAAGTTATTGTGGTCACAGGGAAGATCAAATAGAAGAGAATAACAATGCCAAAACACCTATGAGAAAAACCCCAAAGTAAAATGAGAATTGGTCTCAAGCCCAGAAAGAAGTCAGGAAAGAGTTCAAAAAGGAGCTTAAAATCATATAAGAGAGGTAGAAGAAAAATTGGAGGGAAGGGGAAAATAAGAGTGATGCAGAAGAACTATGAAAAAAAGAGTCAACAGCTTGGGAATAGAAAACAATGGCTTAAAAAGTAGAAATGGACAAATGAAAATGGAGATACAAAAATCCACTGAAGAAAACAACCCCTTTAAGAGCACAATTGAACAAATGGAAAAGGAAGTACAAAAGCTAACAATCAAAAGAGGACTGAACAGTATCTTTCAAGAAATTATGAGGAAAAACTGCCCTGATACCCTGGATCCAGAAAGGCAAAAGAGGTATTGAAAGACTCCACTGATCAGGAAAAGAATCCCAAAATAAAAATTCTAAGAAACATTGGAGCCAAATTACAGAAGTATCAGGTCAAGGAAAAATACTACTAGTAACCAGAAAGAAATAAGAAGAAATAAAGAACTCAAATATTAGAGAGCCACAGTCAGGATTACACATGTAGCAGCTGTAACATTAAAAGACTGAAGGTTATGAAACACGGTATTCCAGAAGGCAAAGAAGGGAGGATTCACCTATTTGGGGAAATTAAGCATAATTCTTCAAAGGGAAAAAATGGTAATTTGATGAAATAGAAGGATTTTAACCTTTCTTGACAAGACTAGATTTGAACAAAAAAATTGATCTCCACTATCAAAACTCAGGAGAAGTATCAATAGGAGAAAAGGGAAATGAAAATATAAGGGATTTAATGGAGTTGAATTACTTATATCCCTATGTGAGAAGATGATACTTGTAATTCTTAAAAATTATACCACTAATAGTACAGGTAGAAGGAACATGCATAGGCCGAGGGTACAAGGTGAATTTGAGGGAATGAAATAAAAAATAACTAAGGGATGAGAAAGAGGAGTACACTAGGCATAGAAGGAGGGTAGAGGAAGAATGGGGTAAATTATTTCACATAAAGAGTTGTGAAAAGTCTATCACATTGAAAGGGAAGTTGTGAGGATGGTCATTGGGCATTTGAACTCTCTCATCAGTATTGACTCAAAGAAGGAATAATATACGCAATCAGTTGAACATAGAAATTTTTCTTACCCAACAGAGAAATAGGAAGGGAGGCCATTAAGTAAAGGGAGGGACAGACAGAAGAGAGGGCAGATTTGGGGAGGTGGTAGACAGAAACAAAACCCTAGTGAGGTAGGAAAGGGTGAAAAGAGAAAGAGAACAAAAAGAGGAAAAATAACAGGGAGGGAAATACACAGTAAGCCTAACTGTAAATGTGAATGAGATGAACTCTCTCATAAAATGGATAGAAGAATAGATTAAAAAACAGATACCTGTGCTATGTTGCTTACAAGAACACACTTAAAACAGAGAAAAGGTAAGTAAAGTAAAATTAAGTAATTTTATAATTAAATAAATTAATCAATTTAATTAATTAAATATTAATTATTAATGAATGTTAATAAATTAAATAAATAAGTGAAGTGAGAAATAAACAGGAATTTCATAAATAAATTTAAAATTAATAAATATTATTAGATATTAATAAATAAAATTAAATACATAAAAATTAAATAAGTAAATAAGGGTAAGGTCTGGAGCAGAATCTATTATGCTTCAGTTGAATTAAAAAAAAGCAGGGTTAGCAATGCTGATCTCAGACAACATAAAAGCAAAATTTAGAACTAATTTTTAAAAAAAGGAAGATACCTTGATAAATCTTGCTAAAAGGTACAGATAATGAAGTAATATCGACACAAATATATATGCACCAAGTGGTATAGCATCCAAATTCTTAAAAGAGAAGTTAAGTGATTTCCATGTTCATGACCAAACAAGAGATCTAGAGCATTACCAAATGTAAAATAATTTGATTATATTAAATTAAAAACCTTTTAAATGAACGAAACCAAAGCAACCAAGAATCGAAAGCAGTGAAACAATCTTTATAGCATATGTCTCTAACAAAGACTTCATTTCTCAAATGTATATAGAAAACTGAATTTATAAGAATATATGCCATTACCCAATTGATAAATGGTCAAAGAATTTGTGGAAGAAGTTTTCAGAGGAAGAATTCAAAGCTATCTACAGGCTTATGAAGAAGTGCTCTAAATCATTTTGATTAGAGAAATGCAAATTAGAACCACTCTGAGGTACCACCTCACACCTACATGATTGGCTAATATGACAAAAAAAGAAAAATGATAAATGTTGGAGAGGATATGGGGAAACTGGAGCACTAATGCACTATTGGTGGAATTGTGAACTGATTCAACCATCCTAGAGAGCAATTTGGAACTCTGCCTGAAAGGTAAATAAATTGTGACCCACCACCCTTTGATTGAGCAACACGACCACTAGATCTCCATCCCAAAGAGATAATAAAAAATAGGAAAGGATCTACATGTGCAAAAATATTTATAACAGCCCTTGTCATGGTGGCAAAATATTGGAAATTGAGGGGATGTCCATCAGTTGGGGAATGGTTGAACAAGTTATGGTATATGAATGTAATGGAATACTACTGTGTAATAAGAAGTGATGAGCAGGTAGAGTTCAGAAAAACCTGGAAAGACTTGTAGAAACTGATGCAAAGTGAATTGAGTAGGACCAGGAAAACATTGTGTACAGTATCAGCAATACTGTGTGATGATCATCTGTGAATGACTCAACTCTTCTCTGCAACACCATGATACAAGACTAGTACAAAGGACTCATGAAGGTATATGCTATCCACTTCCAGATAAAGAACTGATTGACTCTGAATGCAGATTGAAGCACACTTTTTTCACTTACTTTATTCTTTTCCATGCTTTTTTCTTTCTTTTCATCTATTTCTTCTTTTACAACTGTGACTAATACAGAAATAAGTTTTACATGTTAGCACATATGTAATCTATATCAAATTGCCTACCCTTTCAGGGGGAAGAGGAGGAAGGAAGAGAGAAAAAAATTGGAACTCAAAATCTTGTAAAAATAAATGCTAAATTTGTCTTGAAAGATAATTGGGAAGAATACTATAAAAAAACTTTCCAGATGAAAATAAAAGTTAAAAATTTTATATGGCTCTAGAAATCAAGGTTGTAAATGAAAGGCATGTTCCAATTAACATGAATAAACAGATCAGTATCCAATAGTTTATAATTTTGCCAAAATTCCTTTGGAAAGAAGATTCTACTAATCCCTTTGTTAATATGTTCCAGCATCTCAAACTCCTAGAGGCAAAAAGTATTTCTTTCTTTATAATTTAGGACATGTTATAAAAAAAAATAACATATTTGAGAGTTTGGGCCTTGACTTATGTGAAGTATAGAATAAGATGGCAAGATAGAGCAACACATGAAAAATAAAATGATACTTAAACATATATGAGTGTGAAGGAGTAGTATTTTGTATAAAGGCTGTTGCAAAGGATTATAAACAAAAAACAAAGATAGTTTTAACGACAATGCATGATTTCTTGCATGAAGGAAATAAAGTCCCCTCTAATTATTTTCAAGATTATTGTATTATTGCAGGGATTTTACTTAAATGGAAAAAACAACTAAATTTTCATTCTGTGTAATGATCCTCTTAAAAGCAAACACTAGCTGCATGTAATTACCACCAATTGTCAAGTGAATGCCATGTTATGAGTCATTTTGAAGGAATGGCTGGAGAATGGGCCCTGAAGTAAGGAAAGCTTGGATTCAAGTCCCACTCCCAATATATCCTAGTTATGTGATAAAGGTTAAGTCACTTAGCCTCTCAATTCTCTTTTTTTTAGAGTTTCAGAGAAGGTGCCAATCTGCATTGATGGAGAAATTTTCCCCCTGTAGGAGTTTCCTATACCAATAAAATCAAAATTCTAGTCCCTATATCTATTCTAAAGAGGAATTAAAATCTGCTATTGCTATTTTTTTTTATTATTTCAAGAACTAGGAAATAAAATATCTGTGTTGTAGTGCCAGCCTTGATTCTACCTAGCTGTGAAACGTAGAGCAAGCATTTCAGTTCTTTGAAGGCTAATTCCAAATCTGAAAAAACTAGAGAGCTGGACTAGATTATTTTTAACTTCACCCAGTTTTAAAGTTAAATTCCAAATCATTAAAGGAAGAAATTTAAGATGCCCTAAAAACAAAGATGATCTCAGCTCAATTGTTTGCCAGTTGATAGGATAATTTAAGATGACCCATCTTGCTTTGGTTCCTCTTTATAGTGTGGAGCTAACACTGGATTCCTGATGATTCTACCTGCCATCCTATCATTCTGAGAAGGCTTAACATAAACATAACGGCGTGTGTTGTCTGAGGATCATCCTACTAAGTTGACAGATTCATTGCCAGAGAATGAACCGTTGAGTAATTAATACTTTTTGGTAAAAGCAACTCATTAATTTCTCTATTAGGGTATGGAGGGTTTGTGATTTCCTTCAATGGAGGGACCGCTCACATAGATATCTTTGAAATATTGAAATAAGGTGGTTGTACAACATCAATCTATAAATCAAGTGGTGTCAAAATATATAACTTTCTATATAACAAAGAGCCTTATAATTTTAAATGTGCAATTTTTAGTGAGAATATCCAAGATTTGAAATCCAGGATTTGGCCTTTGACTAAGTCTCTTTTACTTCTAAATGTAGAACTTCCACTGAATGTGAAAAGAACTCATAGAGGAGAATGAGTGTCAGATTCATTTGAAAGTTCTGCTATATGAAGATTTGTCATTTTTCTTAGAATGGAGAACTGCCTCTATTAAGACAAACTGAAATGTGATCGTGATGTGGTAGATAAGTCTTAGGAGTTGCCTAAATCACAGAGAGATGAATTGAGATGCCAGAGATTACAGAGCTGCTAAGTGTCAAGAGCAGGATTTGAACCTATGAAACCATTTCTAAGTCTAAGCCCAGTACCCTGTATTTGCCATTTTGTTAAATACAGTATTTTATAAGGAGGAAAAAAAACTTCCCATGTCTTTGCCATTTTGTTGAATACAAAATATTTTATAAGGAGCAAAAAAACTTCCCATTTCACTAACATAGTCGCTTTGTGGAAAAGAAATAAAGTCTGCTTTTTTTATGTCATTATACAATTAGGTATTCCAACCCAGTCAACTCAGCTAGATTAACCCTATTCAAGACCCTCAGAATGAGAGTTTTAGGCTTCTCAGGAGTCCTAGAGACTGAATTGTATTTACATTTAATGAAATAAAAAGGATTTTTAATATTTGGCTGAGATTTAAGCCCACAAGAGCCATGAAATTCAGAGTAAATATTCCCACGTTAATTGAAATTTTTATTGTCAAATGTATTTCACGGTTTATTCATGCAGAGAAGTGCTTCTTGTCTTTTAACCATTCAGATGGTTTTGCTGAGATACCAGATGCTATTTTCCTTTAAATGCCAATTTTTGGGGTGACATTGTTCTTTCCTGCATGTTAAAATGTTGATTTTTCCCTTTGGGTTGAATATCACAAACTCACAGAATTCAGAGTGAAAAGAAACCTCAGTGATTATCTAAATCCAAATCCCCTCTGAAGATCTTAAAATGTAGTCTTTGAAGATTTCCTGTCAAAGAGAACCCACTACCTCCCAAAGTATTCCATTGCAGTTTTGAATATCTCAAATTGTAAGGAAATTTTTACCTCTATCAAGCCTAAATCTGCCTCTGAAATTTCTATTGTTTTTAGACCCAAAACTGAGCAGAGCAGGTATAAATCTTCTTTCACTTAATGGTCCTTCAGATGCTTGAAAATAGTATCTTACACCTGATTTACTTCCTCTATTTTGTGATTCTGCCTAAATGATCTTACAGTAGGAAGACAGAATGAATATAAACAGACATCAATGCAATGCTGCAGAGGGAATTAACTTGTTTAATTAACACACATACAAAAGGGTTCTATTAAAAGGGTATTTAAAGACTTGTCAATAAGTTGACAAAGTTATTGAAGCCTTTAGGCTACTACTGGAGATTCTTGAATCTCAAGGAAGGATCATCGGGTTATCCTAAATTTCTTGCAAGGATATCTGTTCTCTATTCTTCTGGTGATTTCTAAGTGTGTAGCTTCTCCCCCTTTTCCCTTTCACTAAACCAAATGGTATCAGCCTGTGCTTAGAAAAGCAAATTAATGAAGCCTGACAATTAATGAAGGGGCTAGAATGATAAAATTTCTGATTGTTGTTCATTTGGATTGTTATTTTCTTTCTTCTCTAGGTAACCTTCTCTGTAGCATTCACTTCTCCTTGCCTTTCCAACCTTCCACCTCCATTCTTCTCAACCTTCATCTTTGGTATGGCCCATAGGCTCAGTTAATTCAAACACAATGCTAGTAAAGCCAAGTGCCTTGCTTGGATTCCTATATGGATCAATTATCTTGGCTCTTTTATGAGGCTGTAGACTGTACTCCCTAACTCCTTTCTATAAAAGCTAATGTTGATTATGGGTGAAACCTGGTCAAAACACAAAAATTAATCAGCACTCATAATATGTGCCTTACCAATTTTGGATCATCCTTCATCTTTATATGCAAAGGATAAAATATATAAATTTTCCTTGCAGAAGGAGATCCTTCAAGTAAGTAAAAGACAGACCAGTTATCAATACTTTAAACCAAAACAAGATCAGAAATGTTAGTAGTACTCCTAAGATGATACAATTATGCAGGAAAGGCATGCTTATTTTCAACCACAGAATGAAAGAGTCACAGTGTTTGAAACTCTTAAATCTGTCTAATTAGTTTTAGTCAGAAGCTGTGAAACTGGACCTCAATTTTCTCATCTATAAAACAAGAAGGTAGTACCTCCTCTGGTTGGATGACCCTATGACTGCTAGAAAGGCTTTGTCTTCTCTTAGGAAAATAGGTGTCTGGGTTTCACTGAAATAGAACATGCTGTTTTAAAAATAACATTGGATCCTACATTTAGTGAGAGAACCAAGAATAGAACACAAGTCTTCTGATTTTCCCCATCCAGGGTTTTATCTAAGTGAGCTAGTCTGTAGGGAGACTACTGTGTATATACAAGAAAATAATCGTGTAGTCTGGAATCAGGGCACTTCAGATGGGCTCATTCAGGTTCTAGTTTGTGCTGACCAAATACAATTTCCTGATTTAAATGTTTTTACAAAGGATCAGAAAAGGCTCATAAGGCTCCTTAGAGATCAAAGAGCTTTTTTAAAGACAACATTTTGATGAGTCAAGTGTAAATAAATCAGAAACATGCAGATTAAATTTCCCTTGAAATATACAGGAGAAAATAAATTAAGGGGATAAAAGTGCTTCGGGCCAAATTCATTTGGGACTCCACTGAACCCAAACCATTTGGGAAAAAAAAAGGTGTTTATTTTCCCAAACGCATCTGTTGTCAAGTTACAAATTGAAAACTTCTTCAGCTTAGTAGATGACAGATTTCATTCATCCCCTTCTCTGAGATCTAGTTATCTCAAGACCTACCATGTGGATAAAGGCATTGAAGTTCTATCTAATATACACATAATCATAAGTCACTTGAGTAAATAATAAGACCCTAGTGATTTATAAGGCAGATGTGAGTATTTCATTCTAATAGAGTGAGTCTTAGGTGGCATCATCTAGTAGGCTCTTGGAGTTGACAACTTGTCAACAGAATTGTGAAATCACAATCTATTTATAGTTGGCAATTGCAGGTTTGGGTGTTCTGCTCTGATCTAACTACTGACGTGTTACCTAGCTCCAGAGAGAGATCTTTCTGCTCCAGCAGCTTAATATTTGTGGAACTTTGCTATAGCACTAATAATTGGTAAACAATGGTTGGATTGAATCAGCTGAATGACTATCTAGCACTCATGGACAGCAATAAAATAACTATTATCATACAGAACTTGTTGGTAAACAAAAATCTAATCAAGGTATTTATAATACTTTTGTTTGAATAGTAGAAGATGGAACCAATGTATTATATATGAATTTTCAGTAATCCTATACTTTCAAAAGTCTTCTCATATAATTCTTTCATTTCAACCACATTAATGATAATGCTTATATTTATATCTCCCACAGTAATTTGCTTGTCAAAATTCAGTGTGATGGTATTGGGTATTTCAGTTCATATTTGATATTTTTTGTTTGTTTTATGTAAGGGAAAACACTGGACTTTATAATCAAAAGACTTAGACTTGAGTACTGACTTCCTCGCTTAATTGATGTTTTGACTTTGAATCCTTATCAAATTCAATAAACATGAATCATTCAGGATACGTGGATAAAGACAAGAAAAGAATTCAACAAGGAGGTAAAATTACAGAAAAATCAGTCTATAAGGAAGCTCCTTGTGGTCTCAAGAACTCCTGCCCAGCACCTTTATGCGCTCCTTTCCTGAGGGGTCCACAGTTAGGTCCCAGATCAATCTGCCTGGGGCAAAATTAACTCCAAATGACTCCAGTCACTTTATAATTTCTTCACCCATAACAGTTGGCAGTGTGGCAATGTGGAGGTTAACTCAGCCTCCCCCAATTCAATTAATGTCTTGGTTTCAATCACGTATCCTTGAGCAAATCATAGACTTATTTACTCATATATAAAATGGAAGTAAAATTAACCTTCCTACCTTCGGAGGTTACTGTAAAGACAAGATGAATCAAAATATTTTATCAGTTGTAAAACTCCACATAGACGTAAGTTGTGTTCGTTCTTCATTGCAGAAGACCATGCCATCAGAGAAATGATGACATGACTTGCACTTGACTTTGTTTTGAGTGACGGAGGGTTGTACAGTCACTAGCCTCACTTCTCCTCCAGAATCATCTGAATCCAGTGACCAGATATTCATCAGGATGATTGGAGATGACCCAGGATAAGGCAATTGAGGTTAAAAGACTTGCCCAAGGTCACATAGCTAGTGAGAGTCAAGTGTCTGAGGAAACATTTGAACTCAGGTCCTCCAGTGCTCTATCCACTGCACCACCTAGCTGCCTCTATATGTATGTTATTGCTGTATTGGTGGTTGTGTCTATTCTCTATCATTCAACACATATTTACCAAGTACAATGGGCGAAGTAGACAAAGAGCTGTAGCAGCTAGTATCTTTCGGTGTCTTGTTTTCTCCTCTTAGTGAAACCTAAAGACTTAGCTATTGAGTCAAGGATCTCAGAGCCCTGGATAAATTTTTCTCCCTGTCTATTCCAACACATAGATTTCTTTAAGTGAAACCAGTTATACTCAGACAACAACTCTTATTTCTTATAGCTAAGAATATACATTTTCTCTAACAAGTATAATATTCTATTCATATTGCCATCTCTGTTTTATAAATAGCTACCTTACTTTTCATTGTTTCCCACAATGTTATTCTCAATAATGTTTTACTTATGAATGTTGCAGAAATCTGTATGAAAGGAGACTCATGTCAGGCTCAGGATAGATTGCTATCCATTTTGCAATCTGCTTCCACCTGCTAGAATAAATGGCTACTTGCTTCACTGTTAATTGACTCCTTACTGCTATTATGCAAGTCTGACCTCAAGAACCAAGATTGATGAGTGATGACCCTCTTGAGTCCCTAAAAAATTCCACTCTAGTACTCTACTATGCTGTAGGATGTGAGAGATACAAAGACGTACTAATGGACTCTGCCCTTAAGAAGCTTATCATTTAATGGAGTTGTACATAGTGATGATAGTAGCTTTAGCTTAACGATCAGCAAAGGGTCATCAGATAATCACTAATATCTTAGTAAGCTTGAGAATTTTTACTAAGTGAATGTATGATTGCAAGACCAACATCAGCCACAAATTTTCCTGAGGAGGTAATAATTTTCCCAAAGAAGATATATCCAACACCATCCTCTGTGGATTGGCTTTCAGAAATTTCTTCCGTCCTGCAATGTTATCTCCATATTTAGACAGTTCTTGGGCAATAGTGTTAATCTTCCCTCTGAAAAATAATTGCTGTCATCTTCCCATAGCACACTAAAATTATAACTATGTGGAGTCTGTAAGATTCCAGGAAAACAAAAAGAAGTATCAAAAAAGCAGCAGTGACGTTTAGATCTCTTTTGGTCAGCAGTTCTCAAATTATGGTCCACTCAGTCCTAGGGGGTTCCCAAGACTCTTTTGTGGGGTCTGTGTAGTCAAAACTGTTTTCATATTTTACTTGTTTTCGTATTTTTTCGTGTTTTCATTATTTGCCCATTAAAATATTCCTTTTTCCAATAACATTTATTTGTAGGACCAAGTTCCCCTCAGTTTTACTTCATTTTTAGATGATGCCATCCCTACATTGAAAGCTTTGGTAGGAAGAAGAAAATTTGAAAGGGCTAGAATCTGACCTCCATTAAGTGAATAGAACTTCATCACCTTACTCAGATGCCACACTATTGAATCGATACAGTCATGCCCATTTTCATGTTAGGAAATCTCTTTTTCAATCCTGTAACCCATTAAGCATCATTTCTGTGCTCCCTCATCCTAGCTAAGGAAGAGGCCCAATCTGCAATCTATTGTCCCTCTATCCATTCAAATAACCAGAAGATCTCAGAGATCAATCATTGCAGTCCCATGAATGTGGGGAGCTGGGGAGCACATAATTAATAGATAGAAGTTATTAATTACAAAAATACCAAAGAAAGTAGACAGAGAATACCTTATAATACTTCTCTCCATTGGTGCTGGATGGTATCCATCATCAAGTTCACCACATTACCGATAATGACAGGTGATGAGCACAGTGACCATAGTTGCAGGATTCAGGAACATGACACAGAATAATGAAGGAAAGAAAACTCAACATTTAGAATTTAGTAAGAAGAACTATCTTGGTAAAAGAGGAGTAGGATCTTTTCCAGGGGAAATAATTTTTAATACTTCAAGGAATAACAATGTGACTGCAAAGATACAGTCATATGAGATGAAGATATAGTATGCATAAGATGAATAAAAGTAATAGCCAGTGGTTGTCCCAGCTACGGAATACCAAAGTAATTATTTGAGAATTTTATATAAATATGAAGTTCTGTGGTCTTGTTAGAGAACCCAAGACTTTTCAGATCTAATAACCACTATTCACTTCTAGTGATACATGTGGAAAGAAACTATCACCATAAAGGACCAACTAGGCATTGCTAAGAATTATGAATTTATGAAATAAACTCATGATTTGGGGATATCACTGGCATTTCTGTTACTACTATTAATTAAGGTATGAGATATGGAAATAAAAGGACAAGTAAGACCATATTTATTAGAAACTTTCTTAATCTAATCCTGAGAATTCTAAAGTGAAAAAGGGAAGATGAGTGAAAAAGCTGCCTGATGAGCCTTGTACCACAGAGAATCATGGGATACAACATGGGGGGAGTGATAGCCAAAAAGATCAATAGTTCTTAGGAGACCATATCCAAAAAAAAAAAGATCCTACAATAAAACTTGTAACTTCAGATATCTATACACACACACATATATATATAATGTATATATATTATATTATATAAGTAACAAAAAGAGTAAAGTATAAGTACAAGGAAATAAATTTGACCTTATAAGCACCACTGAGACTTATTGGGATGAGCCCTGTGACTAGAAATTTACTCTTGAAGGATCTACATGATTCAAGAAAATAAAAGGGATGAAAGTATTCAGAATCTATGCTTAAGGAGAAAAACTCAGAAACCTGTGGCAAGTATCAGGAGACACTTTTAAAGAGGAAGAATGAAGGTAAAAATAGAAACTATAGGTGTAAGGGTATAATAGGGGGAAAAAAGAACCATGTGAGGAGCTTGAGGTCTGGGACATAAACTGGGCACATGAGCACAATCTTTCGTGAAGGGACATTTCCAAGGCATCTGACAGCACTGTTACTAATACCAATAGCAGAGCAGGTGAGGAATATGTGACTTGTCTTAAGTATAATTCATCCTTCAGAAGTAGAACTACAAGTGGAAACTGATCTTCTGAACCTGATTCTAATATAGAAAAATTTGTTATAGCCGAGAAATAGCAAGAATCTTGAAGGTAAAAGACCATTCCATTATAGAGTTCATATTAGAAAAGGAGAGGAAATCCAGACATAGCTAGACATACCCCCAAATTTTAGGAAAGCTAATTCTAAAGAGTTCAGAAAAAAAAGGCTTAGTAGGATATGAATACCTTACCTGGTATTTTGAAAGAGAAGTTATCACAAAAGTTATAGGAAAGTCTCAAAATTTAAATTCTGAGGCACAAATAAAAATGATTCTGATCAGGGGGGAAAAGGAGAATATCTTAAAGAAACTGATGTTGATATACAGGGAACCCATTAATAAACTCAAATTTTGAGACTTATGTAGAGATGGAACCAAGGGCAAGTAAGCGAGGATGAGTATAAAGAATTGATTGACTCAGTGAGAATGCCAGGAATGCTAAAATCTATAGCACACTAAAATCTGTAATGATGATAAGGACATAACAACAAATAGCTTTAAGCTATGTTGAAGTTATTAAGATGGAGGAGAGAGAGACAGACAGACAGAGACAGAGAAGATGGAGGGAGGGTGGGAGGAAAAAAGAATAGGTAATAAAGAAAGAAAGAAAAAAGGAGGAAGGAAGGAAGGAAAGAAAAAGATGTCAAGTAAAAAGAAAGATAGACTGTAGCTAGGTGATACAGTAGATGAAGAACTGATCCTGGAGTCAAGAAGACCTGAGTTCAAATCTAGCCTCAGAAACAATGACTGTGTGGCTCTGGGCAGGTTATTTACTTTGCTTGGCTCAGTTTCCTCAACTGTAAAATGGAGATAACGATAACATCTAACTCCCAGGGTTGTTGTAAGAATCAAATTATTTAATTATAAAGTGCTTAGCACATAGTAAGCACTATTCAAATGTTAGTTATTATTTTTATAGGCAGATTTATTCAATATTTACTGTATGCCAGGTGCCATGCTAAGTATTAGGAATATAAACAATAGAAAATCAGACGGCCCCTCCTACCTCAAGGAATTTACGTCCTAATGGAAGAAGACAACACATAAAGAAGAGGGCAATCAGGTGGGTTGTATATGTACGCAACGACAAGGTTTAGAAATTGTGTCTGGGAAGTTTTGTGGAGGCCAACTTCTGGAAAAGTTCATCTATCAGAATCCAAGTGATTCCATAGACAGAGTCCAAAGTTGGACTGCAAAGGGTAAATGGAATGATAACAGCTGATGCTATTTTAAAAGTCTAGACTATGAACTATTAAAATCTAATTTCTCTTGTTTTCTTCTCAAAGGAAAATAATCTTTGTACAGAAAAAGAGAACACAAATTGTTATCAGGGAGTGGACATCCAAAATAAGTGAAGAGGAGCACTCAGGTTCTTTCTGTGAGTCAACTCACCAGGACCAGAAGAGCCACATAATAGATTATGGAAAGAATTGACAAATGTCCAGTAATCTTCAAAAAATCATGAAAAATAGGGGCTGTGCTGCAGGGAAAATATCACAATTTTCAAAAAGGGTGAATCTTTCAAACTATTGATTGGTGAATTTGATTGAATCCTGAAAAAACTCTAGACACTTTTTTGAGGGACTAATTCATCAACCCTTAGAAATGGGAGCAATGACCACTGAAAGCAAGTGTGGTTTATCAGGAACAGATCAATCTAAGCTAAATGTATTTCCTTCACGGATAGGGTAACTAGATAGGTATATCAAGTGGGTGCTATGGAAAAGTATACTTATATTTCAGTAAAATATTTAATGCTTTTCATGCTATGTTTGTAGACTTAACATAGAAATGTGGGCTACGTGATAGAGTTCAACTGATTTGGAAACATCTGTTTAAAAACACCAAAAGAGTAATCAGTTAATTTAATTCAATATCAAATTCAACAAACATTTTTCATGCATCTACTACATAATATAAGATATTATGTTGATTGGAGTTATAGAAATACAAAGACAAAAATAAAATAGTTTCCTTCCTGAAAGAGCTTACATTCTATTACTGAAGTGGAGAGAAGTTTCCAATGGAATGCCCCAGGGATCTGTCCTTAGTGAGCTGTTGTTCAATATTTATGACTTAGATTATATAATGCTAGCCAAATATGCAACCATACACTGCTTGAAGGGGGCAGTTAATACTTTGGAAGTAAGGGTCTGTATCCAAAAAAGATCTTAACAGTCTAGAACAAGGAACTGGGGAAATATAAAATGAAACTTTATAGGGACAACTTTCTACCCTGAGATTCTAAAAATCAGCTTCACAAATAAAGATGGCACTTGAGATGAGCCTTAAAGGATGGATATGATTCAGAAAAATAAAGATAAAAAAGAAAACTTGCTGCAATTAAGGATATCAAGTTTGATTTTTAAATATATGTTATTCAAATTCTTTGAAAATCATTCATGTGTGACATATATGGTAACTCTCCTCCCTTAATAAGCACATCTGATTAACCAGAATGCTCTGATCCCCTATCATTTTAAATTTTAGTCTAACACAATGATTTCATCAAAGATGGTAACTCCAGATATGGGAGCTCCCTCAGCAACTCATTAGGAAAATAGATTCTTTGGGAAGATTCCAATGAATGATTTCATGAAGGAGAAGTGATTTGTCCATGGTCATATAGCTAGTATGTTTACAGAAACAGGACTTGAACTCAGATCTTCCTGACTTCGGAGCTGGTCCTCCACCCATCATATTCCATTGATTTATTCTTTACTATAGGAGATACAAATTTATGCATTAAATCACAATTATCAAAAAGCTAATCTATGTCTCTATCTTCTACCAAGATGTCCTTTAGACATAGTCATCTATCACTCTCTTAAAATCAATCCGTCAATCAACAGTTATTAAATATCCATTCTGTGTCAGGCATTGTGTTAAGTGCTAAGGATATAAAAAGAGGCAAAATTCAGGGCCTATCAGGAAAGAGTTCAACACACCAAGATAACAAACACATATACAAACAAGCTATATATGGAATAAGTAGGAAATAATTAACAGAAGGGAGGCATTAGAATTAAGGGGGGATTGGTAAAGGTATCCTTTAGAAGGTGGGATTTTAGTTGGGACTTGAAGGAACTCAAGGAAGTCAGGAGACAAAGATGAAGCAGAGCATTCCCAGAATGGGGAACAGCCAAAAAAAATGCCCAGAGCTAAGAGATGGAGTGTCTTGTTCATGGAACAGCCAGGAGACTAAGTGTCACTGATTTGAGAAAGCTATGAATGAACTGCTGTGAACTACTGTTACGTAGATGTTTTTATGATGGCTAATATTGTAAGGAAATTATTCCCCAAATTTATCCTATCTACATTAATTCTTCTACTCCCCACATAGGCCCAGACACATCCCTATCCACTTCCCCTTGCAATGATTTCTGCTCATCTTTGGTTCAGAATCAGTGGGAAGGAGGCTGCAATAAGAAGAGATAATGCAATAAAATCGAAGCCACAGAAAAGGATGCATAATCCAGCACATTCCCCAACCTGAAAGCTACAGAAACCAACATCTCTGATAACCCAGAGTGTAAATCCTTTATCTAGTAACTGACATCAACGTGAAAGTCAATGAAACAGAGTAAAAAGACAAAAAGCAATTAAACTAATCAATGATATGGAAAGGTTGTTAATTTTCTTAAAAAAGTGAAATGTCTGACCTGAGGTTTTTGTAAACAGTGGTGATGGACATGTATAAATTACTTGCTTTTCCTACGTTTATGGATCTGCTCCAGGTGCAAAAGGGAAAAAGCTAGATGGGACCGTATGAACTAATTCATTCTTACCAAAATTTATAAACCCTCATTCCTCCTAATATATCAGATGGCTTTTTTTCCTAAAACTATTAAATCATGAATTTGGAGTGGAAGAAAGAGTGCTGGACCAGTGGTCAAAAGAGCTAGGTTTGAATCCAAACTCAAGAACTTATTACCTGTGTGACCATGAAAAAATCATTTAATCCCTACAAGTCTCTGTTTAGTCATCTACAGAATGGAGACAATAACATTTGTTCTTTCTGTGTCACAAGGTTATTTCTAGGAAAGGTTTTTTACTATGGAAATGTACTATGTAAATTACGTTATTTTATTAACAATAGTTATAATATCTAGTAAGAAATATGATGATCCACATAGGAAATACTTTTCTATACTCTACGTAGGATTACCAACTTATTTTAACAGGTAATATTCCAACTAATTGGTGAATTTGCTAATTTAAAAAAAGTTTTTGGGTACATTTTGTGTCACAGTGGATAGAGAACCATCCCAGAATCAAGAGGACTTAAGCCTCAAACATATACTAGCTGTGCAAGTCACTTAACACCAATAGCCACAGTAACAACAAAAAATGAAGTTTTTATTAGTGTTTCTAAAAGAAATGGTAGAGAACCTTTCCCATTTGACTTCTCATCACACACCTCACCCCTCATTGAACCTTCTCTTATAACAAAGAAAAGTTAAGCAAAATCAATCCAAAATTGATCTCATCTGATATTATGCTCAATATTCATCACCCATATGTCCCCAATACTTTACCCAGAAGGAAAGTATGTCATCCACTGTTCTCTGCAACAAATACAGACCGTTGCACTTCATCTGCATTCGGTTGTCTTTTACCGTTATTTTTGCAGGTTCTTGTGAAGAAAGAGTTATCTATATGTTAACGAGTTACATAAATTAGAAAGATCATTACCTTCAGGTTGGCTCACTATCCCCTTGTGAGGACATAGCCCTGATGGGGTGGCATACACACCATTCAGTTTTGATGCAGAAAGGAAGGGAAGATGCTTTTGAAGGGGAGACCAAGGTGGTACAATTCAGCGGATATCTTGAATGTCTCCTGTGTGTGTGTGTGTGTGTGTGTGTGTGTGTTCATTCTTTGTTGCCAAAGACCACGCCATCAGAGAAATGATGACATGACTTGCACTTGACTTTGTTTTAAGTGAGGGAGGGCTGCGCAGGTCACCAGCCTCACTTCTCCTCCAGAGCCATTTGAATCCAGTGACCAGATATTCATCAGGATGACTGGAGATGACCCATTTGGGGTTAAGTGACTTGCCCAAGGTCACATAGCTAGTAAGTGTCAAGTGTCTGAGGTGAGATTGGAACTCAGGTCCTCCTGACTCCTGCACTGGTGCTCTATCCATTGCACCATCTATCTGCCCCGAGCTGTAGACTGGTACCTAGCGAATGAAGGGAATGGGAACGAGAGGCCTAGAGAATGTGGAAACAAAGCACCAGAAGTATGCCAAAGTCAAATTTTTCTCTTTCATAGTTTTGTTAAAGGCTGGCCTTGTCAACATCAAAACTGATAGCTTATTGACAATACCAAGTAAAAACAGATTACAATATGTCTGTATTAAAACATGCATGGACCAGATTGAGGCCAAGAATTTTCCTTTCATTTGGAAGTATCTGTCATTAAGAACAGTGACAAAGATAGCGACATGTTGCATTTGCAATAGAGATAGCTGCATGATTACATATGCCCAACATTAGCACCCAATCCAAAAATTACTAGAAAACATTATCTTAATAATTGAAACTAAAATTAATTTAATGCTCAACAGACACAGTAGATAATAAGTTCTTTAAATAGTCGCATTTACATAGGTGCTTAGCTAAATGTCCCAGTCCCATAGCACCAATTACTTCTAATTAGCTAGAGATACCTTACCATTCAAGACACTTTCCATCTGCTAGGTACCAGTTTGCCTCCATATTTGTATTTGTTTATATTCAGAATCATGTTTTAAGTTTATGTTGTTCCCAGAACGCAACACAATAGACCAGATTCTTTTTTTAATTGTGCCCAATTTAGGACTCAAATTCCATTTAACCATTCACAGAAGAAAACAATTCCTTTAGCTATATATAGTTCTGCTGAGTCTTAGCTATCATTGGTGATACTTCTAGGACCATGATATTTTCATGGATTAAATTAAAGATAAAGATCTGCAAAATTTATCCATATCAGCTAAATAGTGAAAAGTTCTGGGATTTTTGCCCAGACTGTTCTATTGAAAGAAAGGGTGGAACGAGGGGGATGAAGGAGGGAAATGTTATTAAAATGAAACCTTGTGGAAAAGAGGTCTGTTTAATGGAAGGAAATATTGGCACCACAGCCTTGTTATGGTACCAGGCCCAGGCCTAGTCACAGCAATAAACATAGTTTTTCTCTCTTAACTTCCATTTAGCATCCCCTTCACTTTGATTCTAACTCACTGTGCACTCTACCCCTTGGGATCTGTCCAACATCATGATTTACCACTGACTTACCAAGATCCATTATCTTTCTGGACTCCCGTATGTTCCTCCCCCAAAAAAATCTTGCCTTATTTCTACTACAAGTCTCCTTTTCCTCACTATGATAATATGTCTTTAATGCTATAAGGACCTGCAAATTCACGAGTGTTGGTACTATTTATCATCGCAGATCACATCCTATCTTTGAGATAGTCTTTCATTATTTCTAGGCCTGAAAAATTATCCACTAGTCAACTTGGTTACGGAGATCTCCAAAGCTAGCATTGCTGGACCACTGATGCCAGACATGTTATTCTATCAGTTACAGACTCAAAGTCTTTCTAGCTTGGCAGTCAGGCTCTGGCAATATGAACTTTGCTAGAATAGTCTGAAAGAGCCATGAGTCAACTCCATGCCACAATGAGGTATCAGAATAGAATGTACAATTATTTATTGTTACAATAATAATTCTTATGGTTCATATTCATATAGCACTTTAAGGGTTACAAAGTAACCTTCTTAGATTAATCCAAAACAATAGGCTACATCAGTACTAATATCCTCATTTTTCAGACAAGAAGGCAGAATTCAAGGAGTGATATAACATGGGTTACAGAGCTTGACCAGTATAAGACCCTGTGCTGTTAGCTCATGTTCTCAAGATCAAATTATCTATACCTTCTAAAAGCTAATTTGAAAAATAAATCTACGATAATATATGAATTATGGGAAAGTATAAGGCAATGCATGTTCCTTTCCTTCCATCACCTATTGTAACCCCAGATTTTCTTATTATAATCCAAGTAATTTGTATTTGGATCAAGGTCCTCCAGATATCGTCACCTGCCTTTGTCATTAATTCAAAATGTCTCTGAGTGAGGCCATTCTGGGTTGGGTATCGCCTGAAGATAAAGGGGAAAAGAAGAGAGGGGCATCCCTAGAGTAGGACCATTGGGTAAAATTTTTAAGCAGGATGCAGATTTGTACTATGAGGCATGATAACAAAAGCTTTAGATTTGGAGTCAGAAAACCTGGTGCAAACCCTTATGCCACGATCTACACTACCTGTGTGATACAGACAAGTCACTTCACTTCCCTGGGTCTCAGTTTCTTCATTTGTAAAATGAAAAATATTCTCCTAGATTATCTTTAGGTTCTTCTCTCGCTCTTATTATCCCTGGATTTGACCAAGACTCAGCTTAAACATCATCTTCCATAAGAGGTTCATTCCAGTTGCCCTCTATCTTTCATCAATGTTTTATTTTATATGTACATATTGTCTATCCCATTAGAATGTGAGGGAGATGGGGATCTCCACTACTTAGCACAGTTCCTGGCAAACAGTAAATGCTTAATAAATATTTGTTGATTGAGCATAAATCCAGAGCTCAAAGGAACCTCAGAGGCCATGTATTTCAACCTCATGAAATGGGGCTCAGGGAGGTTAAGCAATTTGTATAAAATGACACAGCTAGAAAGCATCACGGAGAGAATTTGAACCCAGATTTTTCAATATTCTTTTCCACTGTACCCTGAATTATACTAGGCAGGAAGCCATCTATTCTACTTTTATGTCCAATTCTATTGGGATATGGGATCTGTAGTCTTCCTATGAGCTAATTAGCTTGCTTTTACTCTGGAAATTGAATTTGTTGGTATTATGACAATTTCTATAAAACTATTCATTTCTGTTGCCATGACTCCATGTGAAAAAATAGCTAACCCTACCTCTCAAAACACAGAAAAACATTCCCACTTGTGTGTTATTTCAAGATGTAGGCCATTTTGCCAATTTAACCTTGGAAAAGATTGGCTCTAAGTACATATATCTCAGTCTGACTCAAAACAGAAGAAAATGTGAATGCACATTACGAATAGGAGATGGACCCTTGAGATTGTATTATACACAATAGTATATTGTATTATACACATATATTTTATTCCATGGGGCATCATCTCAAGCACTCTTGTAATGAGCTAAAAACAGGTATAATCTATTTAATGCAGAAAATGTAGAGAAATAGGTGTCTTTTCTGCTAAAAATGTATATTCTCTTGAGCTGACACAGGAGTTGACCATTCAGACATCTCTGACATTGGCCCAATAGCAGCAGGACTTGCTCCAAGGTATATCTAGAAAGCTCTTAGCTATCCCAGGTGTTCTCACCTGTCTTCTCATGATATTTTTAGAGCTCACTTTCCCTGGCATGATGTGCAGATCACCCCACCGCTCTCCTCTTTCCCCTTTTCCCCAGGCTATGGAAGGTGGTCGTACCAAGCTGACTTTTAGAACCTCCTTTTCCCCCTCCCTGTCCTTCCTCTTGCCAGTTTTGCCCCCAAAATCACAGCAGTAACAGCCCAGCAAGCAAAATGGCTGCTTCCCCTGCCAGGATCAGCGAGAGGAATTGCTCTGTGAGACGTCCAGCGGCCCTTCCCTCTGTAAAAAGTGTAAGCTGAGTCCCCAGGCTGGCAGGCCCTCAGAAAGGCTGGGCCTCGTGGGGTCACGGTCATGAGACAGAAATCACTGGGCTGCCCGCCTCGGACTCCTTGGAAAACCTAAGCGGCTGCTGCAGCTCACCCTGGATTTTCCTGGTCCTCACGCTCCAGGGCTGGGGACAGCTCCGACAAACAGCGGGCAGAGCCCGGCCTCTGGTGGCCGCAGTCCGCCATGGCAGCCCAGCGGAGCTTGCTGGAGCTCCCATAACCTGGTAGGAGCTGGCAGGAGACACCAGCCCCTCCTGCTGGCAGAGCTCAGAGCTCTCGGGGGCAGACATTTCCCCAAGAACGCTCCCAGCCCGAGAGAACAGCCACGATGCCTCTCTGCAGGCCTTTATTGATTTTGCTATAAAGGCTCAGGACAGCTGATGGCACTGTCACACCATGTGTGACAACCCTCTGACACTGGGGTTAGCCTGGTCTGCCCAACCTGGGAGTACTCGTGGGTCTCCAGAAAATAAAGCAGGGTGAAGATTAAGGGAAGTGTGGTGAAAACAAAGGTCTCTAGGAGAGGTTCTTGATGTATTTCCCCTGAAGGAGGCCAAGCTTTTAATAAACGCTTTCGTTTTCTTTTTAAGGAGACCAGACATTTTCACAAGATCTGCCTGATGATGACAGTTTCAGTATCTGTGTCTGGAAAGTGACAGTGCCACACCTGTTTCTTGGGGTATTCAGGGCTTTCCTCAGAGCCGTCAGCTCATAGCACAGGTAGCTTCCCACAGTCAGTGCTAGAAATCAACCAACCACAGTAATAGTATTGTGGCGAATGGGAGGGCTAAGGTGGCAATTAGGAATTAATTAAGCTTATGTGGAAATCAAAAACTGTGAATTAGGTGTGAAGCAGCATTCATTTTAAATTGGCACTTACTGAATGTCTCTGCCACATTATTGGAAATAACCTGCCTCCAGAAATAGGGTACTCGTTCATTGTGCCTTGTTATGCATCGTAGAATGAATTAATACTAATGAGGCAGACTTATGGTACTGATTTCTTTGATGATTTTGATTAATGGAGGGCTTAGAAGATGGGCTGTATAACTATACAGTGAATGTCAAGGTAATGCCAACATTTTATAGGTCACTTGGCTGCAATAGGTTTCATTCCTTCTGGGAGAAATTATAAAAGGAGAGTCAATAAATAAGTTGAATTTTGGAATAGACATTATTTACCTATAACATATACATTGTCCCATATGTCCATTGGTTACTGAGTCTGAATGTCTTAATATATACTACCCATAGCTTTTACAATATATATTTCATAACATTCTTATTTGTGGTTTTGAAATAATAAAGGATTTTGACAATGTTCTTAAATCTACTTTAGTAAGTTCCTTTCCTCTCCTCACAAAAAATGATCATTTTTCAAAATCTTCAGTATGTTTAAAATTAGGTGAATATAAAAATATGTTCATTCCTATGGTAGGACACCATATATGCCAGCGTTGGTTGAAACAAAAATCATAGAAATATAGTAATAATGTTGACGGGAAGGAAGTAGAGTTATGCTTTTCTAAGATTACTCTAGCAATGACAGGGTAAAAATTGTGTCTTCTGAATCACTGACAACTTTACCAGGGGTTACATATCTCTTCAAAGTCACCAATCCATTGACAGCTGATTACTGTAGGTTTTCTTACTCAGATATATTTGGTATATCTGAACTAACATTTAACCCCCCAAAATACCCTCTAGCTATGTGGAAGAGGTGAGGCAGGGATAGAATACATCACCCTCCCTTCATCAGCACAAAATAACACAACAGGTTTATGAAAAGAGTGGCTTACAGTGGGTTGTGGATAGATAGGATGGTTTTCATTTATAAATAAGGGAGGAGTCTCTTGATACAAAATTACTTTCTTCAATGTGTCACATGACCTACATGGAGTAGTCGGTCTTTGGTTTTCTAATAAGAATACAAGTACTAGGCATATCAGTTGATGAAAAAATGGCTTGGTTCTTTGAAATAGTCTTAAATTGTGGACCTTGAATTGCAGACCTCAATTTAAAACTGACTCATTCCTTGGCAAAGAGAAAACAAATTAACTGATCTTTAGAGAGCTACCAGAGCTTGCAATGTAGATGATAAAATACTATTTCACTATCAGAAGAAAAGGTAAGAAACAAGGTCTACATTGTAGAACTTGACATGACTTGATGCAGAAGTAATAGGCAGGGCTATATGGCACAGGTTTTCTGGGGTTTCTTTATTGACTGACCTCTCTTTTCTGTTCCTCAGTTTGAACAAGAGAACAGAAGCTGGGTTTTGCTGCTGTAATGTCTCTACCATGGTCTTGTTTTCTTTCCTTTTAATTAACCATGAAAGTAGTAGCCTCTTGTTTCTGTTAACCACACACTTTTCTTGACCAGGAGGCCAAGAGAACTGAAGGATCTTTTACTCTGTTCTTCTCACAATAACCCTGGGAAATGAAATTATTATTTCATTTTACATTTGAGGAAGCTGAGGCAGTCAGAGGTTAAATGACTTGCCCAGCCCCACACAGCTTCAAGTATCTAAGGTTGGATTTGAACTCAGGTCTTCCTGACTATAGACCCAGGGTATCCACAGAGCTAGAAATACCTTATTATTGGGTAAAAGAATCTAACAGAGTTTTGGGCAATGTATAAAAACAGAAAGCCAGTCAAGTGGTGAACTAATCTAGTGGTAAAAGACTCTTGAGAAGGAATTGCCCTTGGGTTTGGGAGGAAAGACTTTCTCTGTTTCTCTCTGTCTGTCTGTCTCTCTCATACACACACACACACACACACACACACACACACACACACACACACATTTGCTTCTCCTCTTTTCTTGGGCCAAGGAGTACTCATTGCCTTTTCCATTTCAGTCACCCTCTCAGATAACCACATGATAGGTTCTAGAAGCCTAGGACAGGCATCAATTGGTAATCTATCACCATGTACTTTTCAAAAATATTTCTTTGACCTAATTTAACATTGTTAAAGATGTTATTAAAAAGATGTCACTGTTGATAGATTTGTATCTTTAAACTGAGCTAGGAACTGTCCTGATTGTTTACTATTTTGATAAAAAGCATTCATAAATAGTATACCTAACCAGTTTGCAAATGATGGCCAATTGGGACAGACTGATAGCATTTGTTCTCACAAAGTCAGGTTCCAAAACAATTCCAAAAGGTTGGAACACTGGAACAAATAAAATTGCATGAAAGTTAAAGCAGGTAAGTCATATATCGGGATCCAAAACATTAGCTTCAATATGCATATAATGGGAAAGGTATAGCTAATCCGCACTTAGTCTGAAAAATATCAAGGGGGAATATTTAGTGGACAGCAAGCTCACTAGAAGTCAGTGTGATAGGATAGCTAAAAAGCTAATTGGGTTGAAGTAAGAAGGGTGTAGGCAAGTGAGAGTTTTGATAATACACATCTATGGTCAGACCGCATCTAGAATATAATGTTTGGTTTTGGGCACAATAATTCATGAAGGACAAGTGTTTCATCCTATATGAGATTTGGTTGAGTGAAATGACCTAGGGATGAGAAAAGAGGACGATAAGGTATCATCTTCATGAATTGAGAGGATTATTATATGAGAAATGGATTGGATTTCCTTCTTTCAATACTTACTTTGGGCACTATCTCCTATACAAGGCTTTTCCCCTGTTCCCACTAGTTGTAAATACTTTTTCCCTCTTCAATTTATGTTCTGCTTATCTTTTTATGTGCTCTATCCTCAGTAGAATATACCCTCCTTGAGTAGAAGAATTGCTTTTATTTCTATCTTTATGCTCTGAGCACCAAGCCCAGTGCTTTTTACATAGTTAGAGGTATGTGGGTGGCTCATGTATATGAAATGTATTTATAACATTAAGTACATAGTGGAAAAATGATGGAAGATGACCTAGGTATTGGACAATGGGAACTGAGATGGACCCAAATAAACTGTGCAAATCATAATTTACATGTAAACACTTATAATACATGACAATGTATACTAAAAATTATTTTCATGTCTTCTATCTTTGATAATACTCTTCTTTCTCATCTCAGAAAATCAGTTGTCTTTTATTGTTGAAAACATCTATAAGGGTAACATTACTGAGCATATATCTCAAGGAAAGAAAATGTAGAAAGATCTTATATATGCCAGAATATCTAAAACATCACTTTTTTATGTGGTAGCAAAAAAATTAAAAAACCAAAACTGAATACAAAATTAGTGCCCAATATACTGGGGAATGGCTGAATAAAATTGTGGTAAATGGTTTTAATGGAATTTTATTATGCTACCAAAAAATCTGAATATGATGAATTCAGAGAAACAATGGATAACTTGTGTGAAATGATGTAGAATGAAGTTGAACTAGGAAAGAACACATAAAATGATTACAGTTATGCAAATGAAAATAATATTAAAATGTAACCAAACACTGCATAATTGGAACGATCAATCTCCCATAGAAGAGATAAGAAAATTCTTCTTTTATTGAAAAGATGGGGAACTATGGGTACAGAATATAGTATATATTTTTAAATGTGATTTCTGTGCCAGACAGTTTTCCATAAGATTTAATATTTTTTTGTTACAAGGGAATTATCACTATGTAGTGGAGGTGAAAGAAGAGTAGATCTGGAAATGAATGTGATGTAAAAAACCAAATATATGTTTTTTTTAATTTATGTAATTTCATATCTTCCTCTAAAAGAATAAGATAGCATCTCATAATCCTTATATTCAGATCATTGACAATATGTAGTATATTAAATTCACTAACTGAGAACTGCTATCAATTTTATTCCCTCTTAAAAATCAGTAATGAAACCATTAAGCTGTACCCTTTGAACATTCCATGGAAGCAGACCTGCTTTTTACCTTTATTCACTGTATTTCATCATTATTCAGTCCTCATGCCACAGTCCTCCACAACTTCAAGGTCTCTGATTTTGATAGGATGGGAGCTTTCTTCACTCATGCAAATTCCAACCTTGCTATTATATCTGAGAGGGAGAGAGAGAGGAAAGGAAGAAAGAGAGAGAGACAGAGACAGAGAGAGAGATAGAGAGACAGAGAGGGAGACAGAGATAGAGAGACAAAGAGACAGAGAGAGACAGAGAGAGAATGTCACCAGGAGTCATACTTAAGAGCTTTTCAGTTTGATTGAAGTGGCCAGAGCTTATACTCTACTGCCATAAGCCACAATGGGGTGGAGGAGTAAAAATGTAGTGAAAATTCTATAAAGCATGGCTCATTTCATAGCCAATTTCAATGAGTTGGAGTATGATTTTCTAAAACACTAGATCAAAACCACTGTACTTCTGACCAGCCACTTTGACATTAATAATTGGCTAAATTTTACATTTGACTTTGACCTTGGTTTTTAAATTCTGGTATCACCAATGTCCAATTTGACTTCTTTGTCAATCAATAAACCTAAGAGACTTAAAATTCTGGGCTTTTCCCAATACCATGGACACTTTTACAAACATACACACATACACACACACACACATACACACACACATTTCTTGTTTTTCAACAATTATATTCAGATTATCCAAGGACATACAACTAGAAAGTGTCAGAGGTAGCATTTAACAAACCCAGTTTTCCTAATTCAGAGTCCCATATATGCCACTCTGATTCCCATCATTCCAAGTCTCTAATTTTAACTTCAAATAGACTCCTTTCTATTCCATTCCATGGACTTCTCTCTCAAAGCACTCTCATTCCCCATAGAGAAACTGAGCAACCAGTTTCATTTCTAGCCATCAAATTTTGATAATTTGATAATATGCATAATTATATATATGTATATATATATATATATATATTATTTGATAATTATAAAGGTCCTAATATCACTATTTGGGTAATGATCCTAGAAGCTAGGTCCATAAAATATCTGTCCAACTACCAGACAAGGATTTCCTGCCTCAGCCTAACCCTAGGAACTGCTCCTCATAAATCCCACAATGAATCATTTCTGTCTCTAAGCACTTGGAAACCCTTTCTTCCACTCTCCATTACTTGACACTCATGCCACATGATACATGATCTCAGTATTACCCCATGCTCCATTCTTTCTCAACACATCCAGGGCTCCACGTTCCGTGTTAAGTCACCATATTATTGTCACACAACACCAGAAAAATAGTCTGATGCTCTCACTTGGTCCAAAAATTCTCAACCATCACACTCAAGGTTAATATAATTTTTAAAATATATACTTTGCAGTATTTGGCTCACACGCATCCCAATCATTAAGTTAGTAATATCTAAGGACAGGTAGAAGGTATCTGATTTAATATATAGATCACATATGAAAAGGTCAGCTAGTTATATCACCTGAATAACTAATTTTCATTATTTTTGGATCTGTTTAGAACCAGAAAGCTCTTAATTCAATGTGTCTCACAAGCATTTATTAAGCACTCATTATATGCTAAGGGTGGGGAATACCTTGGCAATCATAACATCTGACTTTACTTAATGACCTTAATGTCCATTAGCCCTTTTGGCCTAACCATAATCCTGTGAGGCAAGTACTGTGAGTATTCTTACTATCCGCGTGTTAGGGATGGGGAGATGGAATGGACTGATGACTTCAATGGTGTGAAGAACCTCCTGGTAAGAAGACTCCCTCTACCAATAAAGGTTTGATTTTTTTCAAATCAAGCTTCTCAGCAACTTAACTGTTAAAGAGTTTCCTAAAGCACAGAGAGATAAAGTGATATATCTAGGATCACACAGGCAGTATAAGTCAGAGGTAGAGCTTAACTTCAGCTCCTCTTGGATTCAAGGTCAGCTGTCTCTCCACTACCACACTCCCTCTTTGATACAGATGAGAAAACAGAGACCCAAGATGGATGTGGCTTTTTCATAGTCCCTTAGGTAGGAAATGTCCAAGGTTTAACCTCAAGTCTTCCTGACTCTGGGTCCCATATTCTATCCATTATACAACATGGCCTCCCTTCCAGTTCTAAGACCAATTCCAAATAGACCATTTTCTATTCGATTACTGCCTTTCCTTTGCCTTCTAACTTGTTATCCTAACAGGAAAAAAAAGTTATCAAGTTCAACTGACATTGATTTCTTCTTAATAAACTCGTTCTGTTTATAGCTCAGTAAATCTGACTTGCAGTATTTTGAAGAGACCATAAGAACAAATTTCTGGAGTTAATGAACTAAAAAATTACCATTAATTGAAATACAAGCATTTATTTCAATTAGCGGGTGTCACAATATTTGGTTTACATCTCATAGCTACCTCCATAAATCTAATCAATGACATCATTTGGAGAGGAGAGCAATTTGAATAATTTAATACACTGTACTTAATGTTGGTCATTAGATGTGATTGCAAAATTATACTATTATAATTGCAATATGTGCAACATTTTTTCTTGTTTGTTTTCTGTGTTGCTTATTATGTGATAATATTAATGAATATAATGTGAGAGATTACTTTCTCTAAAAGCAATACATTATACATAGCTTACTCAAATCTCCAAATCAAAATTTACCTATCTACAAGCCAACTATAAGATCCTTAGGGATAGGGACCATATTATCTATGTCTTGGGTATTCACCATCCATTGACTCCTCCTTCACCATGCAGAATCAAGTACATTGATCTATATATAATAAGGGTTCAGCCAATGTTTGTCAGCTAACAACTCTCAATAGTGTCAGAACCCAATTTTTAATATTCTGATCTCTCTACAAGTGCTAATTAGCTATTGGCTAATAAGTTAGCTCGGGACTTATTGACAAATATGTCTATTAGGCATAGGAAAAAAAGAAATATAGTCATATACTCACTCAACTGCAACTATTAAGAAAAACCAAAATATTTGGTCTATCTTGGAACCTTCCCACTTCTGGATCCTATTCTCCCATTATCCCTGTGATTGTTGGATTCAACTAAGGCCCCTCCATTCATCTCCACACCCAAGTTTTCATTCTACCTTGAGAATTTACAATGAAAATTTGATAGCCACTGTATCTTGAAAGCCTACTATTTATTGTCCATTGAGTTGGCACGTATCTCTAAGTAACACAAGATTAATAAAGTTTTAACCAAAAGGAACTAAAAAAATTGCAGTTTTGTGGTTTTCCCTTCTACCAACTCTCAGGGTGTCCTAGATTTATAGAAATATAAAACTTTACTTATCTAAAGAAAAATCCCAAAAAACCTTAGGTGAGATATAACACTTTCAATTCAATATATATAAATAATTTCAGAAAAACAAGTGACTTGCTGATCAAAGTTTGATCAGAAACAAAGATAAATTTGTATAAGAAATAGAGAAGAATATAATTCCCACCACTTCTGAGTGATTGTCTAATGTGGTGCTGTCTATATTTGTGTCATAAACTTATGATAGACTGTATAACTAAACTTCAAATCTTCAGCAGCAGCACAGAGTCCTGAGCACAGCAGGAATTAGGTAAATCTTTTTCAAATGAATGAATGTTGTGACATAGAGTTTGCTTTTTTTTTTAATGTACTTGTCATGGAGGACCATGAAACTGCAAAAATAAAGAGAAGGAAAACTAGAATAGAGAGGTAATGGGAATTTTTAAATAATTTTCATTCTCTCATTTTAAGATTCTCCTTCAAAACCAGATAATTCAAAGCTAAATTTCCCTTGAAGACATTATAAATGGAGAAGTGGAATGTTCCTGAGTAACTAAATAAGACTGAAAACAAAGCGTTGAAAGTGCACAGGGGCATTTTTTTGAGCTATAGCTTCACCAACTTTTATTAGAATAAAGATTACATTGAAGGAAGCTCAACTACCTGTGGACTTTTTGAATGTATGTAAGATTAGATGCTTGATGATCCCTAGTAGCTACGATTAACACATATAAACATCTTCAAAGTAACTTTTGAAATGCATTTGTTTTGTCTGTGGGTTATTATGAACTCCAGAAATGTAGCATTTGGGTGCATCTGAGAACTCTCTCTCTTTCTGAAATATTACAGACTGAAAATGCACTGGATGGTGAGAAGTGCCTATTGAGCAAATCACATGGTGAAATTTCCACAATATCAATTACAAAATATATTTTTTTCTGTGAAATAATTCTAATTCTGCTTTTTTAATCTAGTTGGGAAGTTATGTGGAAAGGTATAGAAGGCATGGCAAACAATTAGGGGTAAAATATTACTCACAGCAACGTTCAGATTAATCTCCCCAAAAAACAGTCGTTGGGATTTATCAAACTAAATCTTTGTGGCTGCAATATTTCAGTCATATCTGATGTCTGTGACCCTATCTGGCGTTTTCTGGCAAGGATGCTAGAGTGGTTTGCCATCTCCCTCTCTAGCTCATTTTACAGAGGAGGAAATGTGACTTGCCCAGAGTCACACGGCTGGTAAGTATCTGAAGCTGGATTCGAATCCACTGTCATGCAGGTGTCCATTCTAAAACTAGCACTAATCAAAAAAGTTGGGTCGTGCTGAAGGTCACATTTATATAGTTTTACAATTTACAAAGAATTTTCCTGACAATATCCCTGAAGTAATTTAAGTATTACTATCTCTATTGTACAGAGGGAAAAACTGAGACTCAGAGAGGTATTATGATTTGATTAATGTCACCAAGTTATCAAGTATGAGAAATCTCTTGCGAAAAATAACAAAAAAAAAACCCTCAAACACTGGATCTGTGTTCAAGTTTGAATTCTGAAATGTATTAGTTTTATGGCCTTTACCAAGTCACTTAAAATCTCCGAGCTTCATTTTCACATCTCTAAAATGAGACAATTTGGATAGATGGTCTTTAAGGTTGTTCTTCCAACACTTGTTAGTCTATGATTCTGTAACTCTCAGTTCAAAAACTAAAGCTCTTCATTTACATAGACTAAGTTCAATCCTGGAAGATACCACCTCAATCACTCTTTTGTCTATATCCCACCCTCAAGTCTGGTAATATTAGATTATAACTAATGTCTGGATCTCAATTAAAAAGATAAAGGGGTCATCAGCTTCCATGGAAGCATTTGGACTGACAATGTTGAATATATACATCAGACTTACTTAACCTGAAAGAAAGCCTCAAAATACATAAGGCTCACATCAAAGTCCAAGAATAGTAAAAACACTTTTTCTTCCCTCTCAAATAGGCCTCTGTTATCTACAGAGATTAACACAGAGCTGGAGATTCACCGAAAGGAGAACACACTAGGAGACGGTCATTTACCCTCAAGATCTACACATTCCACATTACATAGAGTAACAGGGGAGGTCTAAGTTTGTTCCTCCACATCATGGCTCTGTGCTTCACTGGCTTCTGCTTGATTCAGAAGTTCACCTATTTGCTCTTAAGACCAAGTGCTAACAACTCTTCCTTTTCCCTAGACCTTGTCCAAGAATTTCTCCGTGTAATCAGGAATTTCTCCATTTCTAGCTACTATAATTACTGTGGCCATGTTCCCCTCTGGGGGGAGACCCCAAATATATTATCCTAGGATAATATGACTCTCTACAACCTTTTACCTCCCTGATTGTCTCATCTCTGTCTCTCTCAGGCATGCTACCTTTACTCTTTAAAAGCTTAATTCAAGAGTATAGCTCAGGTACTCTGAAATGAGTCATGAATCAATACTCCTTAATGTGAGGACAAGGGGTCCATAAATATTCATATTAATGGTGCTTACACCCCATCAAGAAGATATCAGTAATACCTGCAAAAGTCTCTAAATGTGGCATAAATGAGAATACTTACCTAGTCATAGGGAGGCATCTTCACTGTCAGAAAAATGACTTTATTCTTTTCTTCTGTTAACCTGATTGCCCAGTAGTTATCCTTGACCAGACTTCTCCTGGGTACACCCTCACTAACAAAATGTTACACTCTTTACACTATACCACAAGGCATCTCCCTCCAAAACAGGGATGCTATACCAATCAAACTTTCAAATGAATATTTTATGGAGTCAGAAAAGATAAAAGTGAAAATCATACAGAGTAACATAAAGTCAGGAATCTATCTCAAGGGTAATAAGGGGGGGAAAGTATGCAGGAAGAGGTCAATCAATACCAGTGCTCAATAAGCATGGAAAGAATTTGGTACAGATTAAAATGGAGAGTGGGTGAGCAGCAGAACTGATCAATTTCACAACATACGGAAGCAAACCAACATAGTAGAGAATGTTTGGTAAACCCAAAGTTACCCACTTACTGGTAAGGATGCACTATAACAAAAACTACTAGGAAAACTGGATATCATTTGGACAGAATTTAGGATTAGACTAGCACCTCATACCACATAACAAGATAAACCCCCAAGGATAAAGTTATCTCTTACACCTATGATTAAGATGGACAGTTTTGTTAACATAACTTAAAAGATGCTTCTGCAAAAAATGAAATAATGTAGTAAAATATAGACAGGATATGGAGAGTGGACAAGCATTTATTAAGTCCGTACTATTTCTGGGCACTTTACTAAGCACTCTTCAATTGTTACCTCACTGGATCCTCATAATTCTGAGAGATAGATGATAGTATTATCTCTGTTTAACAGATGAGGAAATGAAAGCAAACAGAGGCTAAATGACTTGCATGGGTCGTACAGATAATAAATGTCTAAGGCTAGATTTGAACTGAGGTCTTCCTGATTCACATAGCTAGTTTGTGTCAGGAAGGAGAAACAAGTTCTGATTTTAAGTCCAAGCCACAATCTGTATTGCATGGTTCTCATTTCAATCTTGGACTTAACTCCAAACTTTGTTCTTTAAAACAAAGTAAGACCTAATGAGTTTGTCAGGATTTAACATTTATAATAATCCACATTTAAACTGGTTAAAGTATATTCTTGTCAACCACTTTAAAAAAATTCTATTAAGCAAATAATACATATAAGTGTGGTTACAGGAGAGATGTTTAATTAACTTCAGAAATCAACAAACTACTCAACACTATTTCAATCATATCCCTCTGCTTATATTAATATTATGTCAATCAAATAGCAGTTTTAATTGGGTGCTAGTTGTATACCCAATATCTTACTGTATACTAATTAAAATAGTTCCTATTTATTCATTAAAACAGATCTTTTAGTCTTTTTATTAACAATAGTCTGTTAGCTGAACTACTTAAATGTGATAAAATTAAACCATGAATTAGTGGAAAAGTACAAATGTTGGAATCAAGAGACTCCTGGATACAGTTCCTACTCCTATCATTTACTATGCAACTATAGGAAAGTTAAGTCACTGAACATTAGCCAGATACTAAGCTAAGAGCTGAGATATGTAAAGAAAAGCTAGTCCCTGCCCTCAAAGAGGTTGTACAAATGGAGAAAGACAATCTACAAACAACACATGTACAGGATAAACTAGAGATGATCCCAGAGGGAAAGCGGTAGCATTAAGGAAGACTGGGAAAAACTCCTCACAAAGGTGAGATTTTATCCGAGGCTTGAAAGAAATCATGGAAGTTGGGAGATAGAGGAGAGGAAGAGAATTCCAGGGATAGAAGACAACCAGTGAAAAGACCCAGAGTCATGAGATCAAGTGTATTGAGGAAAGAACAGCAAAGAGGTCAGTGTCATTGGATCATGAGTGGAGGAAGATGTAAGAAGATTGAAAATGTACAATAGTGTCAGAAAATAAACTTTAAAGGCCAAAAAGAGGATTTTATGGATTCTCTGATACTGTTTCCTCATTTATAAAATGTAAAACGGTGTGTGAATCTTATAGGTCAAAAAGATGTTATGAAGAATGTACTTTGTCAGAGAATCATACATAAGAATTATTGTTTTTAAGTGGTCTCTATCAGGGACTTTGGTATTGGAGGAGAGATTTGTGAATGAATATTTTGAATGAACATTCAAAAAATTTCTACAATACTAACTCTTCTAAATGAATGGTTTCAGTTATAAAATGTGACCGCCAAAAGCAAGGCATCATGTTCTATTAACTATTTCCAGCTTATTCAGTAAATATCCTGTTTGTATAATTGCTCTCAAGTTCTCGCTTCCATTAAACTATGAGCTTTTGGGGAGCAGGGACTGTCTTTTGCCTTTTGCACAGTGTCTAGCACATAATAGATCCTTAATAAATGCTTATTGACTCATTGTTCTGTGAACTGGCTATATAAAATGAAAATTATTTAAACAACGTTGGCTTCAAAACTCTATGGGAGTGGAGTGGGGTGGGGAGCAGGCAGTGATGGGGAGTGAGAACATAGCATATACAATAAGTAAATGTAAAGTACATAAAAAATAATACAAAATTATTTCAATGAGTTGCTACTGTTAGCTGAGTATGCGAAAAAACAAAAAGAAAAATGAAAACTGACTTCTTTATTTATTCGAAGGGCAAGAAGAGAATCAAAGATGGACTAGGAGCCCTCTTTGGGTTAAGATGACGACAGATGGTAGAAGAAGGTAGAATGCTAATTTGCTGCTGGTGGAATTGTGAATTGGTTCAACTGTTCTGGAAAACAATCTGGAATCATGCAAGAAATGTAACTAATTTTTCATGCACTTTGACTCAGAGATTTTACTATGAAAATTATAGCCTACATGGGTTAGTGACAGAACTAAAAGACACATTTATACAAAAAAATATTCATAGTGGCATTATTTATATTAACTCAAAAGAGAAAACAAAAAGACGAAATATTTCCAAGTATTAGAGAATATCTTGACAAACTGTATATAACCTGTGGTTTAGGATCCAACAATTGAGGTTTAGAAAGAGTTAAATTTTGTGTCTAGCCCCCAAAATAATTATTTTAGGCTTGCTTTGCCTCTAACCTGAGGTCCTTCTGGAAATCACTTAAATGTAGTCCTTGTCTAGACCGCCACACATACAGATAAAAAATTCTCAGCTACCATGCTCACTCAAGTTAACATGCAAACAAGTTCCAGGACAGTTTTTGGCCCCCTAAAACATGCAGTAAAAACATAAAGGATATATAATGACCAATAATCAACTGATACAATATTCCATATTCTGATCGATTCATATTTTACCAGTACCTTACACATTCACTCATACTTATAGCTAACTTTATAGTGTTTGAAAAGATATAGCATTTTGAGGCTGCTGCACATAGACACACAAACAGAGAGACACAGAGACACAGAGACACGGAGAAATCCTGACAAATGACTGTGTCTCACTTTCACACCAACGATACCTAAAGACCTCCAACATTGTTTCTCTTTTACCCAGGAATCCTGAGGGTCTTCCCTCTCAGTCTGATTTTTTTTATTAAAAGGGCCACCCCTTGAATAATTACTTAAAGAAACCTATTCACTGAATGAGTATCTCTCACTCAAAGTGAGAGTGTGATAAGACCTTAGCCTGAAAGGATCAGGATCTCACTTTGCATCCTGACCCATTTCCAGTTGTCCTCATGAATATCAGGCCACTGGACCCAGATGGCTCAGGAGAAGAAAGTGAGGCTGGTGACCCTGCACAGCCCTCCCTCACTCAGATCAAAGTCAACTGCAGGTCATGTCATCATCTTGATGTCATGGTCCTCTTTCAGAACAAAGAACAAAAACAGCAACAACAACAATGCTAGAGAGAATCTGAGAGCCACTGAGAAGAAAAATGAACTTAGGGTTAGTGGATAGACACAACAGTCCTACACTGTCTGAATAATGAATAATCCAGGTGTTAAGCTCCCCATATCATGGTTAAGTTCCTGAATACAACCAAAACTAGTATCTCATTATTTGTTAAGAGCTCTAGGGAAAGAAAGAATGAAGAAAGGGAAGTGGAGAGGGGTAGAAGGGATAGGGAGAAAGAGGAGATAGAGGAGAGGAGAGAGAAGAGGGAGAAGAAAGGGAACAGAGAAAGGAGTTAAGGAGAGTAGAAGAGGGAGGAGGAGAGGAAGGAAGGAAAGAAGCAGGGAAGGGAGAAATTAAAATTACTAACAATTGTTTATTAGTGAAGTTTAGAAAAGATCTGTGATTCAAATTTTTCTATTTTATCCTCATTGACATAAATATTTTAGAGTTGTCAGCACCCAAAACAAATAGAGTATTTCTTTGGGAAACATTTTTTCTTCATTAAAGTTGAACCTATTACATAGTATCCTTAAGCAAAGGCCACTGTTTCCTGAAGAGCGCTCAATTATTTTTTTTACCACACAAATAAAAATGTTTTAATTATTCAAAAGCTTAGTAATAACAGTCAGATGAACTTTCCTCCATAGGTGTGGATCCCAAGTTCCACCAAGGCTCACTAGGTAACTTGATCAAGCCTTCCACAATAAGTCTTTGTATTTGGGTAGGTTAGTTCTCTGACCAAAACGTAATCCATCCATTCCATACATGAAATCATCACAGCTTGGTTGAACCTGTCAAAGTTTCTACTCTACTAACAGTTTTGGAGACTGAGGAAATAGCTGCACCAAAGAGTATTCATTATTGGCCCAACGTCAATGTAGAAAGAGAGCTGTAGACAAAAAATCCACGTAGCTGTCCTTGGTTCTGTGTCATTTAACATTTCTTTTTATAAATTTATTTATTTAACTTTTCACATTCATTTTCACAAAGACTTTGGGTTCCAAAATTTTCTCCCCATTTGTCCCCTCTCCCCTCCCCAATACACTGGACATTCTAATTACCATATCACCAATCTGCCCTCTCTTCTTTCATCCCTCCCTTCCCTTACCCCATCCTCTCTTTTGTC
>CM053773.1:26117322-26157934 GCA_028658325.1 Potorous gilbertii | reverse complement strand
CTCCCAGGCTCAGTTCCCTCAGGGGGTTTATGCAGAGAGCTTCTGTAATGGAGCTGCTGTCAAGCTCCTGCCTGCTCTGGGAGCCTCTGCCACAGCCGCCGTCGCCTCCCGAGGGGGTCTGAGTCCCAGAGACACCCCACTTCCCTCTCAGCCCGTCTCTCTCACTGACCTGTGAGTCTGTGGGTGGAGGGACCTTCGTGGCCGCTGGAGATTTTGTCCCTGAAGCCTGCTTGGGTCTGCTCACTCCTCTCAGTGCCACGTGGCCGGGGCAGGGAGGGATGGGCTCAGCTCCTGTCCATGCACCCCCGGGAGGTCAGTTTTTCCAGGCTGTCTGGAACAGAAATCTCTTTCTCTGTGTTGCTGCACAGCTTCCACTGTTCCAGAATTTGTTGGGAGTTCTTTTTAGAGGAAATCCATGGGCTGTGGGTTCGGACCTAGCAAGGTGAGTCTTTCTACTCCCATCATTTAACATTTTTATCAATGACTCATGTAAAGCTATAGATGGCATTCTTATTATCAAGTTTGTGAGTGACAAATGCTAGAAGGGATAGATAGCTCACACAACTAATGAGTCAATGAATGAATAGCTAATGAGAAGCTAGAACATTGGACCAAATGCAATAAGATAAAGTTTCCTATGATAAAGAAAATTTTATATTTATATTTTAAAAATAAATTTAAGAAAGATAATATGGGGTTTGGGGGCACATGACTAGAAAGTATTTCATTTCCAAAAGATCTAAAAGTTTCAATGAACTTTTAATTCATTTTAATTCTTCAATGTGATTTGGCTGTCACAAAGACTAATTTCTTTTAGAATTCAGAATTGAGAGGAGTAATAACCTTCATAGCCGTGTATAGAGTGCTAGACCTGGTATCAATCAGTCAATAGACACTTATTAGTATTAACTGTGTGCTAGACACTATGCTAAGGGATGGTGACACAATAGAAGGCAAAAGAGAGTCTCTGCCATTAAGGATCTCACAATAAAATGTGGAAGAAAACACACAAACAAATATATACAAATAAATTCTATACAAAATAAATAGGAAAGAATCAACAGATGGAAGTACTCTGTTTAACAGGGATTAGTAAAATCTTCCTCTAGAAGGTGGGATTTTAGCTGGGACTTGAAGAAAGACAGGATATTCAGGAGACAGAGATGAGGAAGGAGAAAATTCCATAAATTGTCAGAGACAATGCTCAGAGCCATGAGATGCAGTGTCTTCTTCAGATAACAGTAAAGAGGCTAGTATCACCACAAAGAATAATATGTAAGAAACATTATAGTATTAGAAGACTAGAGAAACAGAAGAAGGGGACAGGTTATAAAAAGTATTGAATGTCAAAAAAAAGGATTTTGTATTTGATCCTGGAAGTGATAGGGAGGCACTGTATTTCATTAAGTAGCATAAGAGTTTGGGGGGTGGGAGGGTGGGTGGAGGCTGACGTGATCAGTTTAAATCCTGCTTCAGACATTAGCTTTGCTATCCTAAGTCATTTAATTTAACATAGCTATGCCTCAATTTTCCTACCTATTAAAATGGCAATAGAATCTGCCTTACAAGGTTGTTATGAGGGTCCAGTAAGGTAACATGTAAAGTGCATTACAAACTTAAAAATGCTTTTAAAATGCTAGGAATTATTAACGTGATTGATTAGGACAGTGATTAACCCTTTGTAGTTTTTTCCAGTAAGACCCTCCTCTGATCTGGAGTATTATGTTCAATCCTGGGTATTATATTTTAGGAAGGGCATTGATAAACTGGAAAACTAGAGAAAGGGGAAAAAGATGGTAAGGAACCTTTGGATCAAAAGAATTAGTTGAAGAAGTTGAGAATCTTTAACTTGGAGAAGAAAACATTTAGGGAAAAAGGATCCTGTTTTCAAATACTTGAATGGCTTTTACTTGACCCCAGAGGGCAAATCTAGGATCGATAGGTGGAAGTTGGAAAGAGACAAATTTTGACTCAATGTAAGGAAAAGCTTCTCAACAATGAGTTATCGGAAAGTAGAGTGGACTGCTGTAGGAGGTAATGGGATCACCTTTATTGGATGCCTTCAAATAAAGTCCAGATGATTCATCATCTTAGGTGTCATAAAGGAGATTCTTGTTCAGAAATGATTTGGACAAGATGCACTCTCAGGTCCCTTCCAGTTCTGAGATTTGATTCTGTTATTACTGTTAGCTGTTATTGTTTTTTTGTTATTGATTTTCATCTTTTGTTCCCTGAGAGAACCAACGACATCATGAGTATAATGTTTTGACTTAATCATGAATTGGATTTAACTTGATTCTGTGGAATTCTCTTCAAGGGCAGTGTCTTCTCAACCCTCCGATGAGGTCCTGGAGTAGGACTCCAGCAAAAGCACATAGGCAAACAATGGAGAATATTGTCAAAATCCAGATAACCAGAAATAGAAAAATTGAAAAAGATTTTGAAGTGCTTTTGATTTGAAAGTGGAAACATAGGTTGTCTATGTGGGTCGGAGATTTGACCTTCAAAATAAATCATATTTGATGGTGAGAGGATGCTTTCTTCAATCAGTTTTTTTTCCTGTTCCCTCCTCTAACAATTTTCCTACTGTTACCCTCCATTCTGTCAAAAATATCTGACTAGCATCATAAAATATTAAGCAATAAGTTCTGTCATATGGACTTAAGGTACATTGCATATGACATGCAACCTACTGCCTAAATTTAAGAAATAATTTTAAAAATCTTATCTGTATAAGTTGGCTGGACAAGAGGTTAAAGATTGGCAATTTCTGTTACTAAAATGACAATACATTACTTGTCACTTCCTGGATCTGAATCATTCATATCAGCCTGATAGCTGACATTTTTCAAAATAGATTTTTCTTTGTGATTTTTCCAACACATTTATTTTGCTATGTCTGAGAAAACTGTCACAAGAAGGCAATGAGTTCATCCTTTCAGTAACCAGACTGGGTAAATGTTAATAGAACAGTTTGGTTTAAGAGGAGGTAGATGAGTATAGAGGTGAAAGACATGCACATAATAACAAAATTGGGAAAAACAAAAAGGAAAAGGTCACTATCAATCCTCTGAAAGCAAAGATTTTGCCTACGGAAATTTTTCAGATTTAGTCCCATATCATTCAATATAGTTTAGTGAAAAGAGCATCTCCTTGTGACTTTGGGAACGTCACAGCTCCAGATAGGGAAAAGGGGGTGGGGTGGGGAATGGAGCTTAGTTTTCTAATGCTAAAATTGGGAAGTTGGACCAGATGACCTCTAAGGATTCTTCTTCTAAGAGCTACATCTATCACAGCCTCTCATTGACCAGGAAATACAAGTTTACAAAATAGAATTAAGCCTAAAGTTAAAAAGTAGCTGGATTAGGTTTTGCATTCTGGAAAGATTGGTGCCATGGGTGAGGAATTTGCTTCTGGAAAGGAAAAATCTATTCTAGCCCAATGCACTGAGACATGGACTTTGTCATAGGGAGAAAAGTTGCCAATACATTTTTCCCCCTCTAATACGATAATGGTCTGTTTGTTTCCTTTTCTTTTCCAATATTTTGCTTTTCAAAAAGAGTTGTATTAGAAATTCTCTAATTAAAAGAACCTAGGAAGACTTGTATGAACCGATAGTTGCTGTTGTTGTATTCATCCTTCGTTGCTGAACAAGACCATGCCATCAGAGAAACAGTGACATGACTTGCACTTCTGGCATGGATGAACTCAGGCTGAAAACATACATTTTTTAGGCACATTCAATTTGGAAATTGGTTTTGCTTGACCATTCACATCTATGAATAAGGATTTTGTTTTTGTTTTCTCCAAAGTGGAAAAGGGGAGTAGTAGGGAATAAGAAAAAGTAGATTTTTATGTGAAAGAAATTAAAATTATTTTTTTCAAATCTCTGGCCCTTAAGTTAAGAGTGATGGCTTGGTCCACTTTCTTATGGAGAAGAGGCTGTGACTCAACTGAAGACTTTAGCTCAAGCCGGAAACTAGGAAAGAGAAGCAATCTAAATTTCTGCCCAGCTGAGCTGTACTTGGCAGCAAGCACAGGCCAGAAGATCAATGTCATGTAGTGGCTATCCAAAACTAGTAACGAGCAGGATCCTGTATGCAAAGCACTTAGAAAACTCTGAAGTGTCAGCTGTTATTGCATGAGCATCATCACCGGCATTAACGCAATTCCTAATGAGGCCCAGCTCTACTCCTGCTCAGGGAGATGCTTCTTCCTCTTCACTGCTGTCTTACTTTTCTTTTTTGTTAATTATTATTTTACTTGCTCTCAGTGTTCTACAATCACTTCCATATATCTTAGATTTTTTTCCCTCCCTACCCTTCCTTTCCCTCTACCTCTTTGTTCCCTCCCTGAGACAGCATACAATTTTATATAAGTTCTACACATACATTCCTGTTAAATACATTTTCACCTTAGTCATGTTGCATAGAATAATTAAAATGAATGGGAGAAATCATAAAGCAAGACAAAACATAATACAAAAGAAAATAATCTGCTTCATTTTGTGATTGAATTCCATAGTTCTTTCTCTGGATGTGGAAGGCATTTTGCCTTAAGAGACTATTGGGAATTTTTTAAGTCCTTGCATTGCAATGAAGTAGTACTTCTACCAAAAAAAATCCTCATGCACTGTGGTGGTTGCTGTGTACAAAGTTCTTGTGGTTCTGCTCCTTTTACTCAGCATCAGTTCATATAAGTTTTTTCCAGGCCTCTCTGAACTCTCCCTGTTCATCATTTCTTATAGCATAATGGTATTCCATTACATTCATATACCATAATTTATTTAGTCATTCCCCAGCTGATGGGCATCCCCTTCATTTCCAGTTTTTGGTCACCACAAAGAGTGTGGCTATAAATATTTTTGTACATGTGAGACCCTTTCCCATTTTTATGATCTCTTGGGGATACAGTCCTAGAAGTGGTATTGCTGGGTCAAAGGGTATGCACATTTTTGTGACCCTTTAAGCATAGTTCTAAAGTACTTTCCACAATGGTTGGATCAGCTCACAGCTCCACCAACAATGCATTAGTGTCCAACTCTCCCACATTTCTCTAACATTTACCATCTTCCTGTTTTGTCGTATTAGCCAATCTGACAGGTGTGATGTGGTGTCTCAGGGTTGTTTTGATTTGCATCTCTCTAATCAATAGTGATTTAGAGCATTTTTTCATATGATTATAAATAGCTTTAATTTCTTCCTCTGGAAATTTCCTGTTCATATCCTTTGACCATTTATCAATTGGGGAATGACTTGTATTCTTGTACATTTAACTCAGTTCTCTATATACTTTAGAAATGAGGCCTTTATCACAGACACCAGGTGCAAAAATTCTTTCCCAGTTTTCTGCTTCCTTCGTAATCTTGGTTATATTGGGTTTGGTTGTGCAGAAACTTTTCATTTTAATATAATCAAAATTATCCATTTTTCACTTCATAAGGTTTTCTATCTCAAGTTTAGTCAAAAATTTTTGCCTTCTCCATAAATCTGATGAATACACCATTCCTTGCTCCACTAATTTGTTTATAGTATCAATCTTTATGCCTAGATCATGTACCCATTTGAACTTTATTTCCGTGTACGGTGTCAGGCATTGGTCTATGTCTAGTTTCCACCATATTGTTATCCAGTTTTCCCAGCAATTTTTGTTGAAGCGCGAGTTCTTATCCCAGAAGCTGGGGTCCTTGGGTTTATTAAAGAGTAGATTGCTATATTCATTAACTACATGTCTTGAGTACCTAACCTATTCTACTGGTCTACCCTTCTGTTTCTTAGCCAGTATCAAGTGGTTTTGATAATTGTTGCTTTATAATACGATTTGAGATCTGGTAGAGCTAGGCCACCTTTCCTAGCATTTCTTTTCTTTAATTCCCTTGATATTCTGGACCTTTCATTCTTCCAGATGAATTTGGTTGTTATTTTTTTCTAGCTCTAGAAAATAATTATCTGATAATTTGATTGGTATGGCACTGCTGTCTCACTTTTCAAAGGATTCACTTCTATTTAACCTGTGCTGTGGTATGACTGGGTCAAAGGGACAGGTTAATGATTTGTTTAACATAAGCTCCCCTTATTTTGCAGGAAGACACTATGTTAGTGGCAAAAGATTTATATTTTGAGTCAGTTGAGACCTGCGTGTGATTTCTGCCTCTGACTTTTAATTAATCCTTGTATCACCTTTGGTAACTTACCTTGATCTCTGATACTGTTCCCTCATTTGTAAAATGGGGATAACAATACTTAGGTCATGCATTGGTGAGAGTCACTTTACAAACCAAGCAATCCACAGGGTATTGCACTAAGACTCTGAGATACCACATCACACCTATCAGATTGGCTAACATGGCAAAACAGGAGCATGATAAATGTTGGGGAAGATGTGGGAGAGTTGGAACACTAATTCATTGTTGGTGGAGCTGTGAGCTGATCCAACCATTGTGGAAAGTAATTTAGAACTATGCTTAAAGGGTCACAAAAATGTGCATTTTAAATGTGGGCTATTCTTACAGGTGATAGATTGAGCCCCAGAGTGTTGGAAAGATTTATGACACACCTCAATTCAGAGATAATTTCTTTTCAGAAGTCCTAGAGCTTTCTTCAGCACTCTTAGGTCCTTAAAACATACTACTTTGTACTATAACTATTTGTAATCCATGTCCCATCTCACCTACTAATTTTAAATTTCTGGGTGTAGGGACTTATTTTGACTTCCTTCAATTCAATTCAACAAACATTTATTAAAGTTCTGCAATGTGCTAGACAAAATCAAAACAGAGCCTGCTCTGAAGAACCTTCTATTTCAATATGGGACAACAATACAAAAAGTGGAACTGAAGGTAAATATAGATAATAGCAACAATAATCTTGTCTAGTATTTATATAGCACCTACTGTGTATCAGTCACCGTGCTAGGTGTTTTCCACATTATCTTATTTAATTCTCATGACAACCCTGGGAAGTAGGTGCTATTACTAGCCATATTTAATAAATGAGGAAACTGAGGCAAACAGAACCTAAGTGACTCGCCCAAGGTCACATAACCAGTAAGTGCATGAATCTAGATTTGAATTCAGGTCTTCTGTACTCCACAGCTAGTAGCCTGTCCCCTGTACCACCTAGCTGCCAATAAGAAGGCAGAGTATGTGGCATGTGGTTGGAGAAGGCCAGTTAATTTACAAATTAACTCTTGGAACTCTTTGTTTTGAGATAGGTTTCTAGTGTGGATGGAGTGGGAAAGTCACTGGGAAGTAACAGTGTTATAAAAAGGAAACGTGTCTATAAAATATTAAGTCTTTAATTCAAAAAAATTAAAAGGAACTTGGTAAAAAGGAACCTAGCTGGCCTCTGAGGTCTCTTCTAGCTAGAAAAGGTCACGATTTTATGAATTATTTCAATCTGGGTTTCAAGGAGTTGAAAGGGTCCAAGTGATGTCTGACTCTCTGCAGTACACTTGTATCCCTCCTTCAAGAGATGAAGGCTACGTATGAATCTCTTCACAAATCTTTGCTAAGTTTGTGGGAACAAGCAAGAATACAGCAGAGTCCAACTAAGTCACACATAGGCAAATGGCCAGAAAGAAAGACATACTTATATTTTTATCTATGATAAACTTAAAAACATCTAGCAAAAGTATAAATATTAGGAAATAATACACCAATGTATACTACTATAATAAATAACAACAATATACATAATAAAAATCGATGAATGCAATAAATAAAGGTGTGTGTTCATCCTTCATTGTTGAAAAAAGACCATGCCATCAGAGAAATTATGACATGACTTGCACTTGACTTTGTTTTGAGTGAGGGAGGGCTGTGCAGGTCACCAGTCTCCCTTCTCCTCCAGAGCCATCTGAATCCAGTGACCAGATATTCATCAGGATGACTGGAGATGACCCAGGATGAGGCAATTGGGGTAAAGTGACTTGCCCAAGGTCACACAGCTAATGAGGGTCAAGTGTCTGAGGTGATATTTGAACTCAGGTCCTCCTGACTCCTGTACAGCTAGATGGTGCTCTATCCACTGCACCATCTAGCTGCCCTATTACAAGAAATAAAGACATCTAGAAAGACCAATGCAAATTACACAAAATAAAATGCAATGGCTACAATGTATATGCTTTGATGGATTCCTAATCTCATCACTGTGAATAATTCCTGTATCAATGCAGGATGATTTCTCATCTTGTTTGACTCTTGTTCATGTCTTCCAGTAAGTCCTTAACCAAAGGTTTACCCAACTTGCTTTCATCACTCCTTGAGTTCTTTTGACATTGTCTGGATATCAGTAGAATACAATCTATCAGTTATAGTACACCCACCTCTCACTGAATTCCCAGTCCAACTCCACTTTCCAATCATACATATCTCTCATTCTGGCATACTTTATGCTATATCTCACATGTCATACTCCCTATGATTGTGACAATTTTAGCAAGCCATTATCATAACTATTTAAAATTAAAAATGAATGCATAAATATATGCCAATAAATGAACATAAAGAAAACTGAAGCAGACAGTAGGAATGACTAAGCTATTTCATACATTAAAATTTCTTTCTTTCAAAGGAAACAGTTGTAACTAACGTTTCATTGGTTTACTGGTGCTTATAATTATTAATAAAAAAATCATTTTTAAAAAAAGAATAGAAGGGTTCAGTTCAAATTAGAGCATAGGAGATACAAGTACACAATTCAAGCAGAGAATGTTTTTACTTATGTCTCTGTATTCCAACATGTAGCCCAATGACTTGAACATAATAAGGGAAGGAAAGGAAGAAAATAAGTATTTGTATAGCAACTATTATCAATCAAGAAGCATGTATTAAGCTCCTACTTTTTGCCAGGCACCATGCTAAGCACTTTACAAATATTATCTCATTTGATCCCCAGAATAATCCTATGAGGTAGCAGTTTAATAAATGCTTTCAGATCTCAACTGCAGTAGAAGAATAAAAGAATTTCTCATTCTTTTCTATTTTTCCCAGAAAATTGGGCCAATTGAGTAAAGTGATTGGATTTCTCAGTCACAGGTTTAGAACCTAAATATAGATTCCCAAAGAATGTTGAAATGCAGGATTCTTTTGGAGGCCTTTTATTAATGACAGCTATTTCTTACTTCCCAATTAGTTCTAGTATTGAGTGCCATTAACTAAAGTCTAGAGCAAAAGAACAACTATAGCTGATAATGACAATGTTCAAAAACACTTAAGATCTATTATCTCATTTGATACTCATATCAACCCTGTAAGGTAGGTCCATTTACAGATGAGCAAGCTAAGGTTCTGTGTTTTACTTATGATCCTATAGCTAATGAATGACAGAAGCTGAATTTGATCTCGGGTCTTCTGGACTCATATAGCATGCTTGCTATATCTATTATATCATACCGTCTTTAAATAAACTGGAAAAGTATCAGTTTGGAGACCAACTTTGCACCTGGATAGAGTCAGAAAGACCTGAGCCCTAGACAAGTCACTTAACTTCAGTTTGCCTCATTTTCCTCAACTGTAAAACAAGGATAGTAACAGTGTGTACCTGTCAAGGTCATTATGAAGATAAACAAAAAATATTTGAAAAGTTCTTACCATGGTGTTCCTCATGTAGGAGATGTTATATAAATGTTCATTGACTCCCTCTCTTCTCTTTTACTGTAGGGGAAGGAAACTTGAATAATCACTGCTTCTCTATCCACTTCATCAGGTGAGAACTTTCAAGGCAGTTTTTAATACCCATGACAGCAATTCCTTTGATTGTCACTTCAGTATCCTTGTCACTCGACTCCATGCTACATAGGAGGTTTGTAGTTCCTTGACTATAAAGGTTTTTTAAATCTTCTTTACATATATATTAAAATTTTAAATTTTCTCTTTATTCAATCATTAGATATACTTCACTCCTACAGGCTGCAATGACAAGTCACATCAATAAGGAAGGTGGAATTCTCTCATCTAAAGGCTAGGTAGCACCATTAATGGACTATTATTTTCAGTGCATTTCATCTGCTGTGTGTCTTTCTTCCTTATCTCAAATTCTGGTCTTATAAAGACTCATGATTTGATAAATTGAGGAAACAATGAGTAGCTAGTAGATACTGAACTTTGGGGAAAGGGGAGACACATTAAATGTGAGTTTGCCTGGCAAAATTTTTTGGATAGGCAAACCTTTAGAAAACAACAGAAAACGGGAATATATTTACACTCATCCACCCATCCAAGGCCTTTCAAACTTTGCATCTTTTTCTTTCAAACCTTTAAAATATGAGATATTTTCCAAACATCTACAAATAACCACTGCTTCCCTAGTATTCTTAAACTTCATTATTTCAATCCCTATCATTCAAAAAAGAAAGAGAACGGAATAGACACTATTTTATGATCCAGGAAGCATAGCAAAAGACTACAACAGTCCAGTTTCCTTCAAGAGTCAATAAACAATCCCAGTCAAGAGACTGTTAAAAAGCACATACTGTATTTCAATCCATGTGCTAAATGCTGGAGATATAAATGCAAACAAAAAGAAAGATTGTCTTTGCCCTCAAGAGCTGCTGCAGATTTTTTTTAGGGACCCAAGGAGGTTGTTTCGCATCACTATGGGTTCTTGAGGTAGGAGTCAGATAACAGCAATAAGGAGCAAATTAAAAATGAAGAAACCATTTCATTCAGTCAGGTACATAACAAGGTAGAAAACATCTACTATGAGCTTGACATGAAAACCTTCTTATATGCATATTTTAGGCCAACATTCACAATGTTAAGGGATGTGTTAAAAGATATTAAGGTAAGAGAGGTGAGGATACACAGTAAAAGCTGCCAACCTCAGGAAACTTGTTGAAATCAGTCTCTGGGTTTCACCTCAGTAGGATGGGGAAAGATAATTTTGTCCACTTTTCCCACAGAGCTTATATTTTTTTTATGTTTATTTTATTTCTAACTTTGGAACAAAACAAGCGTTTCCATAATATAATATACTTTCTCCAAATTCCTTAATTTATTTGTTTTCAGTTTTCAACTTTCACTTCTCTAAGTTTTACATTTTCTCTCCCTTCCTTTTCCCTCCTTCCCCAAGATAGCATGCAATCTTACATGGTCTCTACACATACATTCCTATTAAATACATTTACACACCAGTCACATAACATAATATAATTTTAACAAAATTGCACATGAAACTGAAAATCTATTCTGCATAATTTGCTTTTCCTTTTAAATACATAATAAAGATATTTTTCAAATTTCTCTTTCTTTTCCTCTCATGCCCTAGAGATGGCTACCATTAGGCACAAATATGTTTGTGGGTATCTGCATGTGTGTATATATGTAAAGTCATTTTATAAGTAGTTGCATTTATCAATTGTTTCTCTGGATGCAGATATCCTCTTCCTTCTTATGTCCTATGTTGTTAATTTAGGTATTTAAAACAGTCAGGATGACTCACTCACTCCAAGTTATTCTTAAAACAATACTGCTGCTACCGTGTACAAGGTTCTCTTCATTTCATTCATTGGACTCTTTATTATTTTGTGCTTATATTCTAAAGAGGGAAACCAGGGGATGGAGGTAACTGCTCAGTGGCATGAAGCCAGACAGTGAAGGATGACTGGTCCCAGCCCTTCCTCAAAATCGAGATTCCATGAGGAAATCACCAACTGGAAAAGAGGGATGCAGGAGCAGAGGAAAAGAAAACTGAGGTCTGGTAGCAAAGTCTGGAGAGAGCAAGTCTTTCATTAATATAATGGGACTTTTTTTCCCCACAGAGAAAACAACCTCTTTGTTTTAATGGCTTAAGTAGGAAGTCACACAAAATTGGGGCAGGGATAAAAAAAACTTTTTTTTTGCTTTATCCAGTGTATTACAGCTTATGCTCACTGCTGCAGCGATAGGAAAACTAATCACAAGTATAGTGTGTCCTTTTAAGAATTTATCACATCCATAGAAATTTCAGAATTTTTGTTCTGGGGAGAAAAAGACACCATGGAAAAGCCATGCAATGAACCAGGCTTGCTGATCACTCAGACATAAAAAAGGAGAAGTCATTTAAATACTGGGGCCATTAAAAGAAACTGCCATTGCAGATGTAGTGGGCAGGCACCCTGCCTTCCAGAAGGGGAGATAATTATGGAAAGAAAACTAAGCTAATTGAAACACTGTTTAGGGCTTTCTGCTTTCTCTGGTGGATTTGAAGTGGGAGAAAAGTATAGTACCAGACCTCCATCTCTAAAGGCTAAAGGGTACCCACCGAAATGTGTGCCAACAACAACCCCACCAAAATCAGGGGAGCTTGAACTGTGTTTCAGACCTGATATGCAAGAGGGAATTTTTTGTGTGTTCCCTCCTAAGTGAGAAAAAAAAAAAGGGAATTTTCCCAGTGCACTAAGCAAAGAGTTTCACAATTGGAAGATCCGGTGTACACATTAAGGTTTTATCATGGCTTTTAAAAGATGTATAAAGAAAGGGATTTTGCAATCTATAGCGACGTTTGTTTGACAAAAAGCGACTGTAATTAATTCAGAAAACAAACCTTCACCAAGTAAAAAGGCTGCGCTAACACAGTAAATGGAAAATTAGTTGCATTAAATAATGTGTTATCTAAAAGAGAGCAATATTAATTTTGCATAGAACCTGAATGCTAGGATCAAGGTTTTAGTCCTTAATGTAAATTTGACCTCTTTCTTAGATTTGCTAGAAATCTTCTGGAAGAACTTCCTGGCTGCTGGACAGAGCTGTTTTGCTTAGGCATAGGGATTCCAGTGAGACGATGCTGGGTAGATGAAAAGCATTATCCCTCTCTTATGACCCAAATTAAAATTCCCCTTGATTTTAGTGCCTAGAACCGTCAACTTTAATACTGGTGGAAAACTAATTAACCCTCTCATCACCACCACTACTATGAAAATGGGTCAACAACGTGACACTCCTCACACTGACCTTACAGTTAAGGATATGCTTACCCTTCATCTCATTGGCATTCTCAATCCCAGGTTCCAAGACCTATTAATCTCAGAATTGTTTTGGGAATACAATCATGCTTAGTTGGCAGCAAAGTGGCTACAAACTAAGATAATGGACTGAGTTCAAATCCTACCTCAGACAACAGAACCCTGGTCAATTAACCTTCAGTCTCATTTTCCTCATCTGTAAAATGGAGTTACAAATAGCATCTAACTGACAAGGTTATTGTGAGGGACAAATGAGATAATATATGTAAAATGCTTTGTTAATGTTAAAGTTCTATATAAATGTTATCACTATTTATTATTTTTATGAAATGTACATAACGACTCTATTAAGGGTATAAAAGGTTACAGGATATTGACAACAATTTGAAAAGGTCTATGAGTTTGTTATTCACAAAGTCTCAGGAATGACCTCTGCCTCTGACTTAAAGAAACTTTCAGAAATAGAAATAATGTTATAAGCTGATAAGACATCTGTTCCACTCCCATCCTGTGTGTAAAGCTAGACCACTGAGATTTTGAAAACTCAAAGAGCTCAAGGACTCTTTGTTAAATTTCTGATATGTGGGCTTTCACCTTATCTTACCCTGAACTAAATCTCTACACCACATCCCAGCCATTTGTAGACCATAAGAGCATTGTCGGTACCCTTTCTTCCATTCCCTCCAGCCTTCCAGAATCCCTGAAGCTGTGTCTTCTCAGGTAGAATGTAAGCTCCTTGAGGTCAGAGACTGTCTTTTGCCTCTTTTACATCCCCAGTGCTTAGCATACTATCTGGCACAAAATAAGTGCTTGTGTTTATTGAACTGAATTCCTCAATTAGAAAGTGCTATCCTTGAAGGCTGACTTTCTTTCTTGCATGTATTTGTATGTCAAGGACTTATCACAGTGCCCCAAATACATTCCAAGTGTTCTATCTAGCTATCTATGCATCCATCCAGAATACAAAAAAAGATAATCAGAATCACTTAATTTCTTTTCTAGAAAATACTTTTTTGGGGGGGTAACAAAATCAGCGGTGAAGGAAATGATTGCCTAGAAAAGATCAGTCTGGGAAAATGTGTCAAGGAGATTAATAAATAGGAGTTGCTGAGGTTTTTTCCTGCATTTGTTTCTATTAATGAACTTTTCTATATTTTATCTTTCAGAAAAATTTGTCAACAAGTGCATACTGATAGTACTTGTCCTCAGGATGTGGTAGGGCCATTAATCTACTTCCAATGAACCCTTCCCTCTCTGGAACTGAATTTTTCACTCTCAGCTTTCTGTCTGTGGAAGTCTATGTAGATTTCTATTTTTCCTCTTCTAAGCTTCTCTGAAATTAAAATACAACACTTATTTAGATTTTTAAAAAGATTTTCACTACTAATAACTCACTCCAAGAAAACACACAGAAAATTAAAACAAATGACAATAACTACCTGCCACAAAAGTCTTTAAAATAACACATGTTCTTCAACAGGAACTGTGGTCTCCATTTTTTTCCAGTCCCATCATCTTTGATTGAACTATGTGTGTGTGTGTGTGTGTGTGTGTGTGCTCATGCATGTATGCTTACTTAGTTTGTTCATAATTATTTGGCTCAGCTATTGAGTTCAACATTAGTTACAAATTTCAGGCCTTTAGTCCAATGAAACTTCATTTTGACAAGTTTGCTATTCTAACACGAATGAACTAGGGATGGATCCAAAGGGCATTGTTGTACTATATCCATAAAGTACATTTTCCATAAAGTGATCCTACTGCTCTGAATCCAGTCATATGGCCCAACTCATTTCAATCCTTGAGATCCTGATGAGAGAGGAGAGTAGGATCCCTTTTTCTGGGACTCATAATAACTTTTGTTAAAGTATAATGGAAAGAGAGGTCAAAAGGTATCCAAAATACAATATCACTCAAGGATGAGACATATTTATTTCTTACACATAAAAAATATGAAAACAGGACATAAGTGAACTTTAACAGAATGACAAAACAGGATGTAGTAATTTAATTTATACTATCTACAGTCTACTGACAAGCTGATTATTGAACCTCAACACCACAAAAAACAGTTTATAGGACTGCCAATTAGGTAGTTTACATTTTCACTTCGGTTCTGAATTGTCTCATATTTTCTAGAAAGCCAGGGCAAAAGCTTGGTCTGTTTCTCTTGCTGGTTTTTATCTTCTGCAAAAGAGAAAATCTCCTAGCCACCAGCCAGCTTCATTCAGTGCTCCCTCAAACTCTTGACCTCTAGACCTCTAACACTTGGGTTTGTTTCCAAGCCTCTACATAGAAGTTGATTTTTAACCACTGATTCAAGTAAAGGAAATTTTGTTGTTGTATCTCAGTTGTTTTCCATTCATGTCCAATTCTTTATGACCTGATTTTTCTTAGCAAAGTTACTGGAGTGGTTTGCCATCTCCTTCTGTTAATTTTACAGATGAGGAAACTGAGGCAAACAGGGTTAAATTACTTGCCTGGGGTCACACAGCTACTAAACATCTAAGACAAGATTTAAATTCAGTGTTCCTGGCTCCAGGCCCATCACTCTTTCCATTGCACCCTCTAGTTTCCCATTCAAGTAAAAGAAACATAAAGAACAAACGCTACCAGAGGCCCAAGTGCAAGTTTGCCCATAGAGAGCTCCTACTCTATTTCATGAAAGTTACTTCCATGTTTCTGGGTTCAGAGACCCAATCTGTCTCTGACTCCTTACTGAAAATCTTAGAGTTACATGCTGTCACATAAATATATCAATAAATACAAGTATTTATTAAGCACCTGTTATGGGTTAGTCTCTATGACAAACATTGGGGGCACAAAAAAAGGCAAAAACAGTCCCTACTCTCAAGGAGCAGGAGATTAAATAGATGTTATATAAAAACAAAAGAGAATAACAAAATTATAATATTACGATAATAGATGCCATTCTTATAGCACTTTATGGATGACAAAGAAGTTGGCACAGATTAACTCATTTCATCATCACAATCATATAGGGAAGTTAACAAAACGATTTGTGTGCCCCAGGCAAGGTCTGAAAAGTCTGTTCTCTGTGTGCTACTGTTTAATGATGGCTTTGTGCTTTCCTGGTTCAATATGAGCATTGATTTACCATAAAAATATATGCCATGTAGAATGAAATTCTTTGGCATTGAAATGTGTGTATTTTTAAGAAGTAGCATTAAAGTATTCCTTGTTGGGTTTCCCTGATGGCCACACACTTGGTTATGGTCTATATTGCTTATCCCCTGTTCTGGTTTTATCAGTGTTAAGTATTAGTATTTCTATTTTACAGATGAGAAAATTGAAGTTCAGAGAGGTTAATTAACTTGCCCAAGTTCACACAACTAGTAATTGGGGAGCCTCATCTTGAACTCAGGTCTTTCTGACTTCCAATTCAGTGCTCATCTCCCTACAAAAGTCATAGGAGTGCAGTCTTGTTCACACCACCAATCTTAGACTGAATTTTGATGTTACTTAATACAGACCTAGCTTCCATGGTTCCAATAATGTAGATTGAGCTTCATTATATGTTATGTGGCAAACTGACTAACTGGGAATATGGATCCATATGTTTCCCTTTTGTGATTACTTGTATTCAGTCATATTCATGGATCCTTTGGTCCCAAGAGCATCCCAAATGACATAGTTAGAGACAATAAGTTGTTTATGATTTTAGACAACAACAAGGTTGTTTGTTTATATCTTTCCCTATCCCTGGGACCTTGTCTAACAGCAAACACCTTGGCATAAAAGAAGTAAACAATCTTACTTCAACTAAGTACATGTATCATTCATTTAGTTTGGGTGAGGGGGGAAGTCAGCACCCTGAACTTCAGAGAAAATACAAACAAAAATTACAAGCAGAAATTACAAAGAGAAAGACCAACAGACAGGGCTTCCAACTGTCTGACCATAGACAAAATATACATCGTTACCAGAGAGAGAAGCACCAACATCATGATTTAAGTTCCCAAAACAAAACTTTTCACCTCAGAGTATATATACACTGTTCAGAGCCAGAGGGCACGAACCTAGTGACCCAGTGCCTCATTATCAATTAACAAAAGGGGTGGGCCTTCATACAAAACAAACCTCCCAGAATCAAGTTTCCCTTAATAGAACCACCTGAGGCCTGTTAATGCGTGAGGAAGATTTTTTAACTCCCATTACACCTTGAGCCCCAGAGTATCTTAGAGGAGTGGTTAGAGTCCTGGATTTGGAGAGAGGAAGACCCTGAATTCAGATTTTATCTCTGCCACTTACTGGCTATGTGACCCTGGCAAGTCAATTGGACTTTCTGTACCTCAATTTTCTTACCTGTAAAATGGGGAGGTTGCATTTGATTTCCTCTAAGTTTCCTGCCAGCTGTATATCTATGATGCTATACTCTTTATAGCAAAGCTGCTCCCATTGTAAGCCAAGGTAGTGTTTGAATTATCTAGGACGATCCAAATTTATTAAATGTGCTATCTTAAATAATGTCTTACAAATTTTTACATCTTTAAGGAACTTTTAATAGACCCTCCTTTCATCATAATCACTTATTTTACACAATTCATCACTGAGTTCATGAGATTTTGCCAGATATTATCAAATTCTTTGCTATGGAACCATAGGTTTATGAAACTGGATATTAAGTGTACCTTTGACAAACACTCTATTTTTCCAAGTCTAGCCAAGATTATAGCCAGTACATTTCCAATAGCATTTAAACCAAATGAGTTCCAAAGTCATGGAAGCATGTTCACATCCATCTCTTAGCCTTTCATGACATGTATGAAAGGTCACATTGTAGTAATTCCATCTCCATTTGGAGCTTTCTTTAACTCCAGAATAATTCTTCTTCATATATCAATATATTTATAAGAATTCATCATCCTTTCAAGGGGACAAGAAGAAAAAGTCCCTTAATGTTTTTGAATGGATGCTTTACAGAATGAAAACATTCAGATCTCATGGATTAATAAATAAAAATTGTCTTTTTTCAATTTTCAGTACACCAGTAATTATCTTATCAAAACTACGAGCAGTATTTTTTCTTATTTCAGCAATTGTTAACAGCTTTTTAAAAAATGAGATTTTATTCTTCCAACTTTGAGAAGTCTATGATAAACTAAAGAGGAATTATTAGCAACCCTTCCAGTCTGTCACTCAGTCAATATAATATTTATTAAGTACCTACTTATTATGTTCCAAGAACTGTACTAAGCACTGTGGATACAATGAAAAGTAAAGGAAAGTTCCTCTTCAATTGGGGAATGACTGAACAAGTTGTGCTATATGACTGTGATGGAATGCTACTGTGCTATAAGAAATGATGAGCTCAATGCTCTTAGAAAAACATGGAAAGATTTGCACAAAATAATGAACAGCAAAATGAACAGAAGCAAGAAAACATTATATACGGTAACAGTAATAGTGTTTTAAGAGCACTTTGAACGAATGTTATTTGGACTATTATATTACCAAATTAACTATAAAAGATGTGTGAAGAAAGACAATATCTGTATTCAGAGAAAGAATTGATAAATAGAAGTATATATAGAATAAGTTTACATATATATGCCTGTATCTATCTATCTAGATACACACACACACACACACACACACACACACACACACATATAAAACCTATCTGTCTACTGGTAGCCATCTCTAGGGTGGAAGGGTATGGGGAGAAGGGAAGAAAAGAAAGAAACAAGAAATTTTTTATTTTATTTATTTATTTATTTTTATGAATTACTTTATTATATGTTTAAAAGGAATAGCAACTTGTATATGATAAATTTGCAGTTTCATGTGCAATCATCTTGTTTTATTAAACTGTGTTATGGAAATACTTGTTTTATTCCAAATTTTTTTAATCTAAAGGAGCTTACAATCTACTGGGGGAGGTAGCATGCAACCAGAAGTAGAGAGGATAAATTAAAAATAATCGACAGAGGAAAGGCAATAAAATAAAAGGGGATCAGGAGAAGCTTCCTGTAGAAAGTGAGATTTTAGCTACGGCTGGAAGGAGAGCATTCCAGAGACAGCCAATGAAAATGTCCAGAGTCTGGAGTGAAGTTTCCTATTCATGTAACAGCAAGAAGTCAGTGTCGCTGGATCAATCACAGAGAGGTAAGGGAGGAATGAGGGTGGGAAGAGGGAGGAGGAAAGGTGATATAAGTTATAAGAAGACCAGAAAGTGAAGGATGGGCCAGGTTGTGAAGGGCTTGGGATACCAAACAGGATTACATATTTGACCCGGGTAACAATAAGGAGCCATTGGAATTAATGTGATCAGACCTACACTTTAGACACTACTACTACTTTGACAGCTGTATGGATGATGTACTGGAGTAGGGAACGATTTGTGGCAGGCAGACAAACCAGCAGGCAATGGCAACATTCCAGGCACAAGAGGATGAGCACCTAAACTGAGGTGACACCGGTAGTGTTAGAGAAGAGTAAAAAATGATGCAAAGGTGAAATCAACAGGCCCTGGCAACAGATTAGATGGGGGTGGGGGAGGGTTTGGGAATAGAAAAACTGCAAAGTCCAGGAGGACCCCTAAATTTCCAGCCTGAGGAACTGGGAGGCTGATTAGTCACTTGAAAGAGAGACAGTGAGAAAGGGAGGAAGAGAGAGAGAGAGAGAGAGAGAGAGAGAGAGAGAGAGAGAGAGAGAGAGAGAGAGATAGAAGGAGAGAGAGAGGTTCCAGTTGAATAATGAGTTCAGAAGCCAGATTAGAGTTGCCAGATACTTCTGAAAGGGCTTTACTTATTTCCTGAGGATTAATTAGTCTGTTTTAAAGCAATAATTTATCAGTACTTAGTGTTATTTTTCATTTTTGAAAACCCTAATTCTTGATCCTGCTTCACCACAGTTTTGAAATTCTCTGAAATATTTAACTTTCCTGTATCAACAACCACTGTGATGCCTCCTAACAGTTATTGAAATGCACTCTTTCCAAAACTACAATTTTTGCTCATTTACTTGAGATTATCCATTCTGAATAGCCATGGAATTAAAAACACAACAAAAGGGAGCCATGAAATATGTTGGTATGCATTGAAATCTAGCATTGACAGAAAACAAATGAAAATTGAGGAAACCAATTCATTCTGATTTCATCTGGTTATGGTCAGATATTTGGAACCACTTGTGCCAATAAAAACAGGCACACACAACCAATTATTGCCACAAAAGATAGCCACATTAAAATTTTTGCTTGTTCAAGTAATTTATACACCACTGCATATAAATTCCAAACTTCTGACAACTTGCTCAAAAACTCCAAAGGTTTCCCTTGCCTAAAGCCCATGTTGCTTAATCTGACAAAGTCCTCAGTCTCTTTCCTATTTATTACTCTACCCTTACCTGTCACTTATATCCTACAGCAATGATTCTCAATTTTGACCCTTTTATATGCTTAAAGTTATTGAGGTGCTTGCTTCGGCAGCACATATACTAAAATTGGAACGATACAGAGAAGATTAGCATGGCCCCTGCGCAAGGATGACATGCAAATTCGTGAAGCGTTCCATACTTTTAAGATGGATAATTTTGACTACATTAAACTGAAAAGTATTTGCACAACTAAACTCAATGCATCCAAAATTCGAAGGGATGTAGTAAATTGGGTAAGAAGGGGGCAGGGATCCAGCCCAAGCCTGGGCCTAAGGATGGTGGCAGTCAGGCAGTAGCAGCATCCACTTTTAGAGCCCTGTCTAAAGACTCTAAGGGATCAAGAGGCTGATTTGGATCTCAGCCCTGAGCAGCAGTCTTGGGGTGAAGAAGAGCACTGGCATAGTAGAGTCAGTGGAGGATCTAGAGAAGGAATCTTACTCATAGATCCTGGGCATATGGGAGTACTTGTGATTGCTTATAGACCAGAGACAGACCAGGAGAAGAGGAAACTCCTCTACCTTGATTGTGCCATCCTGGAGGTACTCAGAACTTACAGGTCCCTAGAATACACCCTCAACTTGACAAAAGACTGACAAGTCAAGTAACTGGCTGGGAAAATGCCCAAAAAGGGGAAAAAATAAGACCATAGAATGTTACTTTCTTGGTGAACAGGTATTTTCTTCAATCCTTTCAGATGAGGATGAAAAAAGCATACCACCAGAGGAAGACATCAAAGTCAAAGTCTATGTTCAAAATCTCAAAATAAAATATGCAATGGTCTCAAGTCATAGAAGAGCTCAAAAAGGATTTTGAAAATCAAGTAAGAGAGGTAGAAGAAAAGTTGGGAAGAGAAATGAGTGATGCAAGAAAATCATGAAAAGAGATTCAAGAGCTTGCCAAAGGAGACAAAAAATGCTGAATAAAATAACACCTTTAAAAATACACTAACCTAAATGGCAAAAGAGGTCCAAAAAACCAATTAGAAGAATGCTTTAAAAAGCAGAATGGGTCAAATGGAAAAGGAGGCCCAAAAGCTTACTGAAGAAAATAGTTCTTTAAAAATTAAAATGGAGAAGATGGAAGCTTTATGAGAAACCAAGAAATTACAAAACAAAACCAAAAGAATGAAAAAGTAGAAAAAACATGAAATATCTTATAGGAAAAGCAAGGGACCTGGAAAATAGATCTAGGAGAGAGAATTTAAAAATTATGGAGCTACCTAAAAGCCATGATCAAAAAAATGATCCTAGATATCATCTTTCAAGAAATTATCAAGGAAAACTGCCCTGATATTCTAGAACCAGAGGGTAAAATAAATATTGAAAGAGTCCACCAATCACTTCCTGAAAGAGATCCAAAAAAGAAAAACTCCTAGGAATATTGTAGCCAAATTCCAGAGTTCCCAGATCAAGGAGAAAATATTGCAAGCAACCAGAAAGAAACAATTCAAGTATTGTGGAAACACAATCAGGATAACACAAGATCTAGCAACTTCTACATTAAGAGACTCAAGGTCTTGGAATATGAAAAGAACTAAAATTAAAACCAAGAATCACCTACCCAACAAAACTGAGTATAATACTTCGGCGGGGGGGAAATGGTTATTCAATGAAATAGAGGACTTTCAAGCATTCTTGATGAAAAGATCAGAGCTGAAGAGAAAATTTGACTTTCAAACACAAGAATCAAAAGAAGCATGAAAAAGTAAACAGGAAAGAGAAATCATAAGGGATTTACTAAAGTTGAACTGTTTACATTCCTACATGGAAAGATAATATTTGTAACTCTTGAGACTTTTCTCAGTATTTGGGTATTTGGAGGGATTATATACATATAGACAGAGGGTACAGGGTGGGTTGAGTAGGAAGGGATGATATCTAAAAAAAATAAAATTAAGGAATGAGGGAGGAATATATTGGGAGGAAAAAGGGAGAAATGGAATGGGGCAAATTATTTCTCATAAAAGAGGCCAGGAAAAACTTTTTAAATGGAGGAGAAAAGGAGGGAGGTAAGAGGGGAAAAGTGAAGCTTACTCTCATCACATTTGACTTAAAGGGAGAATAACATGCACACTCAATCTGGTACAGAAATCTACCTTACACTACAGGACAGTAGAGGAGAAGGGGTTAAGTGGAGAGGGCAAATGAGAGGAGAGAGTAATTAGAAGTAAACACTTTTGGGAACCGACAAGGTCAAAAGAGAGAATTGAGTAAATGGGGGGGCAGGATAGGATGGAGGGAAATATAGTTAGTCTTTCACAACATGACTATTATGAAAGTCTTTTACATGGTTATACATGTATAACCTCCATTGAATTGCTTGCCTTCTCAGTGGGGATGGGTGGGGAGGGAGGAAGGGAGAGAAGTTAGAACTCCAAGTTTTAGGAAGGAATGTTGAGAGTTGTTTTTACATGCAACTGGGAAATAAGAAATACTGGTAATGAGGTATAGAAATCTATCTTTCCCTACAAGAAAATAGAGAAGATGGGGAGAAAGGAAGGGAGGGGTGTGATAGAAAGCGGGGGGGGGGCAGATTGAGGGAAGAGGTAATCAGAATGTAGGGGTGTCTTGTGGTGGGGGGAGGGGAGAAATGAGGAGAAAATTTGAAGCTCAAAATTTTGTGAAAATGAATGTTGGAAACTAAAAATAATAGATTTAAAAAATAAAATAAAAATTTGTTCTCACAAAGATGTGTAGTTGGAAAAGGAGTGATAACTTAATATCCAAGTTGCATCAACATCTTTAGGAAAATAGTTTTGACCTCATGGAACTCTAGGGGTCCTTGGACTATACTTTGAGAACTATTGCTTTATAACCTCCTCTCCAGGTTAGCTGGTCCATTCACTATCCCCCAAAATTGTAAGGCTAGTGTTGATGCTACTCCCTCCTTATGAAATTCCTTCATTTACCTCCATCAATCAAAATTTCACTTATCCTTTAAAACCCAGACCCAGTACCACTGCATTGACATAGTGTTTTTGTCCACCCCCTACAGAAGTGAGGTTTCTTTCCTCTAAACTTAGCCATTCCATCTACATGACAGTTATAAACCGGACACTTTCTCCAGTAAGGAGTACAGCAAGATACTAACTGCCGAAATAGAAAGATATAAAATTTTCTCAGAGTACTGAACCAAAGTGTTAATAGTATGTGCCTGGGATATGGAATGTAATTAATAAATGCTTTTTGGATTGGTTAGTTGACCATAACAAAACATATTGTGAGAACTGATTGATGTAGTCATTGTAAACTTTCTTCATACTATTGATCCAAGAGAAGTTCTCAAAGCAGAATTTTTTTACTTTTATACTAGGTGTGAGCTAGGACATCAGCCCAAGAAGTACTTTTTGAAAAATAGTAGCACTTCCTATTGAGGCAGGGGGCAACTTGGTGATTACAAGGTGAGCCTAGATTCAGAAAGGTGTGAGATCAAATCTGGTCTCAGTCCCTTAGCTGTGTAGCCCTGCACAAGTCACTTATTCTCTGCCTTAATCCACTGGAGATGGAAATAATAAACCACTCCAGGATTTTTGCTACGGAAATTCCATGAACACTACAATCCACGGGGTCATGAAGAGTTGGACATGACTGAACAATAACAATTTATATAAGGATCTTTTTATGGATTCACTTTATAGGGGATCTATGTACCTTTAACTGATGCATTTAGCATTTACTTTCATCTTGTAAAGGATTAATTTCACAACATTAAAAGAGGAGGGGTATTTACCAAGCATTTCTGAGTTTTGAGGATACATTTCAAGAAATACTGTGAAAGTTACAAATCTTCAATATGTTTTGGTTTGCGGGTGGTAGTATGGCAGCACATTGAAACAGAATGTAAATTGTGATATAGTAAATTGTATTTTCACTGTAACAAAAATAATATTAATTAATTAATACTAAAGGCATGCAAAGTAAGGGAGTAGTTGGGGTAAGGTGGGGCTAATCAGGGAACATTAAGGACTTTTGCCCAGGGGGCCTGATTGTACAGGATTCAAAGTGCTAAGGTTAACACCCATCCATATACTGAATCCCCTGTCATACAACAGCATCCTGTCCAAGAAGGAAAGGGCTCATTATGTAAGTTAATGAAGATTTTAAAGTCCCAAGTGACCTCCTGGTCCACTCCTGAATTAACTCTGTACCAAATTTGTTCTTCAGAAAGAGGCACACCCATTTCCTAATTATGCAACCCAATACCAGTAGATTTTGACTGTGAATGGAAGAGCTCTGTTTAAATTCAGTTTACAGCACACCACAAGTCCAATTTCAAGGTACAATATCAAATTGTATGGCCTGCTACAGCTACGCCCAAAACCTATTCACGGAAGTGCAGATCTGATATGTATCATCTGTTTTAGATTCCTCCCTTGGATGTTTCCCTGAGAGGCACTCTGGACAGCTCTGTTATGGTTGTATATTTATTTAGCAGCCTAGGGGCATCAATGAGTTTACCTCTGTGGAAGATTAAGCAGTTTTTGTCTCTACCACACACCAAGATGAAGGAAATGAATTCAAGCACTGAGTTCTGCTGCATTCATTGCTCTGTCATTATAAAACTGTCTCATTGGTAAATGTAAGATGGGCAATTTAGGAGCTTGCTTTCATCACTCATGTAGTTATAAGGGATGCTTCATTAGTGTGGGGGATGGACAGACCTCAGATATGTCTAAATGCTGACTCTTATATGGATTCAAAATAAGGAGCTATAGTCCTGAGTGAAACTGGGAATGACTGAGTAAAATCCTTCAAGTTTTAACAATTTAATTTATCGTTTAGTATTGTTTCCAACTCCAACCTAACATCCAGGGATGAAGACTTTGCTAAGTCTTCCTCTATAATATTTTGAAGATGAAAAAATTGAAAATTTTCCAGTACATGTGCACAATATAGATTCACCTAAGTTAGTTACCTGTATGATTCCCTGTTGCCCTTTTCCACTGGCACATCAGCTCTTATAGGCTCCCAATTTTATTCCGTTCATGATTTTTTTTCCCTATGGCTACTTTCATGTCTGCCCTTCTACTTAAATCAGACTTTCCATTCCATATCACTTTCTGTTTAGAACTTGCTCAGCAGCCACTGGCTGGTAGGACAGCTCAACTAACAGCTATACTGCTGGACCAGGTTTCATTCTTTTTATGTCCAAGTATTTTGTAAACTATTAAGAGCAAGAATTACATTTCTTTTCCAAAAGGAGCTCATTTTCCCTCATTTATTAAGTAAAATATATTTAGAGAATCTGTTATCATCATCAATATTTCACTATACTTTGGTGTCATTAGAGTACCATGGATGGAGTGTCTGAACGTCAATAACAGAAATATGTAGTATGCAAAATATGGCAGTATATGATCCTATTTGATTCTCACAACAGCCTGTGAGGTAGGTTATAGATGAGGAAACTGAAGCTCAGAGAGGTAAAGGGAACTGTCCAATGTCACACAGTTAGTATGGGTCTGAGGGAGCACTGAGGATTTGAAATCATATCTTCTTGTCTCAAAGTACACCACTCACAGTTTTCTACTCCCTCCATAAATTTAATGGACAATGCTACAGTATCCCAAAAGAATAAATGAAAATCCCCAACTGAGTCACCTACTAGCTGGGGGAAGCCTAGATCAACAAAAGTTTTTTGCAGTATCTATAGAATGTAAAACTACTCATTGTCTACTTGGGGTGCTATGCCATAAATCCACATTAGTGAATAGTCTGGGCACTCAAGCCTATATTTGTGTCTGTTTCCTACCCAAATGTTAGGTAGCCTTGCTAGCCAGATGACTTATGTAACATGCCGTTTAATATTTTGGCTTTCAGGGAGGCAGAGACACCCCTATTTAATTTTGATTTACTTCACAAGATGGTTGTAAGGACTACAGATACTGTCACAAATATATTTTAAGAATCTCGTTCAACTAGGACATAAAAACTTTATAGAATTTAAAATTATGATGAGACTCAAAAAAATTGCCCCTTTCTGGTGAAAAGAGAACCTGATGGCTTCTCCTTGGCTGCCTATGATGCAAAAGGAAAAGGAGCAGCATGAAAGAGTCAAAGATAAAACACCAATTCTTAGAAATTGAGAAGTGGAATCAAACTCTAAGGATAAGCGAGAAGCTGGTTGGTGGTAATATTTTAAAAGTTATCTAAATTAGGAAAGGCTTCTGCTCTTCTCTTACAGGTAACCTCAGATCGTTAACTATTAGAGAAATGCAAATTAAAACAACTGTGATCATCTACATCATACTGATTAGGTTAGCAAAGATAACAAAATAGGAAAATTTCAGTTGTTAGGAGGGGCTATAAAAACAGGAATATAAATGCACCATAGGAAGCGTTGTGAATTGATCCAGACATTTTTAGAAAGCTTTTGTAATTATGCCTTAGAATCTATTAAACTGCACATAGTCTCTGACCTGATGATAATACTACCAGGACTATACCCAAAAGAGGGTAAAAAAATAGGAAAAAAAATCCATATGTGCAATATATTTATGGCAAATTTTTATTGTGGCAAAGAAATGAAAATTAAATGCATACCTTTGTTAGTTACAAGAATCTCTCATATTGTAGAGGGAGAATGGGGGGGGGGGGTGTAGGGCACAAATTTTTAATTCAAAAACAAAACATAATTTTAAAAAGAAGTAACCTGAAGCATGGCAAGAAAGCTAGGACCAACAGGGGAAAGGCATCAGAATGAGAATCTCAGAGACCAAATATCAAGAAATTTTTTTCTATTATTTAGAAGCTAAAACAAATCCATAAAATGCTTTGCAAGTGTAATGTTTCATCCAAGGATAAATAATGGTAATGGTCCTAATCCTATTCAAGCCACATATCCTGCTTTTTTGGAGACATTTATGTATTCTGTTCCTTACCACCAGCCCCTCACACCTATACCCTTACTCCTCCTGTACATGAGCACCACTTAAAACACTTCTCATTTACTATAAATGAGCTAGAGATTCCTTTGAAACACTGGAAACATTAATTTAACTCTATGAAGTAAGCTAGTTATTCTCTAAGAGAAGAGAATTGACCTTGTCCCTTACAGGGTTTAAAAAAATTTACTTTTCTGTTACTAACAGCAACAAAGTATTAAAAGTGGATTTAAGAAGTTTGGATCCATTACCTGCTTTACTCCAAATTTTTTCCTCCACTAGATCTGTGTAATAAAATTACTGTGAAAAACAAATTATATGATATATATATAAATCACATTGTAAACTTCCAATAATTACATAAATATGAAATTAATATCTTATTGATTATTATATTGTTATAGATTGTTATGATTAATCTCATACTTCTAAATGATTTTAATGTTGTGGGTTTGTCCTTCATTCTCAAAAAGAACCATGACATCAAGATGATGACATGACTTGCAGTTGACTTTGATTTGAGTGAGAGAGGGTTGTGCAAGGTCACCAACCTCACCTTCTATAAACTGTAAATATTTTTAATGTAGTTCAGAGAGAATAAGTCCTGGGACAGCCTGCTATCTTGCTATTTTTCTTTCAAATTTAATGTTCCATGGATTATTGAGTAGGTAGATGAAATAATTGCTATTATCAATTTAATGAAAGTATTGGGAGGAAAGCTCATTCTCTATAGATTCATTGAAAATATCTTCAGAATCAGTCCAGAGGCAGACAGGACTACAGGCACCTCTTCCCCATGACCCCATGACTGTCTCACTCTGGGATTTCACTCTTCCCCAGGTATGTTTTCACCTGGAAAAATCACTCCACCCTTGAGATCCTTTTCTGTGATTGGTGAGCTTCACCCAGAAACTCTGTTTTAAGTAACTTGCCCAGGTCAGTGATGTTCACTCCATCCCTCCCCAAACTCCGTTTTTGATTCTCTGAACTTCTTTCTCCCTCATGCCTCCACACAAATACCTTCTTCCTCCCCATTGCCCTTTTCAATTTCCTTTTGTGTACTGTCTTTCCCCATTAAACTATAAACTTTTTTAAGTAAAGAACTGTCTTTCTTTTTGTTTCTATTTATATTTCCAGTGCTTCGCGGGCACATAGTGAGCTCTCACTAAATGATTGTTGACTTGACATGTAGTTATCTTATACTCACATACATTTGATTTTTTTGACCGGGTCACTACAGTTTGAAAGCTTTTCATTCCACATAATTTGGGATTATTACTTTGTGATTATGGTTATGTCTATTTAAACATTTCTCTTCAATTTTTATATGTCAATGTTATGGCCAGATGATTGTGATAATACTCTAGTATGATAAATACTCTAGTGTGATGAGTTTCTGATGCATCCTTCTAACTACATGAATCAAATTGTGTTCTTTGTAGGTGCCTGATAATGCTAAATTTTTGCAGCTTGTATAGGTGTGTTGCAGTTTCTACCATTTCTTTGAATTAATTGCATTGCTCATTAAGTACGGGCCTCTTAAGAACCACCTTTCTATAATAACTGATAACAGTGGCCTGGTCCTGAAATACTATTGCATAAACAATAGTTTTTCATAAACAATTCATGTAATTCAGTCATTTGTTTAATTTTTTGTCTGTGTATTCTGCTTGAGTTTGTGTGGGTGCTCGTAGAGTATTGCAGTGATTTTGGTTGTGAGATCAAGTGAGGCTTGTTAATGAGCTGGTTTCTATCCTGCACAACTAGGATAAAAGAATTTCCATGAAATGCACAATGTTTTTGTAAGATCATAGATTAAGAATAGAAAGGAACTTTAGAGATGATCTGGTCCAATACTCTTACTTTAAAAATGAAGAATGTAGAGTTCAGAGATATTTAATATCTTTTACAAGGTCATTCAGTCAATATAGCAAATATTTCAGGAGGGAAAAGAGATGTCCAAATGTGGCACATTCATTTAAGGTGCTACACTCTTTTTTTAAATGAACACACTTTCTATAGTAGATGAGGCAGAAGGAAAAGGACATTATGTAGGCTAATATAGTTGCCCAATGACTCATTTTAGAAAGATATTCTTACTCTCAAAATATCTTAAAGGAAAGTTATTAGACATGACTGCAATTTCAAGGAGTCACATTTGGTACTAGTCTCATGCTACGATAAGATTAGAAGTTTCCTGCATTTTATAAAATTTTATGTGACTAAGAGAAAATCTCTTCTTTTTAATGTACTGACTTTGATCTGCATGTAAAAAAAAAAAATCCCATTGGACCAGATTCTAATGTAATTCCACAAAAAAATTCCCATTGAGGCCAAATGAATTCCAGTCTAACTCTAAAGCAATTAAAGCTTATCAAAGGAATTATCCTATAGAGTTATTCTGGGAATGAACCAGACCCAATGGAACTAATGCAGGCAGATCATGGCCTTCGTGGCATCTCTAGGAATTTTCTTCTTGAGTTTTGTTCAATAACTAAAACTCTACAGGGTTCCAGTGGGGAGGAGAGCGGGGCTTGTGTTTTGAAAGAACTCAGCTTGAAGAGATTCATTCCATCTTCAACAATAGAAATACAATCACCTCGTTTCCAAATGAGCAATCATATACAAAATAGGAGAGTTAAAAGTTTTTTTAAAAATTCTTATAATGTGAGCTTGGGCCTAGGTCAGAACTCCAATTTAAAGAGTAATTTCTTTTTTCTTAAAAAGGTTGGCACTCAAACAATGTTTGAAGGGTCATATCTGATAACCCCACTGCCTTCCTCAGTCAGCATAGCCAATTCTGACTGTGTGCACAAAGTAACACAGGAAACTACTATAAACAAAGGAAGAGAACATGGGAAAAGGAAATTACATTCTCTGTGTGCGTATTTTTATGGGTGACATTACATCACTTTCCCTGTCACACCTCATACTTTTCACAACATAGTACAATTCAAGAGATATGTTTTATTTATATGTTTATATAGAATAAATAGCATTCACATTCCATCATAAGGTCAATATTTACTGTCCTAATATTACAACTACCCATAAAGTTGATGAGATGGAGTGAGGGGAAAGAAATACACCTTTTCTAGTCTTCTATAGATGCACATGGCAATTTGCAGAAGTAAGAAATATTTACAATTTAAACAATAATAGTTTCAGTAACAATTTCTAACTAATATCTCAATAGTAATTTTTTTTCATTCCCAGAATACAGTATAAGGCTTTGCATCATGCAGGATCTGAGAAGCATATAGTTTACAGAATATCATTTTTTAATGACTTGTTCAATGTAGAGACAGTCAAACTTATTTTTGTACTGTTAAAACAAAATTAATGTCCCATGAAGTAAAAGAAAAAGTCCTCAGGGATAACTTGGAGGCTATTTTCTCTCTGTACTAATGAATCAGTCCATATAATCATTAGCTAAATTATCTTTTTCCTAGAAGAGAAATAAAATTACAGACACTAATAATGAAATAAAAGTTATGTTCTATATATTTTCATTTTGAGAAGTACTTTTTTTCAATACAGTCTAAGACTAAGACCCAATGAGCAAACGAAAATCACATCTGATTTAATTTCAACAAGAATAGTCTTACTAGTACAAGAGAAACCCGAAATTAGGTGAGTTTCACATCCAAATATAGCAATGCCTCAATTAACAAATGAATTTGAGGCAGTTTCATTATAATGAACGTTAAACACATCTTTAAGATAAAAATCTTCATAAATCCTGCAAAGCAAAATTGTCTATATTAACAAGTACAAGACAAAAATACCTCAGTGCATGCAAAGCATTGGTCGTGTTCATTGGAAGATAAACATGGCACATTTTATGTAAAATTGAGAACTCTTCAATGTTTCTCTTTTAGAATGCTAGTCCTCCCCCGCTTTTTTTCCTCTGAGTTGGCCCCTTCCACATTTTAGGCATCTAATGCCATCCTGCTTACTTGACCCTCACATTGCATGAAAACTGGGGAGGATTTAATATTTAAATTTTTTTGGCTGACTTACCCCTTAAGTAAAACTTCATACCAAAAAATTATCTTGACAGGATATTTGCTTTTTTAAAGACTTTCTGGCATTATCAAGAAGGGTGAAAGAAAATGGCAGAGGGAGAGAGCAACCTGAACTCATTTTATTTGGCTGGCATGAATGTAAATCTGTATTAATTCTTTCAAGAAGGTTTTTGTGTTTGGAGTACAGGCAAAAGGAACTGGATGGGAAGGGCTACCAGAAAGTATAATCCATAACCTCCTCTCCCTACTCCTCAAACATTCCTCAGTTGAATGCAAGCTCTTTTGAAAGCAACTTTCATTTAACTTTGTATTCCCAGAACATAGCACAATCTTTTGCACAGTATAGATGATAAACAAGAGTTTTTTGGGTTGTTAAATTAGCTCAAGACTAGAAGTGAGTAAAGGGAGCTGTTTTCCTTTATCATGATCTTCTTAAAGAAAATGAAAGTTGCTTTGCTTGACACCAATTTGCTGGCAAACTCTCTCCCTCCAGACTTTTTTCCCATGTCACCTTTTCTGATTGTTCAAAGCTCAGGCCCTTACTTTCCAATGCACGCACACACGCACACACACACACACACACACACCACCCCACACTACAACAGACCACTCTCCTATCCCGTCCTCACCTCTAAGAATTTCAGGTACAAATTTTATTCTTTCTGGAATATTCACCATCATCTTAATAATTTTTGTTTGCATCATTATCCCCCTTTTATCACATCCTGAAATACATCAGTTTTTTAAACTAAATCTGTGATTTTATGGGTTTAGAGAGTTCTAGGTGAGGTGCTCCCTCTACCAGTACAGGCTGACACCCCTTCTGTAATTAAAGAATGCCTGTCTCACTGTCTGTCTGTCAGCCCATAGATATTTACGCAGGACCTTCTATTCGTCAGGCATTGTGCTAAGTGCTGGGGATTTCAGCAGACACAAAAAGGAAACAAAACCCTATCCAAGCTCTAGAGGAACTCACAGTCTAAAGGGGTGAGGGAATGGTAGGGTTAATATGTAAACAATATGGACAATGTTTATGTCGGATGAACTGAGACTAATTTCTGAGGGCAGGTATTCAAATCAAGGCAGACTGAGAAAGTGCACTTTCCTGCAGAAAGTGAAACTTTAGACTGAGACTTGAAGGTCAGGTCAGCTAGGAGATAGAGGCCAGTGTCATTGGATAGCAGAGTACATAGAGGGGAGTAATGGGTAAGAGGATTGGAAATATAGGAATGAACCACAAAGCAAGCATGTTATCAGATATATAAGATGAAATGTGAGGTCAGCTCTCTATTTGATACACCATGCTGCCCATTAAAGTGAGTTTTTATATCTCTATTAGAATTTCTATCTTTAGTTTTGATATTTAGAACAAAGATGTAAAATCTTTGGAATTTATTTCATTTATTACTCCATATCACTCTGTGCATAAGGGCTAAAAGAAAGTGCAATGTCATTTTGTGCCATAAATTCACACCAAAGCAAGAGGATGCTACTATAATCTTGCTTTGTTTTACTAATTTTAGCTATTGTTTAGTAAAATTGCAAATGTTCTGACTTTTTAAAACTGTTGTGCTCTGCCATGTGAGTACTTTAATATGGTCCATGTAAACTAGAACCATAAGTATGCTCATTTTAAAAGTGAAACCCGTTCAAAGAAATTTAAAGTCTTAGAAATAAAGCCAGGACAATTAAATCAGTGCATGTGTTAAATTTCTTCTGTAATTCATGGAAATGAATATACATATACTTTTCAATGCCTAGTATCACCTATAAAGTACTCCAAAAATCTGAGTACTTTTTTTTTAAATCATTCTCTTTTACATTCTGTCTGGCCTGTCTATTCTATTTATCTGCTCATCTATAGAACATTATACAGCTTCTAGTACCTCAAGTAGATGTGATCTTCTTAAAACATAAGAAATATACACATGTATATTCTATCAGGTTTATAATTATCAAAACATTTTCTATATGCTGTATATACAAACTAAGACTCCCAGGTGTTTGCACTCCATGTGAATTATATTTAGATATACTTTTGGTAGAGGTATAGAAATGGAGAGAGAAAGCTAGGCATAATCTTTTTCTATACTATGCTTTTATACATTTTGAAGTTATATGCTCCTCTTGATTGAAACATTTATTTTATCATCAATAATTACACTGTTTGCTGAGTGAATAGGATTTTTAGTTACAGTCAGAAAATGAAGAATTACTAACTAATGTTGGGGGTTGATTTTTCCCAACTGTCTACAAAAACTGATACATGCTACACATTCACATTTACAACAAACCAGAAAAACTAGTATCATTCATGTTGCACGCAACTATAAAACACTATAATGCAAAAACAGGAATACTTAGAGAACATTAACAGCAGTGACTTGAGAGTATAACATAGCTCCTTTCAACGTACAGTCATTTCTAGAATTTCACTGGATTGTGTGGACACAGCAACTGTCACAGCTGTCTATCAAGACGGAATTAGATGAAGGCAGACAATGCAGGCTTTGTGAATAAACTGAAGCAGCGCCTCCACAGTTTCCATTTCTCATCCAAGGGCACTGTGGGACCATTGTCTCCCCCTCCCTGCAAAAAGAATAGGACAATTATTTTACAGAAATTCCTCCACAGTAGGTCTGAAAGTCTGTTTATGTTCAAATAGGAAGACAGTAAAAATGAAAAGTAGACGTTCCATGACAACAAAAGAAAGAAATTTCAAAAAATACTTGATGCTCAGACATTATATCCGTATAATTTCCCCACCCAATTCAACAGAAATGTATTTACATGTAAGATGATTCATTGGAATTTTGATGGCTGTCAACCATGGCTCAGAACTGCAACTCTACACTCACATGGACCTTATTTAATACAAAAGACTCTTCATTCATACCGCAATAAAGGTTCAGTCCCCACCAAGGGCACAACCTCAGAAAACATTTGACCTTAACTTGTTTCTAGTTCTCCACTGGGGGGCTCTTCAGTTCCCCTAAAAACATTAGGGTACTAGTAATCATTTAAACATAGAGTAGATTTATTATATGACATGCAAAGAACAGGAAAGAAACTCTCATCCAAGCCTATAAATTCTAATCCATCTTTCTGAGTACCACTTTTTCTTCCACCATTCTGCCTAGAGGTTCAGTCATATTTCTCACAAAACTCGCAGTGTTGTCAGATGAAGTCCCAGTAGCACTGCTCAGAATAAAGACCTTGGTTAAAAGCAATGTATGGACCTCACCACTCACCTGCTTCCCTCAGGAATCTGCTCTCTCCTTTGCTTCCACTTCTGCTACTGTTAGGCTGGTTCCTGGCTAACACCGTCATCTCTCAGTATAGTTTCACAGTAATGACATATGTCCTAATTCAGGCCAGAATCTCCTTGGACTTTGCTTGCCAGCCTCTGTCTCTGAGCAGCTGCCAGCTCCCATCTCTACTGGCCATGCAAGCAGGAAGACCTTTCAATTCCTTTCATATGTTCCAGTCCATTCCCATACCTCTCGGTATTATACAAAAGTTACCCAGATCTTTATGGTCTTGGTCCTACCTCCAGCATTATGGGAATTATCTGCCAAAAATCTTTTCATATATTCACCTACCCTGAATTTCAATGTCTAATATTATTATGTTTAAAAATAATTATATCATAGAATCTCTAAATTAGGAGGAACTTCAAAAACATCTACTCCCATCCAGATCTGAATAGGTCTCCACGCAACATCACCAATAAACAATCATTCAGCCTCTATTTAAAGTCTTCCAAAGATGGGTAATTTACCACTTCCCAAACCAAACCATTCCACTTCCTAACAGCTCTCATCACTGTCTTATATTTCTCTACATAGAGCTAAAAATCTACCTCTGTAACTTTTTTTCCTATTTCTTGGCCCAAGAAAAATAATCTTATTCCTCTTCAACAGATAGCACTTCAAGTGCTCAAAAATAAAGCTTTTTCACCAATATATGCTCTTATCTCCAGGTGAAGCATTTCTACTTCCAATCCAATGAACATTTATTGTGAACCTGTGTAAGACTGTGCTAAGCTCTAGGAATGCAATTAATAAAAACAAAGACAGTCCTTGCACTCAAGGAGTTTATAGTCTAAAAGAGAAATAGAAAAGGGGTGAGGGGGCAGGGAATATGAGGGGCTCCTGGCCTTTATATCTTGTTCCATGGAGTTGAAACTAGGCAGAAAAGCTGATGCAAAGTGGAGCAAGCTTAAAGACCATTTTCTACTCTCTATAAAGGAAGGAATTAGGAGGAGTTTAGTATTTCCTTCCTCTTGAGAGGAGGCTGAGGGCATGGTACAGCAATCAAGGCTTGAGTTAACAGTATAGGGATGAGATTAGAAGGGATGGGCTTATCCTGGGAGGTTTGGGGTGGGGCATCTTGCTTCGTGGTGCCTCAAAATAAAATACCATATTCCAGATGATTTGAGTGGAGCAGAATATCAAGTCTTTCACCTCTGTCATTATAGATACCACATTTCTCCAACCATCTTGCAAGATTACAATGCTTCTGGCCACTATATGACACCACTGATTACTATTAAATTTGTACTATTGTATAAGTGTATAATAATGTACTAATTTAATACATGAAAAACCTCAGTCTTTTGGTTTGGTGAATTTCTCTCATCTTGTACTTGAATAAATGTGTGTGTGTATGTGTGTGTGGTTGTGTGTGGGGGTTGTGTTTGTCAGTTGTGTCTGTGTGTTTAAACCTATCTAAGACTTCAAATTTGCTATTTCATTTAGCACTTCAAAGATCTATAATTTTATCACTCTATTGTTACTGATCATAACTCCCTTGTGACTTAATAGAAGGTCTCCAAGATCTACTGTAGCTGAAAACCTTATCATCCAGCTTTCAAACTGGTGAGTATAGGAGTTATTTTGAATTAGGCTAGTCCTAAGACACCTGACTTACCATTTCCTATTGAGACAATGCTTGTAATTTATATTTATCCTGATCTGAGTGTATTTGTAGCCCTAGACTAGAATGAAATTGACAAGCCAACATAGGGACGAAATTCATGTCCTGAGTTAACCAACCATTGTTGTTTGAGAAAAAGTTTTCTGAAAAATAACAATATATTATAGTTGCTGTAAGATATAACAACCATATGCATAACTGATTGGAATTTACTGTTCTATTACTAAAAGTAAAAAATTATAAAGCCTTACTCTTCCACATCCACCAATTAATTATTTTCCAAAATGCAATGATTAAAAATTTCTAAACGCATCTTATCAGATTAAACAATAAAAAATTTTATATTAAATTAATGTATTTCACTGTCCCTGGAAGGGATCACATAGCCATTTTTCAAACAATCCAATATAATCTCAACAGTAAAAATCAAATAACGCATTATGGTATAGTAGAAAGAACACTGAATTTGATATCAAAGGAACTTAGTTCAAACTTTCTCCATCCTATATGTAGGAAGTAAGCTATTTAAATTCTCTGAGCCTCATTTTTCTTACCTGTAAAATAATGAGATTAGTCTAGAGGATCTCTAACTTCAGTTTTTGTGTATAGATTAATATAACTAAATTAACTATGGTCTGTTCTAACTGGTAAGATGCACTATTATTTAAGCTGGGTTTTTTTTTTAATAGCACTTCATTTATTCAGAGGTCACCTATCTGCTAATGGTAAGCAAGAAACTGGGAATTAAACAAAAAGGTTCCAAGGTAACAAAGCCAAAATCAACTCATCGATTAATCAACAAACATTTATCAGGTATGTATTATGTGCAGGGCACTGAGATTCATGCTTGGGATAGGACAAAAAAAGAAACAGTCCCTGCCTTAAAAGAACTTACACTAAATTTTGGAGAATAGCATTTATGAATATACATATGTATGTAAGTACATACATATGTATATAACATGTGTGTATATATACATATATGCTAACTAATTTTGGGAAGGAAGCACTAGTAACTGAGGGGGAAAGAGTGGGAACAGATGTAATATACAAATTTTAAGGAACATAGAAATTGCAAAGGATGAATACGGAGAAAATGTGCATTACAGGCAAGGGAGACAATGAAAATCAATTGCAAAATCATGGAGGCAGGAAATGAAATGGTATATGTAAGGAACGGTGAGAATAGTTTTCTTGGACTATAGTGTGGGCAAAGGGGAGTATTGCTTACGTAATAAGCAAGGAATGGTAGCTTCAATTGTGAAAATATTTCTTTAAAATTGAACCCTTACAAAGTTATTTTAAAAGAGGCAAAATTAACAAGACTTGGCAAATGTCTTCATATAATTATTAGTACAAAATGAAGGAAAGAGATAAGCTGAAGACAACACTGAGTTTGCCAACCTGATTGACTGGGGAAATGGTGGCATCCTTGTGAGAAACAGGAAAATTCAGAAAAGAGGGTAAGTTTGAGGGAAAGGATGGAACAGTAAGTTCCTAGCTCCAGGGAAGAGACTTAAAAGTGAACATATAGATCTAGGAGTCATGAACATATATATGATAACTGGCCAAAGCCCAAGATAGTTTACATTTGGGAGATAGTATACTTACTCTCCTCATGTGCTTCACCCCCACATCTTATGTTCCTCTTGTGCCATTCAGCACCACTGCCTCCAAATACCACCCCAATGGTCAGTAACCAAGATGCTCTCCTGGGGTCTACACCACACACTTCTCCCAAATCATCACTGGTACCATAGTAGTATTCTATCCAACCCACAACTGAACTTGCTTATAGGCAAAGTTTTAGTTATATATACCTCTGCTAAGTAACCAAAATGGATCAATCAATCAGCATTATTTAAGCTCTTATGTTTTATTTGGCATTAAAGTGAATGCATTTGAGTCATAGGAGAGCTCCTGGAGTCTTTACTGTTTTAGAAAAAAAATTTTGGTTTTCTGGTTTCCCAGCCTACAACCCAATTATCAGGGTGACCTAGAAGACCAAAGAGACTGATTATTAGACATGGATGGGCACAGCAAGAGAAAAAAAGAAGTGACAGCCATCAGCTTGATAGGGAAGAAAATAAAAATCAATAAAAAGAAAATCCAGGGTATCAAAGAGGATATCATTTACAATAGGTATCATGGGCCCTCCACACTTCAAAAGCCCCTTGGATCTTCACTATAATATTGGAAATTTTAATAAACTGAATGTTTCTAATGATGAGTTGAGTCATCAAGAAAATGTGAATCTATACCTACTAAATTTGGTTTTAAAAGGTAAGCAACTTTAACAGATTTTTTAAAAGTTTCCATCAGCAGTGATTGTCAAGAAGAAAATCCTGAATGCTTAAAGGGGCAAAACTTCAATTATACATATAATTCACTTATGTAGAATATCTCACACCAGATAAACAAAGCTATATATAACATCACTTCTAATTATATGACATTATATACCTAACGATTATATGCCTCTCCCAGACACCAAAACACGCTTTGCTTATATGTGTCACGTATTATTTTATACCCATAGTTATTTTCATATGTCATAGTCCTACTCTAAGCTGTAAGCTCCTTGTGGGAAAAGACCCTGTCTTACATAAATTTTGTATCTTTCCCAGTATCTAGAACAGTGCTACATATATACTACGTACTGGATAAATGTTCAATCATTCAAAACACTAATAAGTAATCATGTAACAATTACTAATACTACCACACATCTAAAGGTTTATTCAAAACATTCATCATGGGGGCAGAGCCAAGATGGCAGAGTAACAACACCGACTTTTTAGAGCACTCCAGTCAAGCCCAGTCAAATACCTGTAAGAAATGGATCTAAACAAATTCTGGACCTACAGAACCCACAGAACAACCAAGTGAAGCAAATCTCCAGCCCAAGACAACCCAAAAAGTCAATGGGAAGTGTCTATCACTACATGCTCAGAGCAGAATGCAGTCCAGTGTGGGTTGCGAGTGTACAGAGTAGACCTGAGCAGACCTCAGGGGGACTGAATCTCTCACACCTGTGGTGGTTTCCAGACTTCAGAACCCTAAGACACTGAGGACAAACCAGAAGGTCAGTGCAAAAAGCCTGTGGGACCAGTGTGGGAGAGATGAGTGATCCAGCCCCAGAGAAACTGAGAGGGGAAGGGGTGGAGGAACCTGAGGGAGCCACAGCAGCAGCTGGGGCAAAGACAGCTGTTTTGCACCTCTAAGCCCACAGATTGTGGGGGAATAGAGCAGCTGACAGTATACCCCCCACCTCCACTGGAAGTAGAAAATACCTTGACAAAGAGCTCAAAAGTCAAGTAAATGACTGGGGAAATGAGCAAAATTTGGAAAAAAGAATCAGGTTATAGAATTTTAGTTTGATGACAAGGAAGACCAAAGCATGCAAACAGAAGAAAAAAAGTCAAAGCTCCTTCATCAAAAGGCTCCAAGAAAAATATGAATTGGTCTCAGGAGAAGGAAGGGCTCAAAAAGGATTTTGAAAATCAAGTAAGAGACGTGGAAGAAAAATTGGGAAGAGAAATGAATATGATGCAAGAAAATCATGAAAAGGGGGGAGGAGCCAAGATGGTGGAGTAGAAAGACTCACATATGCTAGCTCCGAAACCGTAGTGCATAAATACCTATAAAAAGAACTCCCAACAAATTCTGGAACAGTGGAAGCAGCACAGCAACGTTGTGAAGGAGATTTCCGTTCCAGAGAGCCCTGAAAAACTGATCCCAAAGGTCCGTTGCACACTGGATGGGAGCAGAGCCCTGCCTTGGCTGCGTGGCATCGAGAGGAGGAAGCAGATCCTAGCAGGCTTCAGGGAAGGAATCTCCAGTGGCCATGAAGGTCCCTCCACCCACAGACACACAGGTCAGTGAGAGAGACAGGCTGAGAGGGAAGTGGGGTGTCTCCATAACTCAGGCCTTCTCAGGAGGCAGCAGCAGAGCCAGCGGGTGGCCAGGAGCTTCCGGAGCAGGCAGGGGCTCCATTATGGAAGATCTCCACATAAACCCCCTGAGGGAACTGAGCCTGGGAGGCGGCCTTACTCCTACCTGAGCACCAGAACTTAAGCTCACATTGAATAGCAGCCAGACCTGCCACTGAAAGCCCTGAGGCTGGGGAGCAGCATTTGAATCTCAGACCCCAAGCACTAGTTGGGCAGATCTAGGCAGGGGTGGAGAGGAATCTCAGAAGTCAAGTAACTGGCTGGGAAAATACCCAGAAAAGGGAAAAAAAAAAGACCATAGAAGGTTACTTTCTTGGTGAGCAGATGTTAACTCCTTTCCTTTCTGATGAGGAAGAACAATGCTTACCATCAGGTAAAGACATAGGAGTCAAGGCCTCTGTGTCCCAAACATCTGAAATAGATATCCAAGGGGCTCAGGCCATGGAAGAGCTCAAAAAGGATTTTGA
>CM053773.1:26080250-26116822 GCA_028658325.1 Potorous gilbertii | reverse complement strand
ATGAAGTTTACTCTCATCACATTTGACTAAGGGAAGGAATAAAATGCACATTCATTTTGGTATGAAAACCTATCTTACAATACAGGAAAGTGGGGGAGAAGGAGATAAGCAGGGTAGGGGGGGAAGATGGAAGGGAGGGCAATGGGAGGAGGGAGCAATTTGAAGTCAACACTCTTGGGGAGGGACAGGATCAAAAGAGAGAATAGCAACAATGGGGGACAGGATAGGATGGAGGGAAATATAGTCAGTCTTACACAACATGACTATTATGGAAGCCATTTGCAAAACTACACAGATGTGGCCTGTATTGAATTGCCTGCCTTCCTAAAGGGAATGGGTGGGGAGGAAGGGATGGGGAGAAGTTGAAACTCAGTTTTAGGAACAACTTTTGAGTATCGTTCTTGCTACTAGGAAATAAGAAATACAGGTAATGGGGAATAGAAAGTTATCTGGCCCTACAGGACAAAAGAGAAGATGGGGACAAGAGAAGGGAGGGATGATAGAAGAGAGGAGAGATTGGTGATAGGGGAAATTAGAATGCTCAGTGTATTGGGGTGGTGGGAGGGGACAAATGGGGAGAAAATTTTGGAACCCAAAATTTTGTGAAAATGAATGTAAAAAGTTAAATAAATAAATTTATATTAAAATTAAAAAAAGAAGAAACTGAGGCTCATATTGATTTAGTGATTTATCCACAGTGTCACTCAGTAAAAGTTAGAGCCAGCATTTAAAATGAAGTTTCCAAACATCAAATTCAGTGTCCTTCCCAATAAGTGAAGGTTAATTTTCCCATCAATCTGACTCTAAAAAATTTAAACTAGTTCTCATAATGAAAGATCATAACTTCAAACATTTATTTTGTTGACTCCAAACAAAGCACAAATAGACCTTTGAAAGAATAAAGGTTTCTTTGGGAGATTCATCTTTCATTTAGGACCAATTAAATAATCTTTCCACTTATTCTTTTGCAGTTTTTAAACATTAATGAACATCAATGGACAAGATGAAAAAGCTAAGATAATTAGCATACATTGAAAAACATCAGTCTAACCGTAGATATGTATTTTAATGTGAATCTGTGATAAATTTTGATCTGCATAAACTATATAAAAGACAAATTTCTAGAGGTTTAGATATTAAGAATTCATTTCTAATTATATGGTACTTTGAGGCCAAAAAGAAGAGAGGATATTTTCTACCTACATATTGGACACATATCATATATAAATCAACTGCGTCCCAAAGGTATGCTATGTTGGATATTTAATATTCACCATTAAATTGTAAAGGAACTAAAAGCCATTGTATTCTAGATTGATGGCAAGATGAAGACTTCCTTTCAAGATAATTATCAAACAAATCTTTGATAAATAATAGAACCCAAAAAACTCAAACAGCAACAAAAACAACGGACAAGTATTCAGACAGCTCAGATCTTCTGAAGGTCGCTACTTTATAAAGCTAGGTAAAGTCTAAAGGTCACTACTTTATAAAGCTGGGCTTGGAACCAGAAATATTCATCCTCCCAAGTTCAAATCTACCCTCACACACTTACTGGTCATGTGATCCTGGGCAAGTCATTTAAGCCTGTTTGACTTAATTCCTAACTTGTAAAATGAGCTGGAGAAGGAAATGGCAAATTACTTCAGTGAAGAAAATATCAAATGCAGTTCCAGAGAGTAGGACACAACTGAAAAATGACTTATGAATGACAACAAAAAGTTATTACTTAATATTTGTCAAATACCCCCATGTAGGACATATGCTTGAAGACTCAGTATATATGTGCTGAAAAACAAAATTAATCCCAATTAATTCTAGTATAGAATTCACATTAGGGTGCCAATCATTTGGCTACATTGATACCATTTTCATCTAGAAAGAAACTTTCCAGTACTAAAAAGAGATCTCATCTCCAAATCCTGGGCACTGTGGTGATCATGTCTGTTATGGTTGTCTGAATTATCTGATACTACTTGCATTCATTGCAGGTGCTAGATAACTAGATGACTGAATAAACCCCCCGCTCAAATACTTTAGCAGAACTTAGAAGGCAGTTTCTCAGCATTAAATAATAGCTATATTGATCCCAGTACCTAGCGCCTACCACAATGTTTTACCCATGGTTGGCAAATACTATGTGTTTGTTTAACTAAATTTTCAATAATGGCATTATATGCTACATTTTATTTTTCTTATTTTCCCATATTCAAGCAGCTAGTGGCTCAGTATAGTCGTAGACCTATAGTCAGGAAGCCCTGAGTTCAAATGTAGACTAGATATTTTTCTAGTTGTATGACCTTGGGCAAATGATTTAATCTCTGTCTTCCTCAGTTTCCTTATCTGGAAAATGTGGTTAATAATAGTATCCACATTCTAGTATTGTTATGAAGATAATATAATATTTGTAAGGCATTTTTGCAAACTTTCACTTGCTATATAAATACTGGCTATTATTTTTGTTTTCACTCAGCACAGTGTCTCACATGAGGCAGGCATTCAATAAATATTTGTTGAATAAATTAAGCAAACTAACAGCATCTCATGTCAGTTTCTCCCAGACACAAAAATTCTTGCATGTAGAATAAGCCCACCAAATCAGTATTTTAAGAACTCAGAAGTGAATAGATTCATCTGGCCTCTCCTAAATACAAAAAAACCTAATCAAAAAATTCAAATAACCAGAAATGGTGAGATAGTACTATACATTGATCATGGATTCACAGTTGTGATCTTGAGGCACTACAAGATTGTGAAATGCCTTATAAACCATCCATGAAAGATTCACTTATTTCAGTAGTTTTAAGCTTCAAATTATCTTTTGTGAAGAGTCCCTTGGGGTAGGAGGATTTCCTCAAATGCTAAAGTCAGAGGTCGCCAAGTAAAATAAAAACACATATACACACACTGGTCTGACTTCTCTATTGTCTCTGAATGTCACAGAACTGACCCAGCTTCAAGAAATATTGGGATCAGTTCCAGAGCTCTGCAGATTAAGGCAGGAAAGTTGAATTTTGTAGAAAGTTCAATGTTTCTATGAAAATGCTAAAAGCAAGAGTTCAAAAGCAAAGTCATCTAGAAAAGATCTTGTCCCTTCCTCTCATCACCCCTTTCCTTCTTCCTCTAACATGGGATATATTAACTTTTTAGGAAAATGTTCATCTTTTTCATCAAATTAAAAAATATTAGTACCTTTATTACTTCTTCCTAAAAATTCGAGGATGGCTAGCAAACTGAATAAAATGCTGGACACAGCACTAAGAAGATTAAGATCCCAATTTTGCTTGAGATGCCTTCTATTTGTATTACCTTGAGCAAGTCCCAAAGTCTCAAATTCCTTTTCTGCAAAATAGAAATAACACCTAATTTACAGGATTTTGTGAAAATCAAATAAGAATTAAATATTAAATAAAACATTTTGAAAACTTTAGGATTGTATAAATGCCAACTCTAATTTTAAAAAGGAGGAAGAGGAGGGCAATGATGATTGCGATGATTTTGCATGGGTTGTTCTGCCCCTATATTCTGAGGATGAAGTCTGCTACATCTTACTCCTCCCCCCCTAGGATTCTCTGCTATCCTGAGGTGGGTTAGGAATTCTCTCTTTTCTGTCATTTGTTTGGTCCTTGACAAATTGTTCTCCCCCATGTTAGGAGCTTAGTGACAAGAACACCAATTCTATTTAACCACTTAATGTCAGATTAGTTTTTAGAAAGAAAAAGACCACGCCATCAGAGAAACAATGACATGACTTGCACTTGACTTTGTTTTGAGTGAGGGAAGGCTGTGCTGGTCACCAGCCTCAGTTTTCCTCCAGAGCCATCTGAATCCAGTGACCAAATATTCATCAGGATGACTGGAGATGACCCAGGATGAGGCAGCTATGGTTAAGTGACAGCTAGTGAGTGTCAAGTGTCTGAGGTGAGATTTGAACTCAGATCCTCCTGACTCCTGCACTGGTTCTCTATGTGCTGTACCACCTAGCTGCCCCTTACTTCAAAGATATAGAAAGAACAAACATATAAACATTTTTCCCAATACCTCACAGGCATAATTAGGAGATTGGATTTACAGCTTAACTCCATTTTTACATAGCATTAGTCCCATCCAATTCAAATCCAAAGCAGACCAACCAGACCAACATGCCAGGGTTTTCTTGGCTGGCTGGATCACCTGGCCTGAATTCCTCAACTCCTATATTCTCATGTTTTAAGTTCTGGAGTCAGAAATTCTACTCCTTACATCAAGAACTAAAAAAGATAAATTAAAAAGGCCAAAACTCCAGGTCCATTTCTTAGGACTACATAAGTGAAGAGAGGAGGATGGTGGTCCTCAGAGATTCCCTACCTCCTCACCACATTGTACCATCAAGTATGAGTGAAGGAGTCTTTATTCTCCAGCAAAAAAGTCCATGCTGTGTTCAGTCAGGTAGCTTTAAAGACAAAGTTCCAGCTATACAACCAATAGATAAAGGCTACTCCCCAGCATATGATAGGCTAAAACAGCATGTTCACATATGCACCAGTTGTCTTGTTTGGAATAGATTATACATATATATTTGAATATATATATATACATAACACATATAAATTATAAGAGAGGCAGTGTAACATATCAAAAAAAACATTTATTAAGCACAACTGGGGCACCTGGAGAGAAGTAATGCATGAAAAGGCTAGAGAGGAAGGAAACGGCCAGGTTGTAAAGAATTTTAAATACTAAACAGTGTTTTACATTTGATAGGAGAGGCCATAGGGAGTCACTGTAGTGGAATTAGTGAATCTGAGGGGTATCAGACCTGCATTTTAAGGAAACCATTTTTCTAGTTCTGTGGAGGGCAGATTGAAGCAGGGAAGAGACTTGACGTGGGGAGATTAAAAAGAAGGCTGTTGCAGTAGGCAGTGAGAAGTGACAAGGGTCTGAACTTTGGAGGCTGTGTTACAGCATTCAGAAAGAAGTATGACAGAGATGTTGTGCAGGGAGAAACAAGATTTGGCAAATAATTGATTGGGTAGGAGTAGGTGTGAAAAGGATAATACCAAGATTATGAATATGTTATTGGAATGGATAATGGGTGTCCTTGATCTTAAAAGGGAAATGAGGAAGTGTGCAGAGTTTGGGGGAGGAGCAACAGAATCATGTTTTGGATGAGTTGAATTTGAGATTTTGATCTTGAAGTCAGAAAGACCTGGGTTCAGCTTCTGCATCAGATACATACTGGCTTTGTGTTACTAAAGTCACTAAATCTCTCAGTTCCTCTGGACCAGTCTTTTAGATTATAATTTGCAGAACAGAAACTGATTTGCACTTTGACAGAGAGAAGTAGAGGAGAAAGAGAGAGACAGAGAGACAGAGACAGAAAGAGAGACAGAGACAGAGAGAGAGACAGAGACACAGAGAGAGACAGAGAAACCCATTAATGGATAGCAATAGGAATGATAACCTAGAGCAAACTAATAGACTTGCGAGCACGGAAAAATTGCTTCTAGATTCTAGCTTCTATACCACCATAGGGATGTGATAGAGATTGAATTAGTTGTAACAAAATACATTTCAGTGTCTGAACCTACTTTAGAAAGATAGGACTGCTTTAAATATAATGGATGAGCATTCTGTAATATTAGAAGTCTATAATTAAATAAATCAAATGGAACTTCCGTGAGCCCTGCTGTCATTGTTAAAGAGACAAGACACACAACAACACTATATATTTATAAGCTAATACTTTGCACATAGTAGGCACTTACTCCAAATGCTCCATCATCACAAAGAAGTAGCTATTCCCTCCAATAATGTAGATCAAACCTGGTCACATCTGACAATTCTGTGCACCTTTCATCCATGATCTAAAAATTCACCATTGGCATGCACTACATGGGCTACTACATTAAATCTTCTTGACATTGGGAGGATATTCACATAGTCATGTAGGTTGTCCTTTGGTTGCCCCTCAATCTTGCTATATGACCAAACTATCTTCCCTTGCAGAGTATGTGTTTTGGATGGCATTTTTTGTCCCACTTCACCTTCCTTCCTTGTTTGAGGTCTGCTTCAACCTGCTCATGCTCACCTTGCACCACTCCATTGCCCTCAATTTCCATTCTTTGGAGACTTTAGTATTCTATGACTTGCAGTTACATGATATCGCTGGAAGGATATATTCATTTTAAGAAGATAGGCTTTGGTTTCAGGGAGAAGGATGAGGTCATTTAAAGAATAATGCAATCTCCCAAAAGCAATCCAACTTTCTCCCTTCACTTCGTTCTGTTTAATTCAGAACCCTTCTCATTTCATTTGCAGTTTATCTAAGATGTGTGTATATATACATGTACATATATATATATACATATATATACATACATATATATATGTATATATATATATATATATACAAACACACATGTAGGTATGTAATATCCAGCTCAGTATATATTTGATCAAGCCCAGCTGCTTTTCTCATCTTTGTTTTCTATAAGATCACTTCCACTTTCTCAAAAAGCACATCCAGCACGGTGATGTCAGAGTTCAAATGTAGTTAGATCTATTGTCCTTTATGGTGAAAATATTATAAAAATCTTTACAAATCATTTTCACTTCTTTTTTCTTTGCTTTCATCCTTACAATTCATCTATAAATGCTTTGCTAATTTATGTTTCTTCCCAAGTTTTCTTTCACTATTTTCTTTTCACTATTTCTCATTATTTTATGAGGTGATACCATTCATAATCTTCCACCCTCCTCCATAAAATTTTACAAATGAGTATATATTCTGAACAGCTCCTGCTCATAGCAATCATATTATTCTACTTGTTAAGCAGGGCAAGATATTTACTGATCAATGTGATTTTTAAGTTCTTTTCCTCGTTGTGCCAATTGATTTAAACTGGTTAAACTTGTTTGTTGCTATTTTTCAGTCATGTCCAATTCTTCATGACCCCATTTAGGGTTTTCTTGGCAAACGTGGTGGAATGATTTGCCATTTCCATATCCAGCTCATTTTATAGATGAGGAAACTAAGGCAAAGAGGGCTAAGTGACTTGTCCAAGTCTGGGCAGTGTGTGAGGCTGGATTTGAACTCAGGTCTTCCTGACTCTAGGTCCTGTACCCTATTCACTGTACCACCTAAGTGCCCTGTTGCTTTACATAAGACATGTATGACACCTTTCATATTGATTTCCTTCTCAATGGATGTGGAAACAATTGGAAATCAATTTTAATTCTTTATGATATTTTTTGCCATTCACCATGTCCAGCACCTTCCAGATTCTCTTAGCAGAACATATTCATGATGCATAGGTGTGAGGCTCCTGTTTGTTTGGGCAGTCAGTGAGTTAACTAACCAGGAATGTCTGTCCTAGACCCTCCTTTCTTTCCCCTCTATACTATTTCACTTGGTGATCTCATCAGCAACCATGGATTCAAATGTCATCTCTATGCTGATGATTTTCCAAGACTAATTATACAACTCTAGCCTCTCCTCTGGCTATTACCATCTTGAACTGATGTTCTATAGACATCTTAAATTCAATATGTCTGAAATGGAATTCATTAACTCTTCCCTAAAGCCTCCCCTCTGCCTAACTTCCCTGTTACTGTTGAGGGTACCACCATCCTCCCAGTCACCCAGGCTTGCAACCTAGATCATCCTTGACTCTTCATTCTCTCTGTCACTCTCCATATCCAATCTGTTGCCAAGTCCTGTTGGTTTTGCCTCTAATATATCCCCCCCATCCCTTTTCTGACATTGCCACCACCAGGGTACAGACCATTATCAACTTACAGGGGGACTATTGAGAAAGTCTGTTGATTGGTTTCCTCATCTCAAATCCCTCTACTACTTAGCTATCAAATTGATCTTCCTTAAAACTCAGGGCTAAGTCACTCCTCCCCTTCCACCATTAAATAAACTATAGTAGTAGCACCCAAACCACCTCCAAGATCAAGTATGAAAACCTCTATTTGGCATTCAAAACTCTTCATAACCTGGTTCCTTCCTACTTTTCCAATCTTCTTATACTTTTTATGCTCTCTATACTTCCTCTACACACATTCTCTGTGGGCCAATTGCTGTGCCTTGCACTGCACATGTCTTTATTCTGGGTGTTTTCACTGACTGTTCCCCAAGCCTGAAATTTTCTCCCTTCTCTGCGTTGTTATTGTGCATAGATTTTTGTTACTGTTATGGATTTGGCTTTCTGGTATCTGAATAAATGTTTTGGTTCTGTCTTCCTTGTGTAGAGTTTGTGGTATTTCGAGATTCAGAATTGTGCCAGGATATTCATCCGTGCTTTGGCACTGTGAATATCACATTGACACTACATACCTCATAATGTTAGTACCTTTCCTCTGTTGATTTATTTTGTTTATGATTTCTTCTAAATACTTGTTTGTTTGTTCATTTTATTTTCTTTTGCTTTCTTTGTATCCCCAGTAGTTAGCACAGTGCCTGGCACATGGAAGTCAATTAATAAATGCTTATTTTTAATAAATGCTTAGCTCTCTTTGTGGTGGCCAAGAACTGGAAATTGTAGGGATGCTCATCAATTGGGGAATGGCTGAACAAGTTGTGGTATATGATTGTGATGGAATACTACTGTGCTATAAAAAATGGGGAGCTTAATGATCTTAGGAAAACAAGGATAGAATGGTAGGAAATAATGAAAGTGAAATGAGCAGAGCCAAGAGAAACACTATATACAGTAACAATATTGTTTTAAGAACAACTTTGAGTTTGAGTCTATTATAAATACTCAAATTAATTACAAATGACAGATGAAGGGAGATGCTATCTGCATCTAGAGTAAGAATTAATAAATAGAATAGTTGTACACATGGTAGTCATCTGTAGGGCAAGATGGGATAAGAAAAAAGGAGGGGAAGTTGCATGATAACTATTATATTTTTAAAAGGAATAGTAAGTTCTGTATAATAGATTTGCAGTCTCATGTACAATAATCTTTTTTTCTACTCTACTATGTTATGGAAATGCTTCTTTTATTTCATAAGCTCAAAAAAAATGAAAAGAAAATAAATAAATAAATGCGTATTGACTGCTGGACTGATGTTAAATAAGAACAATAATATCTGTAGGACTTACCCAACAGAGGGTTTGTAAAGACTGAACGGAAAAAGTTAAGGAAGCATTTTGTAAATTTTAAAGCACTATATGTATCACTTATTGCTGTCACGCTATTTGAATTGGAGATACATACGAATGTAATCCAACTCTTTGTGCTACTGATTTAAAATTGTACTGAGCTCAAAATATGCAAAATTTTGCTAAATATTTTCTCATTTTAACCACTGTTGCCTTAGTAGACAAGAAGGGCTCATATTTCAAAATGGTAGCCTTAACACAAAGGAAGAGCTTTTTTATAATCTTTGAGCTATTACTGAGAAACTTATATTTTTATTTAAATATTCAGCTCCTTTGCCATTTTGAACCTATTATGTTAATATAGTACTTGATCCTCCTTTTATGCATTAATCATATTCTAAAGTATAATAAGTCTTATTACCTCAGCAGAATTCTATATTCCTTGACTTGAAAGTCAAAATAATAGCTTTGCACACAGAAGATGCTTAATGTTTGGAGGAAAGGAGAAAAAGGTCAGGATTGTGGCTAGGAATTGTGGTGTCCCCAAAAAATCAGGTGAGTGGCGGAGGTGAATAGGAAGGGAACAAGATTTGGCAATACCAGAGAGGGAGGTATCTCAAATGCCTTACCCTCAAAGCTGGGATAAGCAAGAGGATGGAATGAATAAGAGAAGGAAAGGTGAACTCTAGAATTTAGAACCTTAGGGGTGATCATAAGGACAATCCAATCTTTGGACTGGGTGAGAACGTAGGGCTGTTGCAGGTTAGGATTGCAGGTGCCAGAATATGAAGTGCAGGTATGGCAAGTATGGGACTATTGCAGGGAGAAAGAAAACACTCAAGATAGAGGCACCCAGAGAGCAAGGCCTCTGCCCTAATTATTGTATACATGTAGAAAGGGAAAGGGGAGGGTAGGAGAAAAGGAAAGAGGGAAAGAAGAAATAAGCAGGAAGGGAATATCTTGATCAGAGGCCAAAGTTATATAAACCATTGCTACAGAAATAAGTTAGCAAAGTCCATATTACCCTGCACAAAAGTATCATAAAACTTAAAACTGTGCTTTTAAGGTTCATTTGAGGTAAACCTGTGTTATGAAGCTTTGACACTTTCTCAATCTCAATTAGCACTAAACTAATTAACAAAACTGTTTTATACACTACAGTGAATCACATTTGTCTTCTTCCTTGCCTAATCCCTTGTGTGTTGTAAGGGTGATTGAGTATCTAATTACTTCTTAATTGAATGCACATATTATACATTTTTCACTAGTTCAAGCTTAATGCTTTTGGTCTAGAAATCAAAGTCAATGAAATTAAGTTGAAATGGGATTTGGGCAACTATTGTAATGAGGAAAGGTTTGCATTAAGCCTAATTATAAGTAAATGTGGGTTTTCAATATTGTTTCCTATGAAAATATTTAAAATACAGAAATATGACATTAAGGAGTAATTTAGATTATTAATAACATTTTTATTCATGTTTACAACATTTTATTCTACATTACTGAGTTGAAACAATTATAATACTATGGTGTGTATACCACCAATGAAGTCTGAATGGACATTTACATCTGCCAAAAATTGTTTCCCCTTTCAGGAATATAAGATTATGTTAAAATAAGATAAGATGGAGAAAATATTAAATCAAGAAAAGTTTAAAATTAGGACTATAATCAATTACTTCATGAAAATCATTTTATTCGCTACAGTTTAGCTTAACTTCTCAATCTCTAAAATTCTATGCAAGCCAACACTTTCCATATTAATATTTTAAGAGAATTATATTGTTTTAATATTGCACAGAATGTTTAAAAATTGGAAAGGTTTCAACCTGAGAGTAAGTTTTTCAGCAAAAATACTTTTTAAAATTTCAGGGGTGGGGTTCACATAGAACAGTAATATCCCAAAGTCAAATAGAAATGAGGGCCACTAAACCACATAGAGGCATCCTTGCAGTTGTATATTGATCTAAAAAAACCATCATGATTGTGGTTGTGGAACAGCCTGGATAAATTTGAAAGGAATCACAACCAGGAGGATTTTTTTCTTATGTAGAGTAATTGATAAAAATCAAATAGCAAAGATAATCAAATTTATTGAATCATTTGAATTATCATTGCAATCATTAAATTAAAACTTGAGAATTTATGATATTCTGTGCAAGTCTTTTCTAGTTATATTATAAGAACATTTGAATGAAAATAAAAACTTTTCTGCTTTGTAGCAATCTGATTATCTTTGCCAATTTTTCTAGTTTTTATTTTAAAGCTATATGATAAATAAAACCACCTTGTGAACAGTAAGCACTTTGAGGAGAGATGTTTAATTTTTTTTCATTTTTGTATCCCAGTTCCTATATACTGCATCTCATATGGTAGATACTTTAAATTTTGTTTGATTGAATTAGAGCTATCCCTCATATATCCCTGAGACTCAGTTTCCTTGTCTGTAAAATTAGGGGTTTGAACTCAGTGGTATCTAAGGATCTCTCCAACTCTAAATCTATGAGCCTATTATCTTATAAACATTTCAACAGAGTGTATTCCAAGATATATATGAAATGATTTATAGATATGGATTTGATATATATCTTTGTTAGTCAACAAGCATTTATTAGAAATAGTTGGATGGTAAGGTGAATAGAATGCTGGATCTGGAGTCAGAAAACCTAAGTTTAAGACCAGCTTTAGCACTAGCTAGTTGTGTGACTCTGGATAAACTACTTAACATCATTCTGCCTCAGTTTGCTTATCTGTAAAGTAAAGATAAAAATGTACCTATTTCCCAGGTTATTGTGATAATAGAACATAACTTTGTAAAGTGTTTTGAAATTTTTTAAGTATTATATAAATGCTACCTATTGTTATTATTTATAAGCACTAACTGCTTTTGATGCATTATACCCTTTGTCCCCAAGAACCTACAATTTGTGTGTACTCTGGGTTGGCTTTCATCCTTTCCATGTTTCCCTCTCATTTTCTATTGCTTTACTCTATGTCAAAAGATTGGCTCAGTTACCTTACACCACCACACCAACTCATGTGGTTCTTCCAGTACTCCTACTCCATGTTGTTCCCATAGTTGAGAAGTCAGTTTTAAGTCTTGACATATGGCAAGGAGTAAAAAGGCTGTCTTCATTACTCATGCTTCAGCAATTAATAATCCTTCAAATCTGTTAATTCCTCAATACAGGTACTCCCTCTGACTTTAGTGAATGTGTTCTCATCAATTAATGTGGATTTTTTCCATATCTTCCCATAATTCCTCCCAATGTAGTAGAAACTTCCTCCAGGTCTTTTGAAAGTGTGGAATGTAGAATATCAGGACATCCATCTGTTATTTTCCACAATATTGATAGGAATTTGACTGAGAGCATTTTAATAATTTCACTCTCACTTAGCATTTAAAAAGCACCTACTATGTGACAGGCACTATGCTAAGCACTGGGGATACAAAGAAAATCAAGGATAGTCCCTTTTTCTCAAAAAGCTCACAGTCTAATGAGATAGACAGCATGTAAACAATTATTTACAAACAAGTAAAATGCAGAATAAATAGAAGATAACCAACAGAGGGAAGGAACATACAGTAAAGGGAATTGGGAAAGGCCTCTTGAAGAAGGTGAGAATTTATCTGAGATTTCAAAGAAACTGAGAGGTAGAGATGAGAAAAGAGAGAACTCCAGGCATGAAAGGCAGCCTACACAACTGATAAGTCAGGAGATGAAATGTCTAGTGCACTATGAGCAAGGAGACCAGTGTCACTGAATCATGAGACTAGGAGTAGGGGAGAGACAGAGAGGGGCAGTAATGAATAAAAGAAAAGTAAGATATAGAAAAATGGAAAGGCAGGTGTAACAGCAAGCACACCAAAATACATAGGAGGGCCTGCTGTACAGGTTCTTTGATTTGCTTTTCTAAAAGGAAAGGCAACTTTTGAGGAGACAATAATCACTTTAGTCAAGCACATGTATCATTCATTTAGTTCAAGGGAAAAAGTCAGCACCTTGAACTTTAGAGAAAATACAAACAGAGAAACAAAGGTCAACCAACAGAGAAGGCTTCCAACTGTCTGACAGTTCAACAGACAGATCCAGCTGTCTGACCATTATATACATCCATAGTTACCAGACAGAGAGACGCACCAACATCTGGGTTTTCAAAGCCAGGGGGCTCCTTCATGACTGCCTAGAGTCTTATCTGGTCAAACACTTCCAATGAGTAAACCCCAAAGTAAAACCCCACTTCAGATTATTTATACATTTTCAGAGCCAGAGGGCATCACAATCCTTGAGAACCAGTGCCTCATTAACAAAATGTGTGGGCTTTCCCATAAACCTCCCCTAATCAAACTCCCCTTAATGAGCAGCCTCATTAATAGGTGGGAAAGATTTTTAATCTTAGCATCACAACAGGAGGGAGCAAGACTATGAAGGGGCTTTTTAAAATTAATTTATTTATTTTTAGTTTTCAACATTCAGTTCCACAAGCTTTTGAGTTTTCAATTTTCTCTGCCTACCTCCCCTCACCCCTCCCCAATACAACATGCAATCTGATACTGGCTCTACATATACATTTATATTAAACATATTTTCACATTAGTCGTGTTGTAAAATTAGAAACAATAGGATGAATTGGGAGAAAGAAGAAACAAAACAAAAAAGAGAGTAAATAGCATGCCTCAATCTGCATTTAGCCACTGTTATTTCTCTAGATGTGGACAGCATTTTCCATTGTGAGCCTTTTGGAATTGTCTTAGAACCTTGTATTGCTGAAAAGAGCTAAGTCTATCAAAATTAGTCATCACACAATGTGACTATAACTGTGTACAAGGTGTTCCTGGTTCAGCTCACCTCACTCAGTCTTAGTTCATTTAAATCTTTCCAGGTTTTTCTAAAGTCTGCATGCTCATCAATTTTTATAGTATAACAGTATTCCATTACATTCATATACCACCACTTCAGCCATTCCCCAATTGATGAGCATCCTTTCAATTTCCAATTCCTTGCCATCACAAAAAGACATACTATAAATGTATTTGTACACATGGGTCCTTTTCCCTTTTTATGATTTCTTTGGGATACAGACCTAGAAGTGGTATTGCTGAGTCAAAGGGTATGTATGCAATGTTTTATAGCCATTTGGGCATAGTTCGAAATTGCTAACCAAAATGGTTGAATCAGTTCACAACTGTACCAACAATGCATTAGTGTTGCAATTTTCCCACATCTCCAGCATTTATAATTTTCCTGTTTTGTCATGTTAGCCAATTTGATAGATGTGATGGTACTTCAGAGGTGTTTTGATTTAAATTTCTCTAATTAATAGTGATTTAGGGCATTTTTTCATATGACTATAAATAGCTTTAATTTCTTTCTCTGAAAACTGCCTGTTCATATCCTTTGTTCATTTATCAATTAGGGAATGCCTATAAATTTGACTCAGTTCTCTATTTGAGAAATGAGGCCTTTGTCAGATTTCTGCTACCCTCCTAATCTCGGTTGCATTGGCTTTACTTGTGCAAAATCTTTTCTATTTAATGTAATCAAAATTATTCATTTGCATTTCATAATGTTCTCTAGCTCTTGTTTGGTCATAAATCCTTCCATTCTCCATAATTCTGACAGGTAAACTATTCCTTGCTCTCCCATTTGCTTATAGTATCAGCCTTTATATCTAAATCATGTGCCTATTTGGACTTTATTTTGGTATACAGTGTAAGATATTGGTCTATGCCCAGGATTTACCATACTATTTTCCAGTTTCCCCGCAATTTTTGTCAAATAGTGAGTTCTTAACCCAGAAGCTGATGTTTTTTGTCTTATCAAACAGCAGATCACTATAGTCATTGACTACTGTCTTATGTACCTAACGTGTTCCTCTGATCCACCACTCTATTTCTTAACCAGTACCAAGTAGTTTTGATGATTGCTGCTTTATAATACAACTTAAGATATGGAATGGCTAGGTCACCTTTCTTTGCATTGTTTTCATTAATTCCCTTGATATTCTGAATTTTTGTTCTTCTAGATGAATTTCATTATTTTTTCTAGTTCTATAAAATAATTGCTTGGTAATTTGATTGGTATGGCACTAAATAAGTTTTTACATTCATTCAGGTAGAGTGAATACAGCCTCTGCATTCTGCATTCAGCCTCTGTTCTTTCTCTCGATGAGGACAGCACTTTCCATCATGAGCCTTTTGGAATCATCTTAGAATCTTGCATTTCTGAGAAGAGCTAAGTCTATCAAAGTTAGTCATCACACAACATGACTGTAACTGTGTACAAGGTTCTCCTGGTTCGGCTCATTTCATTCAGCATCAGTTCATATAAATCTTTAGATATAAAGGCTCCAAAATGAATTTACATTCATTTAGGTAGAATTGCCATTTTTTATATTAGTTTGGCCTACCCATGAGCAACTGATGCTTGTCCAATTATTTAGATATGACTTTATTTGTATGAAAAATGTTTTGTAATTGTGTTTTGAAGGGTTTTATAAACCAAAAGGGGTTATTATATTTTATCCTATTGTCTCCAGGGATACTGAGTAAGGGCATTAACATAGTTATAGACCAAAAATAGTAATAGACTAAATAGTAATAGACTGAAAATAGTAATTAATATGGGGTTACCAAGGAAAAGATTCAGACCTAAATGGAGAGTTAATAATGACATATTGAATAATGAGTGAGACAAAGAATAAATCATAACTTCTGACTTTAAATCATTGACTAAATTTTAATATAACAACCCATTATTTACACAAAAACTTTTTCCTAAATTTTTCCTAAAGTTCAGTAGTTCAAACCACTTACCCTAAAGGCCCACTCTTTATGCCATAGAAAAAAAAATTAATTCATTAAGAATTTATTGATCAAAAACTATTCATCAACAGCTGTGAGAAGTGCTATAGGGGAAACAAATATAAATAAAGTCATGGTCGTTGACCTCAAAGATATCATAGTCTGATTGAGGAGGTACAACATGATCAGGTGAATGTGTTTTCATTCATAAAAGTGTCTTCACAATTAAAATGAATGAACACATATATTAAAGCACATGGTCTCAAGACATTTTCACAAACATTTTTATGGAGACATTTTTGGTCTAATGATAGTCAAAAATAAATACCTAATTTAAAAGAAGATACTGCTGATTCACCTTTAAAACACCCTAGAGTTAACACAAAATTGGACATTTGTTGAAGTCTTTCTTGACAATCTTATAGACAAGATATAGAAATATTGGCCAGATGATAGTACAATTACATGGATTCATGGTTGGCTGAATCATTTCATCCAGGGTGTCAGCTAATGGGGTTAATATGACTAGCGACATTTAATATTGTCCTGTCATGTTTATCAATGACTTAGACTAAAGTATAGTAAGGATGCTTATCAAATTTAAAGATGACACAAAGCAGGAATTAAGAGTTAGTATGCTGTATTATGGAGTCAGAATTCAAAAAATTTTCAAAAAGTCAGAATAAGTCCCTGCTTCATAATTGCAGGTGCTTCTCGCTCTCTACTTCTAATCTAGATCTTCATGTTTTTCTCTTTATTCTTGTATTTTGAATATAGCACACACACACACACACACACACGGGCTGCTGAGTCTTACAAGGGGGTGTGGCTATAACTGAATTCATGCAGTTCTGTTTTTCCATCAGTTAAATGCCCACCGTAGGATAAAAGGAATGACTTCTGCTTAGCATCTCTCACTCTCTCCCAAGCAGTGGGCCAATTCATTCATTTATCTTTTTCCTCTAACACAGCAACCCTTCCAAATGTCCTATTTGTTTTCTTCAACATTTTTCACAAGCCTCAACTTCACGCTGGGTTTTAACCTTCCTGACACACTATTCTTTTAGTTCTGTGCTGAGCCTGGATTAGTTCTTAGTTGCATATCTTAACTTTCATCTTTTACACACATCCTTTAAAATAAAAGTGTCATATCTGTAGAGCGCTTTATAATTTACAAAGTACTTTCTTCACAGAAATCCTGTAAGATATGTAATATAAAGATTATTACTTTCTTCCATAGATGAGGAAACTGAGATCCAGAGAAATGAAATGACTTGCTTATGGCCACAGAGTTAGTAAATGTCAAACTGGAAGAATGCTTCCTGTATATTTATAGTCAGATCCAAAATGGCATTTCTCACCACATTCTCTACCTTTGAAAGATTAAATTATCGACAAGACAATTCAAATTTTACCAGATAATCTTACTTCCACTGAGAGAGACTATGAGCAAGCTAAAGTCCCCCAAGACAACTATATCCTACGTCTTGCCAGGTTATAATCTGTCAAAAACCTCACCGTTTCTACCTCTGGTTGAGTGGTCTATAGCCCATATATGTGGTGATTTCACCTTGTTTTGTCCCTTCTTCACTCCAATCCAAACACTCTCTATTACGTACCTTTTCTCAGATTCATGGAGTTCCATGAATTTTTCTTAATTTTTTAAAAACATCTAGTTCAACTATCTTTATTTTAAAAATATTTTTGATGCTGTTTTTGAAACATCACTCTCAGCCCCTAATGACTCATTCCCTCATCTCCAACAGAACAACCCTCCTTTGTATGCTTTTCTTTAATAGTGTGACTATTTTGTAATTGTTCTCCTGCTTTTGTTTATTTAAGTCTGATCAGATCATAGAATTCTTTCCATGGTCCCCTAATACCCCATGGTCTTCATAGTCACCATTTTATATAGCATAGTAACATTCTATTACATCCATATACCACATTTTCTTCAGTCATTTCCTAATTGATGGGTGCTTGCTTTTCTTCTGGTTATTTACCACCCTTACACACACACACACACACACACACACACACACACACGCACACACACATACACGCACATGCACACACACACACGTGCACACACACACATACTGCATCTATAAAATAGTTCTGTGTATATGGGATCATTCTTTCTGTCTTTTCCCTCTGGACTGTGCTTCTGACTCTACCTACTTTATCACCTTAACTCAGATACTCTTTCACCATAGAACTTTCTTCAGCACCTAGAAGCCTTCTCACCCTGCAGTTTCCCTCCACCATGCTAGCCTCCTTATCAGATTGGTGAGTTCTTTTCAGGGTCTCCACTTGGCCATGGTTGGCAATATTTTGATTTAATAGTTAATTAGGATCTAGCTGTTTGGGATTAATGGGAGTAGATGGCAGAGCAGTTCATCCCCTTTTTATTTGACTTCAGTAAAGTGGGATCCTTTGAGTTATATTGACTGGATTAAGGAAACCAGTTGCTATTATGAATATGACCCTCAACAGAGATGGAATATGGCAAGTTCAGTAAGATATAGTGGACGATTTGATCCAGGCAAACATTTTTGGAATTCAGAGGAATCCTTCTATCCCCTGCCTTAGAATAGTGGGGATTAATGTCTGATATCCCAGGAAAATTAAGAAGTTTTCTTTAGGCTCTAAAGTACACTGGAGCAAATTCATTAAGACCTGAATTTAGAGAATAAGGTTTTTTTTTTAAAGTTTGCTACTGTCCACTTTTAAAGTTATCATATGTTCCTTTAGCAGTTCAAATGTAGTATAAACAGCATTAGAAAGTGATTCCTTTAGTAGATAAGGCATTAGCATTTTTTCACATTTGTCCATTTTAAAGGACATCAATTTAGGTGAAATGAGAGATTCTGTTTAATCTTATCATACTTGAGATTTTGTCTATTTTTTTGTTTCTGATTTCCTGGAAAATTTAGGGACCCTCAACATTGCATTGTACACTCAAAAGAGTTCAGGCTAAAAATTTACATAAAAAATGCTAATGAAACCCCATTGTCCAGATTATGCCATTTAGTTAAGTAAGAGAATCATTGAACCAGTCCATCAATACGTAGAACCTGAATAGATGATACAAATGAAATATGAGCTGGGATAAAAACTGAAAAGGATAGAGAGGAGTATGCTATTTTCCATCTCAAAAAGTTCACAATACTTTCAACAATCTCAATATATTCTATAAAACAAAAACCCGTTCTTTTAACATAAATATTCTTCTAATGATATTATGTGACTATAAATCATGGAGCACCACAATCACCAAAGAATCAAAATTTCAGGAAACTCTCTGAAAAAAACAGAGATTTGTATTAACAATATTTCATCCTTCAAAAGGTGGAATAATCCATGACAACTTTTTTGGATTTGATATTGACAAACAAGACAAATTTATTGCTGAGCTAGAAATAATGGTATTGATTGAAGGGAGTGGGGTGTGTGTGGTATTTTCAACATAAAATCTGAGACAGAATTAAAAAGAAAATCTATACTATATTATCTACCCTGCCTTCATAAAGAGCAGATTTCAAAGAATTTAAAGGAAAGACAGATAGAAACCTATGATCTCAAATTTTATAGAAGTTAACCCAGAAGGAATGGACAGCTGTCAAAAGTTAAATGTTTAAGACAAAGAGAAATATCGTGACAGGTATATCTGAAGAGACTAATGTGACTGCTCAGGGAGTTCATCAATGAACTCTGATGATAAAAACATGTAGAGAAGATGGAAACAGGATAGGCAATAAAATCTGAATATAGACTTGCTACTACACTTTAAGAAGAGCATTAGAAATACTTGAAATGATCTAAGACTGATGAGGAAATCTAAAAATAATATTAAAGAATGGCAGGGATTTTTTTAAAAAGCAATATGGTGGGGTAAGAGGGCTGTTGTTCAAAGGGTAAGGGTCAATAAACAATCTGAAGGGAAGGCAGAGCTGTTTCATTTTTATTTTGCTTCTGTTTAATATGTCAGTGACCTTTAGACTCAAAAGACAGAACAAAAATAATAGTGAGTTATTACACAAGATAAGTAGGGAGATTATTAGAGAACACCTAACTTGCCTTTAATTTCCAGTTACCTGGAACAGATGAACCAAATCTGGGAGAAGATCCCTGAGTACTAAAAGAACTGGCAGCTGTGATTACTGAATTGTCAATGATTTTTGAATGACTGTATAGAAGAACATGGATACCACAAGATTTGAGATTCTGTAAGCTATGAACCATTGAACTGGTTAACTTTGATTATTGCAAAATTCCTATAATATATTCTTAAAGAGATAGTAAACATCTAGATTAGGAATTATTAATTTAAAAGAATCAATGGCTTTTTCAAGAATATATCATGCCAGATTAAATTTATTTAATATTTTCAAAGCATTATCAGGCCTAATAGATCAGGAAAATAATATAGACATAACCAAGGATTCAAAACTGCACATCCAGAGTGCCACAGAGAACTCAGAAGGATTTTGAAGTTCTTAAATATTTGAGCTATGTTTTTATTTACTTGTACTTTGATGTCAATAAAATCTCACAATGTCACATCTTATAGAAGATGAATTTTTGGCAATTGCTGTGATAAAAAGCTAGATTTTCAGCAAGACTGAAAATCAATGTGGAAAAATGAAGTAAAAGTGGCAGTATAAAATTTGATTCAAAGGCCTGGGAAATCCATAGTACACTAGCTACCCTAGATCACAGAGAGAAGATTTTGAAGAATTTAAAGGAAAGATGAATAGGAACCTATGGCCTCAAATTCAGTCAAAGGGTCACATTTGAGGACTTAGAGGGCCACAGGGGGGGCCTCAAGGCTGCAGGTTCCCCAACCCTGCCTTAAACTCTTCCCTCTTTGGGACTTCTCTGTTATTTCTGAGGGTACCATTACTATCCACTCAGTCAGTAAGGCTTGCAACCTTATCCCCTCCTTGATTTCTCATTCATATTCATCTGATATCAGTTATGAAATTTGTTCGTCACTGACAATCAGTTACAAAATCCAGTCATTTCTATTTTTACGACATCTTGAATATATGTTCCCTTCTTACTCACACGGTTGTCACCCTTGTTCAGGCCCTCATTACTTGGACTATTACAATAGCTTTCTAATTAGTCTATAATATACTCCATACACTAACCCATCCTTCACATAACTGCTGAAGTGAATTTCCTAAAGCATAGGTCTGACCATTTCAACACTTATTCAACAAACTTCAATAGTTCCTTATTACCTCCAAGATAAAGTCCTTTAATTAAAATTTAAAGGTCTTCACAACCTGGCCCCTGTTATCTCTGCAGTCTTTCTACACTTTAGTTCCCTCACCATGTGGACCTATTTGCTATTCTGATGCCTTTACACTGGCTTGGGATACCTAGAATGATTCCCCTCTGCATTTCTGCCTCTAAGAAATCCTAACTTCCTTTAGGCCTCAGATCAAAAGCCATGTTTTGTAGGCAGCCTCTACTGGTCCCTTCTCCTACTAGATACTAGAACTTTTCTCTCTAAAGTTATCTCCATCTATTCTGCATGGATTTCACAGGTATCTAATTATCTACTTGAGAGCTCCTTGAGGGCAGGGACCCTTTTTTTTTAACCTTTCTTTGCATTATCAGCACCTAGAACAGTACCTGTGTCATAGTAAGCACTTAATAAATGCTGCTTAATTGACTGGTTGATTGATTTTTAGTAAAGCATGTTATGGATTCTTTTATTCTATTCTTACGTAAAAGATGGAGAAATGTACTAGACAATAATGGAATGAGGTAGACTCAGATTTGGAAAAATGTCTGGACCCAAAAGGTATTCATTAGTTAATCAACAAGCTTTGTGCCAAATATGAGAGATTCAAAGAAACACAAAGAAGCCCCAGTCTTCAAGGAGTTTACATATCAACTTGGAAATAGAAATCCAGTACCCTAGGGATCATAGATTTAGAACCGGAAGTGACTGAAATGGAAACTTCAAATTTTACAGGTGAGGAAACAGGTTCAAAGGGGCCAAAGCATGCTTCTTATTTCCAGGTCTAGACTGGTCATCTGTTGAAAGGGTAATATCTGAAAGGCAATTTGAGAAATGTTTGCCACATGATGTTAAAAGACCTAAAGGAAGTCCTTCAGCACATTGGATGAATACCTATGAAGGATTTTTGTGAAGACTATACAAGATAGGAAGGTATGAATGGGCTGTGATCTTCACAAAGTAGCCACATTGCTGAAATTACAGATCTATTGAAGTATTATAGCACTGGAGTATTCAATTTGTCACCAAGATACTTAAATCCTCTTGTAACTATTGCTTTTCCCTTCCCATTAATAAATGGAAATTTTATGGAATGGAATGAGGGAAATAAATGTAGCACGCAGTTCCATGCCTCTGTGCTTAATAAATGGTTATGAATGAATGAACAAATGAACATTTTCATACTTATATTGCTTCAATAGTCTCCTAACTGGTTCCCTGATTTCAGACTGTCTCCATTCCAAGATATCCAACTGCCGTGATTATGTCATTTGCCTCCTCAAAATCTTCGTTGGTTGTCTCTTCATTAAATCTAAATTCTATGCTTCAATTCTCAAGACTTCTCATGATCTAGCCATACCCCATGAATCCATAATTAATTCTTATTTATCCCTTTGGTGCCCTTCCACAATGGTCAAACTGGTTTTTATGCATATACCACATTCTTTCCCCTAGAAATTGACTCACTCATATAAAATACCTTCCTTTGTTTTCTTCAAGGCTAATATCTTCCATGAAACTTTTTTTTTACTATTATAGTCCAACAAGTATTCAGTTAGATTGCTCAGACACAAACCAAGGTCAGGAGTTTGCAAAGTTTGGAGGAGAATCAAACTTTGTCCTCCATCAGAATGCTTATGGAACCTTGGAAGTATGTAGATTCCTTACCTTAACCAACCCTGAGATCCTTGAGGAATAAAGCAGTCATTTCCCAAGGAAAGCAGCAGTAGCACCCCACACTATACATATCAGAACCAAGCAAGTCTTCTGTATTTCTCCTAGAAATATACAGAGCCAGATCCTAACATAAAATCCTAATTCAGAAAGAAAATCTAGAAAAATGAGCAAATATGGAAAAGCTCCCATGATAAAGACATATTTTGGTGCTAGAAAAGAGAGAGAATAATTCCAAAGTATCTGCAAATAAAACAAAAGTTGTCCACAAGGTCAACTGGAATTCCTATGAAAATGACGCAAGTGGTGTTAAATTATGTTATAAATTAAATAAGAGTGCTAAAACAAGAATCAGAAAAGAAGATGAGAGTATTGGAAGAAAGAATTGGCAAGAGAATTACATCAAGGACCCAATTAGTGTGGATATAATGAATTCCCTGAAGTGATCATATTATTTGAATTCACTCTGCATATTTCCATTGGGCTAACACTAACTACCATACTTTACATAATGATAATTTCAAATAGTGCCAAATTTGAATACAAATGACCATTGCAGGGAATTCTTTATTCATGCTAATCAGAACCTAGTTATAGCACCTTTAGAAAAAACAAGAGGTTAAAGCCTTACGTAAGTATTAGATTCCTTGAAAATTTAAATGAACCTACCCGCAGCCTGATCAAAGAAACAATAAAATAATGGACATGTAAAAAACCTTTATAGTAGTTCCTTATGTAGTTGCAAAAAAAATTGCTAAGTAAAGGAATATCCAATATAACTACATTGTAATACAAGAGATGGTGAAATGTATTAAGAGAAATCTTCAGAGTTGCAAGAAATAATCCAGAGGGACTTGATTAGAACCAAATAATTTATACAATAACAACATTTTTAAAGGCAAATAACTTTGGGAGGTATAAAAACTTTGATTAACACACAATGCCAATCAAAATTGCAGGAAAACAATGATAGCTCATGAAAACCTCCTGACAGAGATGATAGAGTCAAGATGCAGAATGACATACATTTTTGGACATGGTCAATGTGGAAATTTGTTTTTTTCTTGATTGCACATATTTATTACAAGTGTTCGAGTTTTAGGTATTAGGCACTATGCTAGGCACCAGGGTGCAAAGTCTCCAGGTCTTTTAATATTATATGGGTTTCAATATAGCATCCTGATTATAGATAGATTGTTCTTTGCTCTCTTTAAATGGACTTCCAAAAAAAAAATTAACTTGTATATGTTTTGTGTATAGCAATGTATGCACATATTGTCTCCCCTGCCTGGAGCATAAATTTCTTGAGGACAAGGATAGTTTCACTTTTGTCTGGTACCTAACATAGTGCCTGACACACAGTAGGCACTTAATTAACTTGCCTTTTTTTTGATCATGTATTTACTGGATGATACACTTCAATAAGTAATAAGCAATTTTCTCCTATGGAGAAATAAAGGCAAAATAAAATTTCTTCCCCCAGGGAGCAACCATTCTAATAGGGAAGAAAAATGAAAACAACTATATACAAACAGAATACATACAGGATAACTTGGAAACAATCAGTAGAATGAAGGCATTGGAATTAAGGAAAATTGGACAAGGTTTCCTACAGCAGGAGGGATTTTAGCTGGGACTTGAAGGAAACCAGGAGGTATAAATGAGAAAGGATTACATTCCAGGCATGTGGGACAGTCAATGGAAATACCTGGAGTTAGGGGATATAGTTTCTTGTTTAAAGAAAGCACGGAGACTAGTGTCACTTTGGGGATGAAGATTGGGGTAAGGGGCGGGGAGTATAAGGTGTAAAATTATTGGAAAGTTTGGGAGATCAGGTTATAAGGAGCACTGAACATCAAACAGAGGATTTGATATTTGATCCTGAAGAGGGAGTCACTGAAGTATATTAAGTCCCAGAGCAGGTGACATGAACAGTCATGGTCAAATGAATTTGACAGCTAGTGGGGAATGGACTAGAGTGGGGAGAGACTTATAACAGAAAGACTATTAGGCTACTATAATAGCCCAGGTATCAGGTAATGAGGGCCTGCACCAGACTGGTGGCAGTATCAGAGGAGAGAAGGAGCATATGTGACAGATATTACAAAGGTAAAAATCAACAGATTTTGGTAATCAAGTGGATATGGGAGGTCTGAGAATGAGGAGTCAAGAATGTCACCATGTTTGCGAGCATGGTTTACTGGGAAGATGATGGTGTGCTCAATAGAAATAGGGAAGTTTGGGGGGTGTGGTTTATACATATAATAAATTATACTTCTTGTACTTGTCATTGATAATATGCTAGTGTTTTCCTATGCCATATGTTTATTTATGTGTGCATATATAAATATATATGTATATATAGGAGGGTGAGATATATGAATATACATATATTCATATATCTCACCCTCCTTCATCTAAATCTATGATTTAGCCAAACTGGCCTTATCACTGTCCCTTACACATTCCATCTCCTGTCCTTGTATAGGTCTCTTCCCATGCCTAGAATCTGCTCCTCCCTCATCACTGCCTTTTAGAATTCCCAGTTTTCTTTAAAGTTCAGCTCAAGTACTACTTCCTGCTGAAGGCCTTTCCTGATTTCTCCCTCATTCACTATCTACCAGTGCCACCACCCCAGAAAATTGATATTGATCTTCTATTTACTTTACATATATTTTTTGATATACCTATATATGTTAACATTATCTCCTTCTGATAAAATGTAAAGTCCTTGAGAGCAAGGGCTATTTCATTATTTTTTATTGTCTTCCCAGAACCCAGCACAGTGTCTGGACATAGCAATCACTTAATAAATTATTGCCTGCTGTTCAGCAGATTGCTATATCCCTCTATTTGTCTTTGTATTCTTTGGAAATTTTGATATTCAATGATTCACAGGTATATATCACCATTGGGAAAATACTGATACTTAAAAAGATACGGTTTTATTCTGTTTTTCATAAATAATTCTTGTTTTCCCACTTGCTTTTCACAAATGTTTTTGAATATTCAACTCATCTTTTACTTCCTATAAATATGGTCACAATTTAGAATTGTTTCTTTTCATACAGAGCAGAGGTTCTTTACTTTGTTTATGTCAGGGACCATGTGTGTTTGTCCTTCATTGCTGAAGAAGACCATGCCATCAGAGAAATGGTGACATGACTTGTATTTGACTTTGTTTTGAGTGAGGGAGGGCTGTGCAGGTCACCAGCCTCACTTCTCCTCCAGAGCCATCTGAATCCAGTGACCAGATATTCATCAGGATGACTGGAGATGACCCAGGATGAGGCAGTTGGGGTTAATTAAGTTACTTAACTTGCCCAAGGTCACACAGCTAGTGAGTGTCAAGTGTCTGAGATGAGATTTGAACTCAAGTCCTCCTGACTCCTGAAGTAATTCTCTATCCACTGCACCACTTAGCTGCCCCTCAGAGACCATGGAGGCAATATGGCAAAGTCTATAGATCTAGTCTCAGAGTACCATATATACATATGTGTGTGTATACATATATGTATGTATGTATACACACACACACACATATATATGTATATACATAAATAGGCTTAGAAAAGAAATCAAATACATTGAAATATAGTTTTGAAAATAGCAAAATACAAGTTCAGGAAACCCTGGTTATTTCCTAACCAATTCTCATTACATATTCACTGTAGTGCTTTTAGCTCTAAAAGTGTTCAAGTCTGGAAGGAAGGAACAATACCCACCCAACAGTTCTGATGCCAAAATTTCTGCTAGAGGATAATCTATTCCCAAATTGATAAAGATACCAAGTCTCACGTCTATTAGCTCTTTAATCAAAATACTCTAAACTGAAAAGCGAAGGAAAGAAAAGTGCCATCAGACTTATTTCTATACCTAGAAGAACTATTATGTTTAAAAGACAACAGAGTTTATTATGTTAAATTGCCCATAAAGTCAGTTAGAAATATCTCTGAGTCAATCTATTTACCACAGATACTTATTTCAGCTAAAAATTGTAATTCAGTTCTGAAAAGCATCCAGTTCCACGAAGAATTTCATTAAAATTTGGTAGAGATCATTTTTTTTGTTTATCTTTGCTGTTATATTAATTTTTTTCTTTTTTTTATTGCCTTTTGTCCAATTGCAGCTCTCAAAATTCTGGAGTTCAAGCAATCCACCAGCCTCTTTCTCTCCCAGTGACAGGTACCACTGAGGCATGCTCAGCCATTCGTTATAATTTTTACCACAGATGAAAAAGTCATGGTTTTTCACTCTCCTTTTTCTACTACTCATCTTTCTTCTCCTCTTTCCCCTTTTTTCCCCTGTAATCCAAAATTGGTTTATTAGATTGCCCCTCAATATTCCCAAGTGATTTTTGAAGCACCATTTTTAAGTATTCAATTATTCCCATTTAAATAGATTATAAGCCATTTTGACATTTATTTATTTGAAGTCAATTTATCTATTAAATGTATTCTTCTATCAGAAATCAGAATCATTTTTCCCTGGTTGAGTAATATATCTTTGTAATTCTGTGAAAAATAAATTCCTAATTCTACAGATTAAGAATACAAGTGTGTATAAAAGAACAACGTGATTCTGGTTCCAGGGCTCATATCCTTCATTTTTTAGTTTCTGAGTTTTTCATCTGAAATTTTTTAGTATTTCACTAATTATTAATAGTGAATTTATAAAATAGCAAATTGCCAGAATTTTCCTTTAATTTTACTTTTCCTAAACTTCAAGAATTACCTTTGTTACCTATTTTCTTTCAGGACATTCAAAAAAGCATAGGATCAAGTTAATCTAGTGTCCTAAAGGAAACATTATTTCAAGTTTCTAAATTCTAGTGTTTACTATTTCCAAATGTTTCTTTATCTCATTTCTTATTTTTGCAAGTCATTTTCAAATGCAAAATTTTTTGGCATTATATTTCTTGATACATATTGTTAAGTTAAGAGCTCAAAGTTTCATCCATAAAGAAGCATTTGTTTCATGTTCCTCCTCATTTACCAGCTGGCCTATTTCTCCCTAGTCTCCCTTTTCTGTGATATATATAGTTAATAAAGATTTAGGAAAGCATATTCATCATAGAGTCATAGAACTGTAGACTCATGGGATTCCAACAGCCCTTGAGAGGTCATCTAGTCCAAGTGCTCGTCTCTAGTCAGTTTCACTCCTAAACCTTTCCTGAAAGCCTGAAAGCAACACTGTTAAAATTCTCCAAAGGAGGAAACATCATACCTTACCTTGAAAACCCATACCAATATTTAACAGTTCTCACTGTAAAGATACTTTTATTTAAAAGTAATCTAACTTCTTCCTGTTGTAATTTAAGTCCGTTTTACTTTAGTATAAGCTAATATTTGCTTCTGTGAACAACCCAGTACTATATTTAGAAAATAAACAGTGTACACATGCGGGAAAGTACAGCTTTGCAATCAGGAAATCCTTTTTCTAGCAAATCTGATCATCTTGAAGACATCTGAAAATATCATTAGTGAATAATAAGAACATGACCCATTATTTCAGTCTAATAGGGACATTATGAGGATCTTTTAAATTGCATCAGGTTTCTAAGGACATTTTCAGATATCTATGATGAGGAAGTTGATTCCATTTTGAATAACAATCTATAATATACAGTAAATACAGGATAGATAGACCTATATAACTTTCAATTTTCATTCTAATACTGTGTGTATCATCTTAAATTATTAAAGTATGGCAAGTTCAAGTACAAGTGATTGGAATTATAGGTATAGTCCTTTCCATTTATACTGGAAGGATAATAGCTTTTACTTCCTTGGTCATTTAGTGTTTGACCTTTTCTCTTTTCTCCCTATGGCCTCTTCTTTTCTGAAATACATTATCTCCTTCTGCCTTTTAACTTTCTGGGTTATAAAAGAAAATTGATATGAAATTGATGCTGGCTATAGCTTTAGTAAAGCAAAAGAAGACAACATTATTAATTACAAAAGCATGTGTGGAGAAGGGTTCAGCACAGTCAAGGAGGACTTCAAGGACCAAGAAAGAAAAATGAAGACAGATCTGACACAGGTGATCATTCAGAGATCCTAATTCAGAATGCCCCCATTTCTTTATAGTTTGATTACTCTTCCATCTCTGATAGAGATATCTTTTCCTCATGGAAAAAAATAACCCTTAAACGCTTGTCATGATAATCTTTTAAAAAAAAAGTAAACTAATTAACAGGTGTATCTATGTATTTTAACAAAACTGGAAATAGCAGAAAGATGCAAAACTCAAAACCAGAAATTATTCCCAGGAATATTAGATGGTCAGACTATCTGACTTCACTGAGTTTGCTTTGCCCTGTGGGGGGGGAAAACTATTCAGGAAGAAAAGCTCACTGTAACAAAAATAATAACATTAACAACAATAATATGAGAGACAGAGAAAGACAGAAAGAGAGAGAGAGAGAGACTGAGGGAGACAGAGAGAGACGGGGGGGGAGAGAGAGACAGAGATTGAGAGAGACAGAGGGAGAGGGAGAGTGAGAGAAAGGAAAGGCAGAGAGGGAGAGAGAGAGAGAGAATGAGAGAGACCTCATCTCAGATCTGCCCTTATGCAGAGGCAGAAGCAGCTATACAATTCAGGCATTTTAGTGTTCCTTCTCCTCTAACTTGAAGGCATTCCAACATCAGGATCACACACAGACCGGCCGCAGGGTAATATGCATTCCAAAGAAGCTCTTTAACGTGAAGTCAAGGTAACTGAGAAAAAATGGACTAATCTCAAGTCAATGATCAAAGCTGCATTTTGTAAGATCAATAAGCAACTTCAGAATCCAAAATTTCTTGATGGGAAAGAAATAAACTTATTTTCAACTCAGTCATCAAGATCCATAGGAGTAGATCTGAACTAGAGGATTTACAACACCTACGTGAGTTAAGAGCTAATCCTTCAAACAAGGACAAAAACAGAATTCATACCATTTAAATGGTAAGAAAGCCACTAATTCTTTATGAGGAATAATCAGCAAAGTCCTAGTTATCAGAGCCCCAGGATGTCCAAAACTTTTCATGTAAAACTCTGTCATCTTAGAGAAGAGCCAGCAAGCTACCTTGGGTAAAGCATGGTTAAAATAAATCTGATTATTTAAAACATTTTTTTCAAGTACTAGCATGAATTTTTTTTTGCCTTTTGAGTTCCAGATGCTTAAATGAAACATTCATGCTTTAAATTCAAAGTCAGACTGTCAAATCATTTCACTTTAATAAAAATTTGAATTACCTGCCTTAGGGCATTATTTAATATCAAATAAAAAAAGTACACATTCATGAGTCTGATTTCCCAAAGTAATTTTTATGTAGAACTAAGACTAGATTTGTATTACACATTGCAAGATTAAAGGAACAAAGTACGTAATCACAAAAGCCCATGAAATGAGAGTTTGAGTCACTACAGAAAGGACTCCTAAAATTATATATAGGATACAGATTTATTCATACTACTTTGAAAGATTCCAGGGGAAAACTAGTATCTCAATAATCCTTACCAGCAGAGTTGAAGGATACTATGTTCCCTATACCAAGATTGAATTGGAATCTAAATAGCATATAGTTTTAAATTTTTGAAAAATTATAACATTTTTAAACTACTATTATTTAAAATATATGAAATACATTGATATATAAATGTTTCAGTTCACTATACTACTGTTATCTTTGTTTTTAATAAGTATAACTGATAGATCAGCTAATTCTATTTAAGAAGAAGTGATCACTGACCTAGGGTTATATAGCAGCCAAACCCTCAGGTATGATTTTTATATAAAAATATCCTTTATGACAACTGATACTTACACACTTCACAAGAGAACCAATCATTTGCCTGTAAGATTACATCTATGACCAGTACAATCACATAAATAGTTTTGTTCAGTAACTTGCTAAATAACAATGTCAAAAAGGGCAAAAGGTGGGGCAACAGATGCTTACCAATGGTATTCACTAGTTTTGTGGAATATATTCTATTCAAAATCTGCAAAAAGGAAGAATGCTTTCCTAAGAAATTTCATATATGCTCTCATTTGAGGATAATATTTTATTGATTGCATGAAACCTTGGAAAACTACAGGGGTTGAGCAATGAAATCCATGGTCACTTAAAAGAGACTAGCTTGGCCATCCACATGAGAAAAAAAAGGCAGATGAAAAATTCATATTGCCCTGTATAGTTGAACAGACAACCCATTGAAGTATTCCACTGGTGTATATTTCTTTGACAGACTCTAAAGAAGGACCATATGTCTAAGTCCTGAATTGAATAAGAGAACAGACTGTGTTGGATTTGAAAAACCATAAAACTATTTCATCAACTCTATCCATGGTAATCACTATCACAAAAGCTTATCTTCTCACTGAATCAAAGAATTTAAAAGCTGAGGATTGAACTTGCAACACATACATAAAAGATTACCCACAATAACAGATGAAATAATTGATCTTCAATCCTTTTCTAGAATACCTCCAACATGGGAGAACTCATGTGAATCAACTAGTTCCACTTTTGGACAGCTCTAAATGGTTATAAATTACTTTGTTTTTTTTGCGGACATCAACCCTAAAGATGACTCTATGCAACCTCCTAGTTTTCCTTACTAGGACCAAACATAACACATTTAGTCCCTTCTCCCCAAGACAGCTCTCCAAATACCTGAACATAGTTATCAAGCGGAATCTTCTTTTCTTCAAGCTGAAAACACTGAATTCCCTCAACCAATCCCAATCCTCCTATGTCATAAACTCAAGGTCCTTCCCTATTCTGGTTGCCCACTCTTGAACATTCTCCAACTTAGCAGTATCTTGAAACTGTGGTGCCCAAAGCTGAACAAAATACTCAAAGTGAGATCTGATAAAGGCCAATCACAATAAGATCATCACTTCCCTATTCCTGGAAACTATGTTTCCTCCTAATATAAGCCAAACTTGCTTTCATTCTTGTAGCTACCATATACAATTACTGGTTCGTATTGGGCTTGCAGTCCACTAAAACCTCCAGAAGATTTTCAAAATAACTGCTGTCTACCCAAGCCTCTCCCTTCTCATAACTGTGATGTTGATCACTTTTTTAACCTCAGGGTAAATCTTTAAATTTATCCTTATTGAATTTCATTTTATTATTAACTCCAATGTTCTAGCTTGCTAAGAACTATTCTGGATCTTGACTCTCCATGTTAGGTATCTCTCCAAGCAATCTGGAAATTTGAAGAGTGTGTCATTTATTGCTTTATCTAAATCACTTAGAAAATTATAATGTGATGTAAGACCAAGAACAGATCCCCAGAACAATTCACTGGAGACTTCCTGCCATATATTCAGTTTCAACTGAACTGTTAACAACTATTCTTTGAGTTCAAACAACCAGTTTTTATTTCATTTGATTGTATTACCTCTCCTTCTTCTATGAGCATATTATAAGATATTTTGTCAGAAGTGTTGATGAAATATACTTTAGCTGTATACTCAACAGTCAGTGTAGTAATCCTGTCAACCAAGAGAATAAAGTTAGTCTACTACCACATGTTCTTGATGAAGTCATGCTGGTCCTTTTACATCACCAATCCCTTACCAGATATTTGCCAAAAAATCTCTTTAATGATCTTTTCTTGAATTTTCCCAAGAAGAGAAATAAAGCTCACTAGACTATATTTTTATATTCTGGTCTCTTCCTCTTTGGTACAATATGCCCTCCAAACTTATGGGATCCATATATTTTCTAAGATTTTGCAAACAGCTAATGGCTCAGCAATCACCATTTCCAGAACTTTAAGGACCCAAAGATGTGGTTCATCTGAGGCAAGGAACTGAAATTTATGAAGTACAGCTAAATGTTCTTTAATATCTCCTTACTTATCTTGAATAGCACCTTTGTTGACCATTTTTGCTATGGCATTTCCAGGGTGGCAGAGAAAACCAAAATCAAATGAGAACTGAGTAATGCTTCCTTCTCTACATTGTCAGCTATCTTCGTCCTGTCTAATCCAAGCAAAAATCCCATCCCTTATTATTCTCCCCTTAAAAAAAACACCTTTTATTTGTGTTGTCCTTAACTTTCTTTATGAAAACTTTAGCATTGTTGACAGTCATATTATAGGGCTGTACCAGACTCATATCCATCTTCTGTAACTTAGATTGGCTTCCATCTTCCACACATTTCTTTTTTTAAATTTAAGTTCCCTGTGCATCCACATTGGTATTTTCAGACAAATATCATTTTATTTTTCTCATTAGTTTTACTTCCCTTTATGAACTTAGAATTTCAATTGCTGAACATCTCCCAACCCTCCTCAACTAACTTCCCCAGAACATTTTAATCAATAGGATACTATCTATAATTTCTTTGAAATCTGCTTTCCCAAAATCTAAGGATCATGTCTCTACTCAGTTTTCCTCTCCTTTATCATAAACTCTAGGATGGAATGATATATACCATCACCTCCATTTTCCAATGACAAAAACACTTCTATCTCTCACTCTTTAATCTTCATTCAAATAAATACTGCTCATCTTCTTCCTTCTGCATATTCAATTTTCTCACATGAATAGATATGATTCTACCCAACCCCTCTTTTACCTATCCTGCTTCTTTTTAATAAAGTATTATCAAGCCAGGGCCATGTCCCAAGTCATTGGTTTCATCTCACCAAGTCTCAGTGACACCTGCGAGGTCAAATTTGGCTTCTTGTGTTAGAACCTCTAAGAGTTCCCTTTCTTTATTGCCTAAACTTTGGCCACTTCTGCTTAGGTTCTTTAGTCTTTGGGTTTTATTGCTGGGTCTTTTTTTAGGTTTTGTCTCCTGTAAATTTTAATGCCTTCTAATACCTATTTTGGGGCATACAAAGGAAGTCTTCTTCCTCTCCTTTTTAGGTTAAAACCCTTTGAATTAAATTTGGATTAAAGATATATGGGAAATACTTTATAACCAGACTTTGTTAGGTATACTCCATCTCTGACCAGTAATCTGTCAATCCTTTATTAAATCTATGATTCAGTAATACTATTTTTAGATGTTTACATTCTTAGTGAGCTATTCACTTCTCAAATTAACATTTCTCTTCCGCATCCCTTACTTAGACAACAGGAAAGAAAACCCAGGTCGAGTCCCTCTAGCGTTCAGTGTCCTGCTTCAAACTTCAAAATCATTGGCAGTACTTTAGAGGTTCCTTCTGGCAGAACCACTTGTGCTCACTTTCATCCCTAAAGTGAGTAGATGTCATTCATTTGGATGTCTTAAGAGATTCTTTCTTAAGACATAGCTATTTGTCCTGAGAACCTCTCTGTTGTTCTTTTTAGGTCAACAAATAGGTTCCTCAGGATCAATGAGTATGAAAGCATGAACTACTAACTACTGACTCCTAGCCTGAGTGTTATATTGGCATCCAGAAACACTTCATTTTTTAAAAAGGCCAAAAAGCCTTCAGTGAATTGATTAGACATTCTATTGACTATTTTTAGATAAAATGGTACCGCATGACTCCCAAAATTTACTCCTTCATTCCTATTCACATGCTCTTGATTGGAAATAGAGGATGGCATGAAGCTGTACTGAACAAGTCTTCTATAAATTTATATTATCTAATTCCAAATGGGCCCTGACTACAGCAAGTCTTCTCCCAGTTTCTAATGGATTCCTTATTCCACTCACCAAAGAGGCTATTCCAAATGTTCTCTTCTCTTTCCAAGCTTCCAACACTATTCCCTCCCCTCCTCCCCTTTCAGCTGAGGATCTTTCATACTTCAACAACAGTAAAAAGTCCTTTTACTTCTAGCTCCCTTTTCTCCTCTTCTGATCTCATATCTCCCTTACATTATCCCCTATTTACTGCAATTCCTGAAGAAAACATAAATCTCCTTTCCACGGCTGACTCCAGTACAAGTAACCTTGACCCCATTCTCTCCCATCATTTCTACACTCTGCCCATCTGTACCCATCAACTCTTCCCCATGTACGGGTTCTTTCCCTGCTATCTACAAACATGCCCAAATCTTTCCTATCCTTAAAAATTCTCCTTCAACCCTCTAATCCATGTAATCTTCCTATATCCTCCCTTTCTTGACTAAGGGACCTCCAATTTCAGAGATGCTTCAACAAATAAGCCTCTTTTCCCTGCTTTTCTCATTCTTACTACTTAGAATAGAATGAAAGGTGAAGTCTGTTAACCAGCATAGGAATTAAATAGTAAGAAGTAGATTGCTAAGGTGACTTTGTCTTTATTATCTAAGAAACTGTTACAGAGTTTTTTCCCTTGTGAAAAGCAGTGGTTTTATCAGTAACCTTGAAGTACGAAAGCAGCTATGAGGTGCCTTCTTTCAAAGAATCTCTAACCTTAGAGGTCATCTAAACCAATTTCTTCATTTATAGGCAAGGAAATGGAGACCAAGAGATGCCACGTGATTTGCCTAAAGCTAGATATGTACTAAACGTGAGAGGCAGGAGGACATGGACCCAGGCCTCTCAGCTCCAGCATGATTATGTATGATGCTTCTGAAAGAGAGGAAGGAGCCAGGCTTCTCCAACAGAAGAAAATATAAAAAGATAAAAGTTTAACTGGCAGGAAAACTGACGAGATGAGGAAAAATATTCTTAAAAGAGCTTCACACACAAGTGTGACGATAGTGGAGTGATGATACCACCTTGTGACCGTTTCATCTTTCCTACTTCCCTGTGGGACAAGAAAGGAACAAAGGAATTCAAGTGAACCCTACAGAGCTTTTATAGCTGCTCAGTAATGGTAGAGAGGCCAATGAAGGCCAAGCCTCTCACTAGGTCTATCAGCCTACGAATAGACTGACTTTGGTTATAACGAAGGAAAAATTCTAGTATCATGCTTAGTGCGGTAAAATGTTCACAATCTATGTGAACATAGGCTTCTCAAATAGAAAAAAAGAGAAAGCTTATATTTTGGTGCAGCAGGAAAGCTAGATCTATATGTCAGTTCTAACATTTGCTAGTGGTATGACCACAAGAAAGTCATCTCTGTGAGCCTCAGCTTCCTCATCTGTGAAGAAGTGAAAAAGGGCTGACCTCAAAAGGTTGTTTTAAGAAAAGTGCTTTGCAAAAGTGCATTACTGTTATTCATCATTACAAAACCTACCCACCAATACGAGGGCAATTTTCTGGTTAAAGTTTATTATTTTCTCTGAACGTTTTTCATATATGCTAAGAATTCGTGTTGTTTTAGAGCATAAGCTATTCAAGAATCAAGATTATATATATGTTTGTGCATATATGTATATAGGTATGCATGTTTGTATGTATGTATTAACTACCTGCTCTGTGCCAAAGAATATTAAATGTTAGAGCTGTGAGTTCAAATAATGAAATAAATTCTACTCACAAGGAGTGGATCTTCAAATGGAAGAGATAAGTAGGTATAAAAATATGTACAGCCCAATATATGCAATGATTCTTTGCTGTTGTCCAGTTGTTTCAGTAATGTCCAATTCTTCATAACCTCTTTTGGGGTTTTCTTGGCAAAGATAGTGGAGTGGTTTGCCATTTCCTTCTCTAACTCATGTTACAGATGAGAAACGTGAAGTCAACAGGGTTAAATTACTTGTCATGACTTCTCCAGGCTTCTTTGTAACAAAATGGAACAGTGACTTCAGACTCATTTTGCATTTCTCAGAACACAGTAAAACAGTGAGGGTAAACTATGATCTTCCTCCTCTGAACATGGCAGAGCTTGGAGGAAAGTCTATAAACTGACAGTTTCTAAGAGTCAACCTC
>CM053773.1:26017327-26080150 GCA_028658325.1 Potorous gilbertii | reverse complement strand
TGTTTATATATATATATATATATATATATATATATATATATATATATATATATATATATATATACATATATATGCATCATCTGTTGAGAGGAAAAGGAAAGGTTTCATGTAGAAGATTGTGACTGAGCTATATTTTAAAAGGAGATACAATCTATGAGGTGGTGATAAAAAAGTAATATATTCCAGGTATACAAGATGGCTAGTGCTTAGGTGTGGAGACAGGAAATGGGAAATCATGCAAGGAGCAGAGAGAAAACCAAACTGCCTGGGGGAGGGGAGTAATATCTACTAAGACCAAAAAGATCTGTGGCAGCCAGGCTGTATGGGGATTTAAAAGTTAAACATAGGAGTTTATATTTTATCTGGAGGAAATAGGAAGCTGCTAGAGTTGATTGGGTAGAGGAATCACATGGGTCACATGGTTAGATCTGTGCATGAACAGAATTACTTTGGTAGTAATGAGTAGAATGGACTGGAGTGAAGAATGATTTGAGGCAGAGATCAACTAGGAAGCAGCTGATATAATCAAGACAGGAAGTAATGAGGCTGGGACTAAGATGGCAGCTGTGTGAGAGCAGAGACGAAATCAGATACGAGGAATGCCACCAAGATTTTTTTAAATATTTGGTAACTGATTTGAAATGTGGTTGAAGTTAAGTGAGGAGTCCAGGATATATATAAGGTTATAAGGCTGGGAGACTAGAAGAATGGTGGTACCTCTGAAAGAAATAGGGGAGTTTAGAAAAGTAAAGGGTTTGGAAGAAAGATAATAAGTTTGGTTTTATGCATGTTGAGTTTAAAATGACTCTGGAACAGCCAGTTTTAAATGTCCAATGGGAAACTGGTGGTATGGTACTGAAGCTCCAGAGAGACACTGGGGCTAGATACACAGACCTGGAAGTCATCTGAATAGAAATGATAATTAAACCCATGGAGCTGATGAGGTTATCAAGACAGAAAATGTAGAAGAAAAATAGGAGAGGACTTAGGAAAGAATCTTGAGAAACACCCAAGACTAGAATGGGTATAGATGTGAATAATGAGCTAGTGAAGGAGACTGAAAAAGAGAGGTAAGACAAATAATAATAGTCAATATTTTATATTACATAACTATATTATATACATAATAAAATACATAATTATATATATTACTATGAATAAGTCACTGTGCTTTTCAATGAATTTCTAATTTGATCTTCACAATAGCCCTGGCATATGGGTGCTATTATTGTACCGATTTTACAGATAAGGAAACTGAGGCAAACAGAGGTTAAGTTACTCCTCTGGGGTCACATAGCTAGCAAGTGTGTGAGTTCAAATTCGAACTCAGGTCTTCCTGACTCCAAGCCCAGTATTCTAGCCACCTCACCCTCTCAGCAGACTGAGTAGGAGACTTATTGTCAAGAAAACCGTGCCAGGAGGGTTTCCGGAATCAAAAGCAGTTAGTAAATCCAGAAGGATTAGGGCTGAGAAAAGACCATCAGATTTGGAAACTATGTTCAGAATTGATATAATACTAATAGTTAATTAGCATTGACAGATTGATTTAAGGCTTGCATGGGTTTTACACAACTCTCATTCAAACCCCATAACCATCTTAAGAGGTGGAAGTTATTTCTGTTCCCATTTTATGGATGAGGAAATTAAGGCAGATATTAAGAAACTTGGCCCAGGTCACAAAAGTTTTTACACTTCATCCCTTTATGCACCATGCCACCCAGTGGCCTCCAGCTTATATCTTTGGAAAGAACAGCTTCTTTGGGGTGATGAGGTCCAAAGGCAGATTGCAATGTTAAGAAGTGAGGGAAAGGAAAGGAAGTGGAATTGGTCAGTGTAGTCAGATCTTCTAAGGAGTATGGCTGAGAAATTAAGGGGAGACGTAGCACAACAGCTTGGGGGGGGATGGTAGGGTCTAGTGAAGGTTTAAGGATGGCGAGAGAAGGGCACATTGGATGGGAATAGGAAAGAAGTTAACAGCAATCTATGTAACTCAATCTCTACTATATATAATGAAGTACCCAATGCATACAGGTAACAAATGCTTCTCGATGTATTGTTGAATATATCCAGAAATATTTTCCTAATTTATCTCTCTATTTTTCCAATTTTGAGCTGCAATTAGAAGCACTATATTGACCCCAATATAGGATACTCTTTATAGTTGCCCCTAGCCATCGAGACCCCCCTCCATAAGCACGGTGATAATGATGGTCAAAATTCAAAATTTCAGACTACATTGATTTCCTATTATCCATTAGCAATACTTCTTTTGTTCCCCTTTATCTACGCTTTTTATCTTTTGGGTGCTAAATACTGTAACTTCAGCGTAAATTATAGCAAATTACCGAGGAGTCATTTCCCATCATCGTTTCCTTACTGCAGCATGCTTACATGTAACATCACTTGTATCACTATCAAGGCAAGAATCATATAGAAATAAATCAAAGAAAGGAAAAAGAAAGACTACATTTTCCGATACAGAAAATATCAGAATGAATGAGGCTCTCAGATGTCACAAGTTTTGTCAAAATGAAATTTTTTACTTACTGCTAAATTATGTTGATCATCATGAGTAACTTGTATTATTACAGGCTACATTTTCTTGAATGATCCACATACCTGGATGAAGATTAAGTCATTGTTGATCTCTTTGGCTACTGGAATGCAGCTCGGATTACTCTGTCACTAAGTGGCTGAGTGGGTCTGAAGTTGTCTCCTAAAATTCCATCACAGCCCTCTAAGAGTTCTGCACCTTTAACATGGGTCCTCAGTCTTCGAAATTCCTCTATCTAAAAATAAAACCAGACAAAATCAATTAATATTTCATATACAATTAAATAAATCCAGGGCATATAAAGTCTTTAAAAGATAGGTTATTTTCAACAGTCAATAACAGAAAAAAATCTGTTTATCCTTATTGGTTCCAAATAGGTCAATTTCTTCCCATCTAATGATGCTTAAAAGCGGAACAAAGCATATGCCTATCAACAGACAAAGACAATGAGAGCACAGATAACAAAGGCCTCTGTCTGCTCATCAGTCTTTAAACATTCCTAGCTTCTTCTATTGCTAAAGTTATACATGGAAAATTCTCTGTGTCTCACTTAATAACAACTTAATGACACCCATTAAGAAGGTAAGATTTTTTTTCTATTTGTACAACTTGTTAGATAAGTTTAATGACTGTTGTAAACAGGGTAAGATTTTCTCCATTTCCTAATTAAAAGATACAATGAAAATTTAAATTTCACATCTATATGTCTTAAGCTAAAGAAATAAACTTTAACTAATGGAGAAATGGTTTTAAATTTTTAGTATTTTATAACTAAACTATTTTTGCATAAGCATAAAGCTTTTCTTTATCAAAAGATACCTAAGACTTTTCATATTTCTTCTGCAGTCCTCAAAGGTCATATATCAAAAAATATTCTTAATATCTCAAGTTCATCTTTGTGATCTAAATCTATTTTAAAACCAATTAATTTTGTCTAGTAAGTTAGTTATACTTCTAAAGTTAAAATATTCCTTTTAAAGAGAAAATCTGAAAATCAACTATTTTGTTTTCACACTGCCAAAAATATATAATTTATTTTTTCCCCATTGAACTTTGCAGTTTTGAGGGTACAGTCTTAAAGTGAAAATATAGGGGGAAACTACTAGCCTATTTCTCCTGAATACTCCTGGATACTTAACTGGCATCATGAGAGTCTGATGGCTTGATTTGTAGAAGTGCCCAATTATATTTTCTCCAAGGATGGAGCAAAGGTAATCTGACCAAAGAATTCATCACAAAGTAACTAATGTAGTGGTAGACATTGCAAGCATCAACAAAATCATTTACATAGGTGAGATGTAGGTAAACGCATAGGTAAGGAGAGAGGAAGAGAGGAAGGGAGCAAGAGGGAGAGAAAGCAAGAGGGAGACAGATACAGAGAGACAGAGAAAGAGACAAAGCGAGAGAGAGATTCTAAATAAATAAAAACAGAAGACCTATGCCAGAATCATTTCAAGGTTATTACTCAACTAATTAATTGGTACTGGTTAAAATAAAACTTAAAAAGTCTACACCAAATTAGAAGAAAGGACAAAGATGAGAAAACACTATGCAATTACAATTATAAAAATTAAAATTATCTTTTGAAGAAGTTTTTTTACTTAAAAATTAGAAACAGATAAAGCTAAAGATATTGAATCTGATTATCCTAATTTCTTAGAAAAGCTAATGAATATAAAAGATACCACAATGAAGAGCCTAGAAAGCACCTTGGCTCCAAATGTTTCATCACCTTCCCAAACAGAGAGATACACAGATCTATCCCACAGGATTGTTATGGTGATTAAATAAGATAAAATATGTACAGTGCTTTGCAAACCTTAAAACACATTTTTTAATGTAATAAGATGAAACTGAATTTCAAAACAGAGTTTCAACCTTATCCTCAACATTTGCTAGTTACATGATCATGAGCAATTTAATTAATCTGTGTGAGTCTTGGTCTCTTCTCTATAAAAAGAGAATAACAAATTATGTACTACTTTTGTCATAGTGTTGTGAGAACAATGCTTTTCAACTTTAATGTGATACATTAATGTGAAGTTATTATTATTGCCAAGACAAACACAAACTTCAGTTTAGATGCAAAATGTTACAGAGGAAATTTGCAAATGATTACAGAAGTATCACCCAACAACTCCACACACAGAGAACAAGAAGAAATGGGAGGAAATAAGGTCTGCAGAAAACTAGTCAGTGATGAGATAAAACTAAGTCAGACTCGCCCCAGAATTTTTATAGATGAAATGAAGGATTCAATTGATGTGAAATCAAACAGATTTGTCATTATTTTTATGTCAATCCAGTCTCACCATCTGTGATGGTAGAATCACTACATTTGGAATCCACCACCTCAGTTTCCTAGAGAAAAGTCTCTCTTCCTCAGAAGCAATGAAAGGACATGACCAGAGAAGAAATCATGCTCAATAGGCAGGACAGAAGAACTGGCTGGGAAGAAGTGGGGGAATAAGAAGAAATGACAGCTCTCTAATCTCAGAGTTTACATTTCACTGGAGAGAGAATATAGTAGGACCTAGTATAATTGAAGAGCATGAGTGAAAGGAGCAAAGAGGAGATGAAATAGGAATATTTGAGGAAGGAAATACACCAAGTGCTCTCTCTACTGAGGAATCAGAGAAGGTATTGGCCACTTTTGAGCAAAGTCTTGAAGCAATATAAAAGCAGAAGTGTGCTAGTAAATGTTTAACTGGATCTCCATGGGGAGAAAATCTACACACAACACACTTTCAAGTTTAATCTCCATTATTAATATCTTCTCCATCACTTTTAAGTCTAGAACTTCAACAAAACAATAAACCAAGTCCTGATTTGCTGATTTTCAAGGTATAAATACTCAAACTGAACATTTAACAATCCTCTCTGGCGAGTTAACATGAGTTGGATCCAGCTTATTCCCCAAAAAATCTGAGAGACAGAGATGAGAAGGAACCATATTCTAGTCATGAGTTACAGGTTGAAGAAATATACCAAGAGAAGGAATGCCAAGTTTGGGGAAATATAGTAGTTTAGCTTTCCTGGAACAAAGACATGAAATGAGAATTGAAAGGTAAATAGGGACCAGACCATGAGGAGCTTTAAATGCTAGGCTGAGAAGTATGCATTTTATCCTAGAGTAGACTGGGATCATTAAATATTTTTGAGCAGAAGAATGACTTGGTCCAGCTCCTACTTTAGGGAGACGATCTTGGCATCTGGGTGGATATTAAAGAGATCTTGAGATCTGAAGCAGGAAAACTAATCAGGAGGTTATCACAGGAGTCCAGGTGAGTAATGATGAGGACCTCAACTAGGGAAATAGAAATAATAAATCATAATATTTATATAGTGCCTTAAGGTTTGCAAAAGATTTTATGAATATTATCTCAGCCTCACAACTCTGGAAGGTAAATGCTATTATTATTCCTGTTTTACAGATAATGAAATTGAGGTTTAGAGAGGTTAAATGACTTATCCAGGGTCCCACAGTTGGTAAGTATGAAAGGTAAGATCTGAACTCAGGTCTTCCTGACTCTGCTCCCAATACTCTATTCATTGCATCATGTCAGTGAGGTCATTGAGATTAATTTAATAGATGTTGTCATGGTCAAATCTATCAGACTTCACAATTAATTAAATTTGGGGGCAAAGGAAGGGGAAGTGTTAAAAAATGACTCCAAAGTCACTACCATGAATGATTAGAAAGATGCTGCTTCTTTCAACACAAGTAAAGAAATTTAGAAGCAAGGAAAATTTGGTAAGAAAGATGGTGAGTTATCTTTCAGGCATGCTTTCAAGTGGCTTTGGGACATCCAGGAAAATATGACCAGGAGCTAACTGGAGTCCAAGAGAGGATGAGTAAATAGATCATTGAGGGGAAAACCATAAAGACAAAAGAACACAGGACAAAGCCTTGGAGGACATCCTGTAACAACAAAGACCCCAACATATACAGCAGGGCCTACTATACAGATTCTTAGATCTAGGAAAGCAACTTCTGAGGGGTCAGCCATCAAGCACATATATCATTCATTTAGTTCAGGGGAAAAAGTCAGCACCCTGAACTTCAGAGAAAATACAGCGAAATAAAAAATCAATGGACAGGGCTTCCAACTGTCTGGCCATAAGCAATACATACATCACAGATCTACAGACAGATCCAACTGTCTGACTATTACATACATTCATAGTTACCAGAGAGAGAAGCATCAACATTTGGGTTTTCAAACCCAAGGGGTTCCTTAGTGGCTACCCAGAGTCTTATCTGGCCAAACAAACACTGCCAATCAGTAAGCTCCAAAGGAAAACCTCATCTCAGAGTATTTATAAACTTTGCAGAGGTAGAGAGCATCACCATCCTTCAGACCCAATGCCTCATTAGAAATTAACCAGAGGTGTGGGTCTTCCCCAATCAAGCTTCCCTTAATGGGCAGGCCCATCAATGAGTGGGGAAGATCTTTAACTCTCATGATTACATTACACACCCATACATAAGACACAGAAGATGCATAATGGCCCAGCAAAGGAGACTGATAAGTAGTATTCAGACAGGTTGGAGGAAAACCAGAGTTCTCATAGCTGTGACATGGAAATAACTATAAATACTGTCACAAAACATGAAATGTAGAGCAGTAGGAGCTTGGTTTTTTTTTTCAAGAGATATTCTACTCAGAGTGCCTGTTTGAAGCTTCTTTTGAAAACAGATTAATTTTATATTTTCTTAATCTAAATTCAAAATAAATCTTCAGGTTTCAGGATGCAACCTCAGACAGTTTTCACGAAACAAGTCTTTTCTACCAGAGAGTAACTAAATCGACAGCCCAACAGTCCCAAGTCACTGTAGTATGGGAGGAACTATTTCACAAGAAACCCTGCTCTCTGATCATGGCAACACTTTGAAGGCTTTCAAACATCAACAGAGATTGGGGGGGGAGCCTCTTTCTGAAATGTCAATTTCTCTGAAATATCCACCCCTCAAAATCCTTTATCAACTTCAAATGGTTTCAAGTGCATGCTGAGTTATCCTAGTTCTAGTTTCCTGAATGTTACTGCACTGAAAAAAAGATATAATGATAATTGAACAGAATAGTATGTCAGGATAAAAGTCTTCACCAAAATATAAATGTCAAGATAATGCACGAGACCATCACTGTCACATGCCTTTGTATATATGACTTTTCTACTCTGCCAAAAAAATTAACTAAAATTCAAAAATAGCATAAAAATTCAACCTTTCTATTAGAAAGGCTCCTGCTCTGACAGGTAGTACACAGACTAGTGGCAGCTCACTGTAGCACAGATAAAAAACTACATGCTAATTGGTCTAAAATATTTGTTTCATGCCTCACTGACCCCCAAAAAATAGATTATTCATAAAAGTTCCTTTCTAAAATTGCCTACAATATATTTATGGAAGAGCTAGTTTGCAAGCAGCTGAGATTTGGTCCTAATTGGCTTCTGGGGTTTTGCTTTTTATCCATACATATGCCAACTAGTAGTTAAAAAATGACTTTCACTTGTATTTGGCATGCTAAAAGTTTAAGAAAATAGAAAAAGAGAAATCTATAAAAACGCTTTTGTTTCACCTTTCTTTAAAATGCTGTAACAATGAAAAAAATCAAAATGGTCTTTGAGTATGCTCTTCTATTATTCCTTTATATGTACTTGTTAATAAATTAAATGGTTTAAAGTAAAGTAAAATTCTGTAAATTTTCCACATTTATGTATACGTGGTTATTGATTATAGACTTAGAAACACATACGTGAGTGAGTATAAATTTTCTATCTATTCCCATATTTCCCACTTTCTGAGGATTCTCTATTTCATCCATCTAGTGCAGGGATGGGGAACCTGCAACCTCCAGGTCCCATGTGGCCACTCATAGATATCACTTGGTATGGTCTCCAAGAGTTACTCTTGTAGGGAAAAAAAAATCATACCCCAACCATCCTGGGGCTGAGCCTTTTCAAGTGGACATGCCATCTGTCACCTGTACCGGGCATATAACTATCATAGCTATCAAGTGGAAAAGAGTTGGCAGCTAAATTCCTAAGGCTATAGAATGCAGCTGCACAATGCAGGTTATCTGTATCCAGATCCTATGAAATAATCAAGCCCTATAACCCACTCTGGTGTCAGATATGTGGGATATTATCACTTCACCCTACCCCAACTCCAACCTAGAAATCTAAAGAGGAGACAGACAAGGCGGCATTAAGAGGTGGTGAAAACTCAGATGGCTATTTCTAAGACTTTAATACATATATACACACGAACATGAAAATTTTAGAATATGCTTTTCTCCCCTGCACTATTCTCTTGCTTCATTAATGGAATGGAATGGAAATTGGAGAGAGGTGAAAGAAGGAGAAATTGAGGAAATGATTGAATGTGAAATATGAGATAAGCAGAAAAATATATAAGGGAAGGGCAAAAAAGAGAAAGCAAAAAGGAAAAAAAAAGCCAAGGAAGAATGATAAGCCCTGTCTAAATAATTTATGGATAGAGATCTGATGAAAAATATATTCTGGGCTTGGAATCTCATTTGCCAATCAGGCAACATTCTTGCTGAAAAACAGTTTTTAATCTCAGCTTCCTAATGTTTAGGCTACTGTTTCATCTTAAAGTTATTTAATGCTTATGACCATAAATGACTTGGAAAGAAAGAATTATATTCTCATTCAAATTCTATATAGAACAAGTAATCCTTCCAACCTTTTTTTTCTGTTCTATGACATTTTAACCAGTATTAATATAAAAATTTAACTAAACAGGAACTTCCAGTTCCATATTCTATCAATTCTTGGTTCTACAGGAGATATAAACGCTCTGTAATGTACTTAATTGTCAATAGTACAGCACAGTAGAAAATTGCTTCTTAAATCAAGCTGTTTCGCAGTTTCCACAGTGAAGCATTATGAGGAATACCTTTTTTTTTTACCTTGGTAATGCAGATGCTGACTCTGTCCCTTAATGATATCCTACAGCAGACAGTGCAACTGAAGATGCTGACTATTTACCATAATAATACCCTGCAGCAATAGTTACATAAGTTAACCCTATGATGTATGAAGAAAAATATTTTCTTTTACGCAATTCAAATTTTTAATCTATCAAGTGCATCAGGTACCTTGGGGACATTGTCTGCCATTCTTGATTCCTTTGTTATTTTATATATCAATCAATTCTCCTTCTGCTCATCCTTTCTTTTCCTTCCAAACCAAATAATACTAGTCTTTTCAATTTTTTCTTGTATAGAATCCCATCTCCTGCCCATGTGTGCTATCATTTTTTATTGTCCTCTTTGGACCTTTCTATTTTTGCCCTGCCTCCACTGAAATTATATGAGAAGCACTGAATGAGGAATTCAAGTCAAGGATGTGCTGATTTATATGCTGCTATTATAATATTTTCTAGATTATTCTAAATTCCCTTCTTAATATAGCTGAACATTTTATTTGCCTTAAAAAAACACACTGCTGCACTTTGAGCAGATGTTTTCATGAAGCTGTGTGTTAATAGCACCTAAATCTTTATCCTGAGAGGTTATAGCTAACTTAGAAATCATCTATGTGCATGAGTAGTTGAAATTAGTACTTGTGATACACATTCCTTTGCATCTGGCTCCCCTCTATGAAGACGGAGTTTGTCCCTGGCAATAGAAAAGCATTACTTAGTGCTTTAGGGATAGATTTTGCCAATGGCCTCATTTCTCTGAAGTCAGGGAGAGCCAAATCCATAATGACATAAATCTAGCCCTTAGTTATTTTATTATATCACTGAATAGCATGATAGTAAAATACAATATCTCATGTATATATAATACCTTATATATAATTTCACATTAATATTGAAAATGTCATAATACCAAAGAGTCCTTTAATGAGATTCTAAATGGGATGGGGAATTTTCTCTTCCATAACTCAGCAAATTAAATCATAGTGCTTTTCATGAATTAAAGTCCATGTGGCTACAGAGCCAAGACATTAGGCTTCTTCATAAAGAGATTTCTTTGCCTATAGAACAATGCCAAGCAAGTGAGAGCTAGGTTTCTATTCTTATCCAAAATATATTAGCAGACATATATTGGATTGTGTCTACTCATAAAAGTAGATTATGTCTATAGTGACCATAGAGAGGAAAAGAAAAATTAGAACATGACATGGATGATATTATTGAATCAGAATTTTATTTTGATATGGCATGGTTTAATTCATATATTAAAGGGATAAACAAGTTATTGCATCTCATATGATCACAAAGAAGAAGACAGTCTCTGAATCTTATGGTACCCTAATACTACCACTTGATATGTCCACAAGAGCATAAAAACAATAACTCACATTTCCACAAAGTTTTAAACTTCACAAAGCACTTTTCTCTCAACAACCCTGTGAGGTAAGTAGAATGTGTATTATCATTTAAATTTTGCAGAGACTTTATATTCCAGTCTTTATATTCCCAACACCTAACATAAAGTGAGTGCTTAAATTAATGTTTGTTAAATGGATAGATAAATTAAAAATAGATCATCTGCCTCAAAATATGGTGCTTTTTTTTTTACTATATCATTCAATTTTTTGAAACCTGTACAAGTTACATCAAAAGAAAGACACTGATTGATTATAAATACCAATCTCAGTTCCAAAGATCATGATCAGTGGGGTGGGAGAGGGGGCTCAGTGGGTATAGAATGCAATATGCATTGGCAGATAGGATCATTGTGGGTTAGTTTTTTTTATTATCTTTTTTGTTACCAGAAACCATCAGTAAAAGGTGTCAGTATGTCAGGAAATGAGTGTGATATAAAAATTAAAAGCAATAATAAAAAGAGAAAATTTTATTGATTTCAAAATGCATTCCAATTCATGATTGCATGCAATCTTCACAATAAACCTTTCAAGTAGGTAGGCATTCTTATCCCTCTTTTACAGATGAGGATACTTGGGCATGGGGGAGTGAAGTAACAGAACCTGGGTTTTTGGACTCCAAGATTACAATGTAATTGGGAAATATTTAACAAAAATAAATAAAAATACAATACAACATAGATGGTGTTAATATATGGTGTTTTAATTCAGTAGGTGGGCCCCAGAGATCCTTATGCATGGTTTTGTGGACCTCAGTTTCTATGAAGTTGACACCACTGTTCTAAGCAACCATCTTGTTCCTGTTTAGTCATGACCTCACTTGGGGTCTTCTCAGAAGAGACACTGAAGTGGTTTGCCATTTCCTTCTCCAATTCATTTTATAGATGAGAAAACTGAAGCAAACAGAGTTAAGTAACTTGCTCAGGCTCACACAGCCAGTAAGTGTCGGAGGTCAGATTTGAACTCAGGAAGATGAGTCTTCCTGGCTCTAGGCCTAGCACTCTATCCACTCTACTATCTAGGTGCTCAAGGTAAACCTCTAGAACAGGCCTGAACAACCTGCCACACACAGCCCAAAGGTTGTACAGGCCTGCTTTAGACTAAATTATGGAAAAAGTGCTGACCTGCCTTTGTAGTGGGACTTCTGTCGACCAAGAGGTCTCTGTACAAATGAAATCACTGGTATAATCCCTCTGCTAGGTACAACTGGTAACACAATGGATTACAGCACTGAATTTGGAGAATCCCATCCCACCATTAGTAGCTGAGCTATCCAAGGCTAGTCATTCAATCTCTCTCAGCCTCCATTTCCCCATTTGTAAAACGGGGAAAATAGTAGCACCTACCTCACAAGGTTGTCATGGGGATCAAATGAGATGTGCTTTGAAAACATTAGCATTTCTACTAAGTAAAGGAAAAGTCTTAAAGGTTAGACTAAATTCAGAGTTCTAAAAATGAAGTATAACATTGAGATTGGGACAGACAAGGAGTAAACAGATGAGATAAACAGTAGAAGCAAAGGCATAAAGTTAAAAATTAACACTTGGCAGAACTTTCCACCCAATGTTTGTTGATGCAGACATCCCAGGTAGCAATCTGTCTGCACCACAAAATATGGTCAATCATCTGGGAAGAGCAAGGTGGAAGATACCTGCTGTACCATTTCTCCTTCCTAACACTGGTATCATGAAAAACCAAAGGCAATTTTCTTCCATACTGGCCATCATCCATCCCATCAGTCACTAGTCAGTTGCTCTGCCTTCCTATGTACTCTACTAGTATCACTCACACTCACCCCATACATCCCATCTATCACGAAGTCTTGTTGTTTCTACCTTCACAACATGTCTCATATATGTCCTCTTCTCTCCACTCAAACAACCACCACCCTGGTGCAGGCCCTCATGATTTCATGCCTGGGCTATTGCCTTTTGGTTGGTCTCCCTGACACAAGTATATATCTTCCATTCAACTGTCAAAGTGACCTTCCTAAAGCATAGGTCCAACTATGTCAGGCCCCTCTCCCCCCTCAATGAACTCCATATCTCCCTATTACCTGCAGGATCAAATCTCAAGTCCCCTGACTTTTAAACCCCTTCACAATCTGTCTCATTCATGCCTTTCCAGTCTTCCTACACTTTGTGTACCTTCACAGTCTGTCTACATTTTACTTGCCTTCATGTAATCTATGATCAAGCAACAATGGCCTCTTTGATGTTTCCTTGAACACAGTACTCCATCACCTGAGTCAAGGCCTTTTCTCTAGCTTTGCCCTATACATAGAACAAATGCTCTCCCACTTCACTTCTGCCTCCTGGCTTCCATCATGACACAACTCAAAATCCACCTTCTTTATGAGATCTTTTCTGCACGCACACGCACACACACACACACACACACACACACATACAACACTTTAAAGATTTCCTTTCAATTGTATTGTATATATCTTCTATATGCATCCCCATAAGAATATAAGCTCCTTGAGGACAGGGACTAAGTTTTTACCTTTCTTTACATCTTCAATGTTTAGCATAGCTCCTAGTACATTGTCTCTGTTCATCCATTCAATCATGTCCAACTCTTTCTGACCCCATGGACCACAGTGTGCCTGGCTCTTCTGTCCTCTACCCTCTCCCAAAGTCTTTCCAAGTTCATATTCATTGCTTCCAGGACACTACCTATCCATCTCATCAACTGCTCTCGCCTTCTACTTTTGCTTTTAATCTTTCCCAACATCAGGAATGTTTTCAATGTGTCCTGTCTTCTCACAGAAAGTACTTAATAAATGTTTATTGAGTGGTGGTGGTGGGAGAGGTGATCATGATCATGAATTGACTCTGATAGTAGATGATATTGTCTTTCTTGATTAATTTTTTTCCTTTCCATCCACCTTTATGTATCCACTTATCCTACCACATGACCTTCTATGTCCTATTTCAAGAGGATAACAAGCAGAGTCCTGTAGTCCATGGCAGATTTCAGTATGTCATGGTCAATATTGCAAGGACAGAGACTTTGGATAGGAAATAAGCCAATGTACAACCATGGAAAACCAGGCCCATCATTCAGTCATGAAAAGGAAGACCTAGCTGTCAAACATAGAGAGAGAAACCTTATGTCAGTAATCGTTGGCCACCACCTTGATTGAGGTTGGTGGTATGAAATTAGCTTTATGTAAATTAAGCCTTCTATACAAAGCAGTGTTAGAATCTGATCATTTTATTTTTGCCACTTGTAACTGTAAAGTGAAATTCCAGACCCTTTTGTCTGCCTATACATAATACACAGAAAAGTACGCCCACCTTGATAGTGAAATTAACCACCCTAAGCTGCCCATGATAAGGGTGTTGCTATAGAATGGTGCCTGAAACAGCTGTTTCTAACTAGTTTTCTGCTTCCCATGTTAAGGGTAAGAAGGGAATTAATACATTAATCAGGAAATTAAATTCCACAGACTTTTTAAAGTGTGTATAAGGCATCTGGTTATAAAAACACATCAAGGAGATAGTCTCTGACCTCAAAGAGATTACCCCTCAGTAGGGACCACTATGATGACAACTGATATAGGTTATCTCATTTGATTCTCACAATAATCCTGTGAGGTAGGTCCTCTTATTATTCCTTTTTGATAGATGAGGAAATTGAGAGGTGTCAAGTGACTTTCCCAGGGTCACACATGTAGTACATGTCTAGCTGATCCTAAGAGAAATTGTTCCAGTGGAGTCATGAGTCACCACCGAAAATATAGAGAGAGGCAAAGGTAAATAAGTTAGCAGTGTTTTAAAGTCATGCTTCACAGTAAGACTAAGAGAGAGTGGCTAGATTATTACAGCATTATTTGTTATTAGAGAAGGTGTCCTGCACTAAATCCTACCTTATTGACTAATTAGAGAATGGAGGAAACCACTTGGACTTAAAAAAACATGCAAGTCACATAAAAGTTCTGTAAAACCCTCTCCAGCTGGAAAGGCAAGTAAAGGCCCCATAAAGACTGCCTGTCACCCAAGAACTAGCCTAAACTCAGATAGGGTCAGCAATAAAAAGTTATAAATAATAGATAGTTAATATTTTGGACATGGTAACTTGTGAAAATTATCTACTAAGGGGCATCTGTGTTTAAGAATTATGTCTGTCACATTAAAATGTAACTTTCTTGAAGGTAGGAAGTGTAGGAACAGTTTTCGGGGTTTTTTGTTTTTGTTTTGTTTTGCATCCCCATTGCTGGCACAGTGATGGCACATAGCAATAAATAAATGCTTGATTTATTGGTTGGTTGACCAATCAGGTTTAGAATTTTCCTCAATGAAGAAAGAACCTATCCCAATAAAGTTATGGGTCTATCTTAGATGAGAAATTATTTGGTATGCTATAAACAAATAATAATATAACCAACCCAACTCAAACTAGTGTCTATAACAATAAAGACGCTCAGTTATAAATGCTAACTTCATAATAATCAAATAATTTACTGAGTCCAATTAATTGTCCATGTAAATACTCATAGATCTGTCAAGATGCTATTTGGTCAAAATCTGAGATTTCACTGGTATGAGGAATGGCAGCATGGAAATTTTTTTAGGACATTTCATATAGGGAAGTCATCTACAACTTATGGTCCCTAGTATGTTCATAACTGGGCTTAAAAAAGTGAGACAACATGAATTTGTGATTTGCCCATAGATAGTGTCAGATATACCTAGGGATAAACCCAAGGATGTTCCCAGGATAATGTCAGAAGCAACAACTTGAACCCAGGATTTTCTGACTCTAGACTTCTACCCCTGGGACCCCAGCATCTGAAAGATGAGTTTTTGCCTTATCTTGCCCAGAACCAAGCCACAAAGTCACTTCCCAACTATTTCCAAATTATATCGCCCTCTTCTCTCTTCCCTACTTTCTAACTCTAGCTTCCCTTTATACACTGTCATCCTCTATTAGAAGGTAACCTCCTCAAGGACAAGAATTATATTCCTTGCTTGTATCTGTAAAGCTTAAGAAATACTTTTTTTCATTTATTCATTCATTCATAGACTGACTGTAGAATATTATACCAGACTGCTCTTCATCCTAAGTCTCAGGATGCCATTAGATGAGAAGATAATGCGGAGATAATAAGTATCATGAAAACCTATAAAAGTTGCAATGTCACAGCAAAAAGAAAAGAATTAATACATAATTTAGATGAAGGAAGGAAAGGAAGGAAGGAAGGTAGGAAGGAAGGAAGGAAGGAAGGAAGGAAGGAAGGAAGGAAGGAAAGAAGGAAGGAAAGACCTTTAGGGTTATGCAAACCAATATTAAGTCACATATTTTTATATAATACTGAAGATCATTTGTAACTACTACTGCAGTAAATATCACAGTGATTCAACCTTCATTATAACTAAGTAATAATTCTACAAAAGTTATCTACAAATCCCTAATGCTCCAAATTAAGTAGGGGCTTACAAAAATGCATCAAACCTGCCAAGATGTTATATTGTGGACATATTTTCCTTTGGATGTGCCAATGTTTTCATCTACATATACATTTACCCAAAAGGAAGACAAGGGTCTCCAACCATACTCCCAAGATAGGTTAATTTTAAAATTTCATGGCATCTTAAATTTGTGCACAAGTACCATCTAGTGTCAAAGCATGGCCATTGCAGGCTTATGAGCCTTTTCCAAATTGAGGATTGATGTATTTTGTGAATGATTGTTGCTTTTCTTAGTTACTTGTGAAGTTGTACATTGTATTCAGAGAATTAAATGGCTATTTTACACAGTTTTATAAGATATTCTGAATCTTATAAGCACTTAATAAAATGATGTTTCATGGAAATAAGAGGCATAAAGAGAAATGTATCAAAAGGTATAAGGAAAAGTCATCCTGTGAATTTTAAAGTAATAGCAGTAATACATTCCTCATTTAAGTCCTTTGGAAAACAGAGAAGTCTATTCAGCACTGCTCTGCCACTGAGTTAAAACATTAAGAGCACAGATAAACCCAGACTTTAGCTAAAGATTTGAGAAATTTCTAATTCTATGGATGAAATTCGTTATGACTTCGTTGAATTTTTAAAAAGTTAAGAATGAGGAATACAGTAAAACAAAAATTAAATATGAGCTGAGAATAGTAGTGATGAATATGACAAGAAAAAATAGAATAGCTTAGGCAAATCATTAGTGAATAGTTTATACCTTATGTTAATTACAGTTGTAATGGAAGATGTTTGTATATAACATTTTAAGGAGATTACATTAACTCCAATCTTCTCTCTGGTTAATATTGTACATACAAATGGCTGGTGACATCATAGGAAATTTCAGTAGCAATATGGACATGACAGAATGATAAATACCAGGAAATGTCATTATATAATGATATTACATTTATCTGCATGAATATTTAATTCATTATTCTCCATTCCCCTAGACTGTAAGACCTTTGAGGGATGACCCTTGTCATTGTATTTTCAGTACCTAAGAGTGTCTTGCACATAATAAACATTTCAGAAATATTTGCTATGATGAATTAAATGGAATATGAAGGAACTGATATTACTATATTAGTAAATCTGAATGTTGTGATCTTTTTCCTCTGAAGACAAGACAAAAGAGGATGCATTTAAATTCCATTAAACCTCAAGTTAGAAATTCTGACTATATATAATACCACAGTAGTAATCAAGAAAATAAAAAAAATTATCTACAAATACATATATGATAGGTGCTAGCATTTGTAGAAAAATAATTACAAATGGATTATAAAATTTTATAAATAATAATCATATAAATATATTTTCTAATAGAAAATTTGTTGAATTAGGTGACATAGTGGATACAGTGCTGGGCTTGGAGTCAGGAAAATGAGTTTTCCTGAGTTCATATCTGACCTAAGACACTTACTAGCTCTGTGACCCTGGGCAAGTCATTTAAGCCTCTCTAACTGAGTTTCCTCATTTGTAAAATGAGCTGGAGATCAAAACTGGAACAAATTAACAATAATAAGAAAATGAGTATGCCTACAAATGCACAGTTAGCTATCTTTCTGTGATACTGAAATGTTGAAATATTGGAAGCAGGAAGATAGACAAGATAATCTGTCCCTCAAGGTGCTTTGACTATATTCCCATTGTCAGAAAAAAAATAGGCAAAAGTTATTCTAACCCTATTAATTACAAAAGATTCATGCTTCTAGTTCCTTATTTTGTCATTTACATGGCAAATTTTAAAAAAATCATTTAAAGAACAATTAGATTAATTCAGCACACTTAAACTGACACATGGAAAAAGTGATTTTCTTTGCAATGTGATATATTATTACTATATATGCAGTGTGTATGATTCATTATAAAAGATAAATAGCATTATGAAAATATATAGCCAATTTTTGATAATAGTGAAGCAAAAATTGAAAGCAATTTCTAAAATAGTTAATAGCCCACAGGAAGTCTATAAACTGTTTTAAAAACAACTTCCTGGAAATTCCAAGGAAAATACATAGTAAAAACCTAAAAAACATAATGTGAACAAATGGAAACATGGTTGTTGGCAATGCATGGTTGCCTAGCAAAGGAAGATAGCTACTAGAGATGGAAGGATAGAAAGAGAAGGAAAGAAATCTTTTTAGAAATGGAAAGATTAGTCAAATGAAGAGAAAAGAGAAATTATTGGACTATAGCAGGTCAAGAAATTGGATGATCCAGAAAAGGAATCTGAGAAACTCAAAGGCAATAATAACTTTTTAAAACCTCTTGAATATAGATTTCTAGAGCCTCCAAGGAATTTAAAATTGTGGGTCACTCAAAGTACAATTGATAGGCACACAATGAGTACAAGTAAGCTGCAATCTACCTAACCAACCAACTTAACTATATGTGTGTGTGCATGTGTGTGTATGTCTGTGTGTATAGAAAAGAAATGGTGTAAAAGATGTGGTTAGAATGCTACATGAGGAGACAAGAGGGTAAACTTATCATGTAGTATGTACATAGGTTGATGCAGACACCCTACATACTGTACATATATTCATGCAATATTAAAAGAACTAAAGGAACAATCAAAGACATTGGGTAGACCATGTATTGAGGAGTGATTGAGATAGACAAAATTTACCCAAGATGAGTAGGTGTAGAGGGGTTGTGATCGTTAGCATTGATCACAGATAGAATGAAGTCTTCAGGTTATTAGATAGTGCCTCAGGAAATCCCTGAACTGACAAGGCAATTTCCTCAACAGACAGATACCTTGAGGTTAAGGTACTCTGGTGCTCTTTACCCCCTAAAACTGTACTTTACATTATAAGAGGTATCGAATTCAAAGCTTTTGATTTAAGCTACATGAAGCCCACAACATTTTTGAGTGTGGCCCCATACCAGATTAAAATATAGTTTTTATCTGATTTTTAAGGGGGCAGCTAGGTGGCATAGTAGCCAGAGTGCAGGGGCTAGAGTTGGGAAAACTTATCTTCTAAGTTCAGCTCTGGCCCCAGACATTTATGAGTGTGTGATCCTGGGCAAGTCAGTTTACCTCAGTTTCCTCATCTGTAAAAGGAGCTGAAGAAGGAAATGATAAACCACTCCAGTATATTCGCCAAGAAAACCCCAAATGGGGTCACAATGAGTCAGACATGATTGAAAATGTTTGAACAACAAAAATCTGATTTTGACGTAAAGGTAAAACTGATATAGGACATTCTTCTATAGCAAAAAGATAATTAACCTTTAACCCACAATTATATTTTATGAGTAGATGAAGTACAAACATTACCTGTATCTGGGATATAGTTAAAGGGTATCGGAATAAGATCCAAGTAACGCCTTCACTGCAAGGTGGGATAGTAAGGGATCCTTCATACACCCAATAATCACGAAGAAGAGGATCTGGGTTTTTTTTAGGAGAAATAAAGAAAGAAATCACAGTAATGTATTAAACAAGAAAAATCATAAGTGCCACTTATATAGTGCATTTAAGGTTTGCAAAGTGCTTTACAAATATCATCTTACTTAATCATCCCAAGACTTACATGGTAGCTATCTTTGTAATTCCCACTTTATAGATAAGAAAACTGAGGCTGAAAGGTTAAGTGACTTGCCCAGGTATACACATGAGGTATCTGAGGCAAAATATGAATTTGGGTCTTCCTGCCTCCAACACCAGCATTCTACCCACTCTACCACCGAGTTAGAGAGATTAAGCCAAGTTTTTTGAAAACAACTACTTTTAAAACATACTTGAGACTTCTCAAGCTATTTCTTTCAAGTTACTAGTGACACCAGTAGAATCATAGATGATATCTATTTCATTCTTCTAAAATTTCATGGAGAAAAAATTTGCCAAAAATCTAAGAAAAACATGATATACCATTTCTTTTAAATCAATCCATTTATTAATAATATGGATAGCTAAGAAAGACATAATCCATCTCCCTATGGGGAAAGAAAGAATAATAGAAAAATGCTAAGCACCATTTCAACACACAGAAGATATAGGGAAGTTGATTATACCTGTAGGTACAAGGAATCAAATTTCTCTTAACTCTGGATAGTCTCCTGGAATATCAAGAACTTAACTTCCAGAAGACTGGAATATCAAGAATATCAAGGTGTTTAAACAGTTAGGATTTTTTTCTAATTTCCTTTCCTTCATATTCCAGAGGCAGCTAAATAAATGGATTAATTCACTTAGTGCCTTTCTGTTGTATATAATAATACTGATGATAGAGATTTCATCCCCCTTTCAGTGAATTGCTGGTATAAGGTGATTAACATCTTGCTATGATGTCTAATCACTACCTGGGATGGAACAGTCTCTAGTGACTGACAAAAGGACATCACGAAAGAGAATCCCCAAGTTCATGTCCGGGATTAAGTAATGTATAAGTGGCATTCTTGAAGTTAGCAGGAGCAACCTTTAATGGGTCTACTAATCCTAGCTACCTCATCCAGTCTTGTGATGATAAAATAAATATTGTGTAACTAAGAAATATTTCGTAACCGTTACTGTTGCCATGATTCTTTTCCCATTATTCATGGGGCTCACAAATCCCCTATCCCATTGGCCAAGGGTTACTCCCATGTCTCTAACTACTGGAATTTGGTATACAATTTCTGTACCAATAGATGCTATTTAATGAGAACTTATAATGAAAGTTATTTTTGAAAATATCAAGGTATAAATTCAAGATAAAGCATAATGTTTACTTATACTTTGAGTTACAATTCATTTTCCAGACTTCAGTGTATTAAGACCACTTACCAGGTAACAAAGTGTTTGGATTAAAGCAGGGTATAATTTTAGTCTTCCCCTGGAGGGAAAAAAAATAGCACTAATTTACCTCATGTTATTTTCAAACGTGATACATGAAAAAATACAAAATAAAATGGTTGAAGACTCTTCAAAAGACTTTTAATGAGTCTATAATATTTGCAACTTTCTAATATTTAGTGAGTTGTTTTCTGGCCAGAAATAAATTTGAAGTTTTGTTCAAATTAAATCTACTATAAATCTCTGTTTATTTCTAATTCTCTTAATCAATTTTTCTTCTCAATTACCACAGGCAAACTTTCTCCAGGGATAAAAATTTATGGGTTCTGTGCCCTTCTCTTAATGCCAGATTTGAATTTAAGGAAAATATCTATATCATCACTCAAAGTTTCACCTTTCAGATTCCCAAATGACTTACTCGTGTTTATAATTGAAATAAAAATTAATCCTGTATGTACCCCCAAACTGAACTTTAAAATTCTTTACTCAATGCAAGAAAGTTCACTTTAATGTATCAAACTGGGTTTGTCTACCTCCTGTGTGTTACATTGGGATATCATCTACACCTCTAAGAAATTAAACTCAAGTCTAAGAAATAGACTTGGATCATTAGTTTTCAATAACTAATACCATAATAGCTGAAGCATAAACATGAGCATCTTTTGCACTCCCAGTTATTCAATCAAATATGAAGTAGAATGAGAGATGCCTCTTCCCAACCCTAGGTGTATGCATTCAGATTAAAGTGGCCGTAGGAATTTAGTCTTGCATAGGTGCGCCCTTGGAAATCATTCTTAAAGTGGTTCCAGGCTGGTCAAAGGAGCCTCTAGAGATGTTCTCTATGACTGCGCTTTAGGACTACTCTGTCTCTTTGAAAGGTTCTAGACTAGACCAAGACCTCAAACTTAATCTTGAGTGAAACTGAAAAGATATTAATCTCCAAATTAGTTGTGAAATTAACCTGATATCCCTAAGAACTTTTAGACCAAATAGGCATCATCCCCAACACCATATCTATGGAAGCAATACAAGGCTGAACTTAATTCTCCAGGCCCACTTTAGCTCAAATATAAATTCCAAAATAGATTTAGTAAAGGCCCATAAGGTAATATGACCTGCTCAAAATTTGATTCCATGATACATTTAATACCATTTTCCTATAACATTCACCTAAATAGCATCTTTCAGGTCATATTCTTCTTTCTTAGTATAATCACAGTAATTTTGTACTGCCTCATTATACTTTTAAAGCAAATGCATTTTTTTACTCTTGTCTTACATTTTCTGTAAATTTATACATCTCTCATACAACAAGTTTTGTTTTGTTTTGTCCCCCTCCCCTTTTTAAATAACAACTTACCTTGTACTGAATATCCTGGAGAACATCAGTCACTGCCTTTAAGCCAATGTGCTCTTTTCCTATCTGAAACATAATGAATAAACAATCCAAAAATGAAGATTTACGTTTAGCACAATGTTATTGTACAAAATATTATAATTTAAAGACCTGATGTAAGTAGCATAGCTTTGTTTGAAATAATTCAACTACTTCGATATTGGTAATGATGCACTAATGAGTGCCATTCAACAAGATTAAGTGAATAAGGTCTAAAAATTGCCTAAAAAACTGGAGTCAGGAAGATTCATCCTCTTGAGTTCAAACCTAGCCTCAGACACTTACCAGCTGTGTGACCCTGGGGAATTCACTTAACCCTGTTTGCCTCAGTTTCCTCATCTTTAAAATGAGCTAGAGAAGGAAATAGCAAACCACTATAGTATCGTTGACAAGAAAATCCCAAACGGGATTATGGAGAGTCATAAGTAACTGAAAAATGACTGAATAATGACAATGAAGATTACATAAAGTAGCTAAAACTGGCACAACAAAATAATTAGATATCAAACGGGCAACAATTTATTCTAACTTTATCTTATTGTACAGCAGGGAAACAATGTCCTATATGACATATCAAATCATAAAATAAAAATATCAAAGACACATCACATTTTGTTTGTAGAATATTCAAAAAAAAACCAATGTAACAAAAGCAGAGCTAAACATTTCCGTTTTTATTTCTATCCCATCCCCAACTTCACAGAACAGCAAAATAGAGGATTTTTCCCATCTCCATTATAATCATGGAAGAACAGCCACAACAAACCAGATTCATGGGGCAGCTAGGAGTCACAATGGATAGAGCACCAGGCATGAAGTCAGGAAGACTCATCTTCCTGAATTCAAATCTGGCCTGTGTGATCCTAGACAAGTCACTTAACCCTGTCTGCCTCAGTTCCTCATCTGTAAAATGAGTTAGAGAGTGAAATGGCAAACTATTCCAATATCTTTGCCAAGAAAACTTCAAATGGAGTCACAAAAAGTCAGACACAAAACAACTGAACAACAACTATATATATATATATGTGTGTGTGTGTGTGTGTGTATACGTATATATATATACGTATATATATAATACGTATATATATGTACATATATATACATATATATATGTACATATATATAAAATAACTAGAGTAAGGAAAATATTAAGTATTACAGAAATATGACTAAGATATTAAATAGTTTAACTATTGCATTTTTATTTTCAAACTATATTCATAAGAACATGCGTTTACATTATATTATTTAAAGTAAATTCATTTTAATTAGATAAATAGTATCTACAAGCTGGTTTATTGTTGGGAGATGGGAAGAAGTGAGAAAGAGATTGCTGTTCTAATTTTTTTGGTTTTCTGTTGTTTTATTTTAAGAGTCTTCATATTTGTCAGCCTGATGAAATGGAAAGACAAATGCTTCTGATTCACCAAGATCTAAGTTGAAGTCTTGCTTCTGTCAAGTACTGGTTCAGCGTGAGCCTGGCCAAAGTAAGAATTTCCTAGGTCAGTCTAAACTGGGAAGATAAAGAATGGTTGCTGGTCTGTAACAGTAAAGGAAGCTCTACTACACTAATGACATCACAGATGAGGAGTCAGGTAGGGTCAGTATTTAGTCTACTTGGATATAATTTCCAAGGTTAGGAAAAGCAGTGCAAATTAATTTCCTTTATTTTTCCTTTTTCTGGTCAGTCATGCTTTACCAACATGGTGAAGGTAAAGTAACTGAAGTCCATCCTAAAGTAGCCTAGGAATGTCAGTTACTATTATTGCTGATAACAGTAACAGCTAATTGTAGATGACGTTTATGTAGTGGTTACTATGTTCCAGGAATTGTGTACGAAACTTGACACTTATTATCACACTTGCTTTTCACAACATGAGGTAGTGTCGTTATTAGTCCCAATTTACAGATAAGGAAATTGAGACATACAAAAATTAAGTGACGTGATGACTGTCCAAAAAGCATCGTAGTTGTTAGTTCCTTCTCTAACACATAATAACTATCTATTAGGAACAAAACTAAATGATTTCGTGGCCAAGTTCCCTTTTTCTCTGGAGCTTTAACTGTAAAATATTAGTAAGACAAGCAGGGAAAAGGGAGGAAAAACAAGGACTTGGTGTAATCTATAAATAGTATCACTAGTCTCTAAATAATCAAGCTGACTGATGGATTGTCAGGTCTTCATTATTCTTTAGTTTTTTAAAAAATAAATATGGAACTGATTCAATTTTAATCAACAAGTGAGAGAAATAGGTCTCTCTGTAAGAGCATAGATGCTCAGGAATGAAACTTCCCTATCCCACCTAACATATTCCTAGACTTCTTTAGTATTTAGGAAGCTAAACCACATTATTTCTATATCATTATATAATCTGTTCTATTTTGATTTCATTGTTTAAAAAATGTATGTCTTATTTTCCAATAAGATTGTAAGCTCTTTGAGAGCAAGGCCCATATTTTCTATTTTATTTATGCCTCATAGCATCTAACTGTGCCCTAACATGCTTCCTTAATAAATCCTTCTTGATTGCTTGTAAAAGGGGCTAATTTTTTAAATAGATAGATTATACATGGAGAGCTTGCCCAAATCAATGAGATCACAAATCCATCAAAGTAATGAAGATAGATAGTCTTTTAAAATTAAATGGAAATGTACCAAAATTTTAAGGCATGAATTTATAAAATATCTATCATTCCATTCTAACCTAGAGATATATGTTCCTAAAAAAGCATGTCATTTTCATTCAGACAAAGACAAACCTTAGAGCTATTTATTTATTTAAAAAGCAGTAGCAAATTGTTAATACTTTTGAAAAAGTTGTATAGTAATAAAATTTTAACTAAATACAATTCAATTAGCTCTGCTGCAAATTCTATAATGACAACCAAGTCCAAATTATTGCTGCAGGTTTTTCTAGCCTAGAGGGAATAAGAACAAATTAAAAACAACAACAGCAAAAATAAACAAATAATAAAGTGTAAGACCCCAGTTGTCTAATTGACTAATCCAAATAAACTTACTGGGCCTTAGTTGGGTCATCTACAAAAAACAATGGGATCAACTTCTAGGATCTCTTCAAACTCTACTAGAGGAGATGAAGTTGCAACTGTTCACAACACATATTAGCTATCTGACTTGATCCTTTTAGTTTTAAAAGTGGGCTTCATACTTTCTCGCTTTTCTCTAATTTAATCTAATTAACTAAGTCATATGATTGATACATCATAGATTATATGGTTAATCTAAGACCATTCTAATGGATTCTTCCTTCTAAAATAAATGAATACTGTCTTAAGAAAACTTTTTAACTTTCCAGGATATTTGTACTTCCAGAATAGTGCTCTGAAGGAAATACAACGAAGGAATTATTTATCTAAAAGAGGTTAAGTCTTTTCTACTAAGGAATACAGCTTTGTGCATTTTGATCTCTGAAGATACATACTTCTACTAAAGGTATCAAGCAGTTTGTCTCCTTAATTAGTAAAGCTACAAAATAAAAATCTAATTCCAAGCAAATTTAAAAAATATAATTTGGCATCTCTAAATCGTAATGTATGATCTTAATGATAGACCATTTACCTGAACAAACAAAGCAATAATAGCTATTCCATGTGTTTTCCCCACGGCCTCATCAATGCTGCTATAAAGGGTGGAATTCCAATGGATAAGATGAAGCTGGAAAATAAATGACATAGACAGAAGAGGTTAATGGTAGATATAATTCACTTATAATTTAGAAATAGGAAAGGAAATTCTGGAATACCTTATGTTTATATTTCATAAATCAGAAAATCAAAGAATTTGAGTTGAAAGGGACCTTGGTGTTCCATATAAATCCAACCTATATACAAAAGAATTCTTCAGTATAACATTTCCAACAAATGATTGTCCAGACTCTCCTTAAAGGCTTCCAAGGTGAGGAAATCCATTCCATTTTTTAATAGTTCAAATTATTAGGAAATTCTTCCTTACATCAAACTTAAATTTGCCTCATTGTAATTTTTGCCTTTTGCTCCTAATTCTGCTCTCTGGGGCTAAGCAGAATAACTCTATTATGTTGCAGCATGTTGCAGCAACTCAGATACTTGAAACAACTATCATGTCTTCCCAACACTTCTCATCTCTAAGATATTTCCAGTTCCCTCATCCAGTTCTCCTATGACATGATTTTAAGATCCTGAACCATCATGCTTCCCCTACTATGGACGTTCTTCAGTTTATCAATGTTCTTCCACAAATGTGGTTCTGAAATCTGAACACAATATTATTGGTCTACATGTGGCCTAAGCAGGGCAGAGTACTTCTAGGACTTTAATCTTCATAGTGCTAGATCAGGGGTGGGGAACCTGTAGCCTCACGCCCATATGTGCCCTTCTAGGTCCTTGGGTACAACCTTTTTAAGGAGTTCAAGTTTTACTGAACAAATCCCTTTAATAAATGGATTTGTTCTTTGAAGTTTGGATTCAGTAAAAGGGCTGCACTTTTTTTTGCACCTTGAGGCCAAAGGTTCCCCACCACTCAATGCAATATAATTCAATTAATTAAGCATTATTTGAATGCCAACCATGTGAAAGGGACTGTACTGAAAATACAAAGGCAAAATAAAACAATTCTTATCCTCAAGAATCGCAGAGGTTACATTCTAATGGTCAGACAGTAGGGAAAATGCAATGAATACAGGTAATGAGTAAATAAAAAATATATCCAAGTAAACTCAAGGGTATGATCAGCAACTGAGGGATTTTTAAAGATCTTATACAGGAGATGAGATCTTAGATGATCTTTGTAGGAAGCTAAGGATTCCAAGAAGGGCAAGGAGAGAAAACATTAAACATAAGGAGGAAGCCTATATATGTCACAGAGGTGGAAGTATTGGTATAAATGGGAAATAGCAAGAGAGCCAGTTTGGTCAGAATGCAGAATGAATAAGGGACAGTAAAATGAAGCTAATTTGTATGGATAGTTTAGCACTAGATAGTAAAAGACTTTAAATACCAAACAGAGGAGCCTTTATTTTTTCCTGATGGAACTAGGGAAACACTAAAGTTTCTTGAGCAGGGCAAGAGACATGGTCCAACTTGTTCTTTAGTAATGTCAATTTGACTGTGACATGAAGAATTACTTGGGGAAGAGGAGACAGTAGAGGAAGGAAGACCCTTTAGGGGGCTGTTTAAAACATCCAGGTGAGAGATGATACAGCTGAAGATTGCCTTTAGCTTTCTTAGCTGCTATTTCACAATGTTCTTAGTGAACTTATAGACCACTAAAATCCCCAGAAATTTTCACATAAGCTACCATCAAACCATATTCCTCCTATCCTGTACTTAATAAATCCTTCTTGATTGGTTGTAAAAGGGAATACTTTTTAAATAGATAGATTAGACATGGAGAGCTTGCCCAAATCAATGAGATCACAAATCCATCCCAGTATTGAAGATAGATATTTCTTTAAAATTAAATGGAAACGTACCAAATTTTTAAGACTTGGATTTATATCTATCATTCCATTCTAAACTAGAATTATATATTTCTAAAAAGGAGTGTCCACTCTTGGACAGTTTTCATTCAGACAAAGAGATAAATGTTAGAGTTATTTATAAAGGAAAAGCAATAGCAAATTATTAATACTTTGGAAAAAGTTGTTATAGTGATAAATTTTTAGTGAGTACAATTAGCTCTGCTGTAAATTCAATCGTGATAACCAAATCAAATTATTGTTGCACTTTGCCTAGCCTGGTGGGAGAGAACTAGGCTGGTTTTGTAAAACAAACAAACAACCTAGATATTTAATTGACCCATCCAAGTTGATCATTTGAACTACTACATTTTAAATTACTAGATTTCACAAAGTATTCGGGCCTATCCAGGTCTTTGTGAATTCTAACTGTCATCTAGATATCTCTCCTAGCTCTATGTCTCTCATCAGCAAATTTGATAAGAATACTACTTAGATCTTTATTTAATTCATAGGTGAAATTATTAAACTGCACAAGGTCAAGTATAGATGTCCGAAGCACTGGTGACTTTATTTACAATTGATATATTGCATTCAATAAGTTTGAAATTGATACAACTATTTTGTTGCTGTTTTCAATCATTTCAGTCATGCCTGACATTTTGTGACCCCATTAGGGGTTTTCTTCACAAAGATACTGGAGTGGTTTGCCATTTCTTTCTCCAGATCATTTTACAGATGAGGAAACTGAGGCAAACAGTTGTTTCTCACCTAGGGTCACACAACTAATAATTGCTGAGGCCAGATTTTAACTCAGGGTGACTATCCACTATACCACCTAGCTGCCCAACTATACTATTACTTAAATCGGATCTCTATCTTTTCTATAATAGCATTGGAGACTTTGTCACATACTTTGCTAAAATCTAAGCAAACTATATCTATAGCATTCCCCTTATCTATGATTCCAGCAACCCTGTCAACAAAAGAAACGTGGTTAGTTTGGCATGATCTGTTCTTTATGAAGCATCCTTTTCTAGATGCTAACCATTTCATTAATAATACATTCTAGAAATTTACAATGAATTAAAGCGAAGCTTTAATTATACAAACTTAAATTATACAATCCCATCTCTTCTTCCCCCACCACTCCTTTTAAAATCAGGGCATTTGCTCTTTCCTAATTCTATGGTACTTCTGTTCTCTACGATCAGACATGATTACAGTGGCTTGGAAATAACTTTTCCATTTTTTTCAGTGCCCCCAAAATGTAGTTCATCTGGGCCTGATGACCTAAACTTAGGAATGGTAAGTAGATGTTCTCTTATTATCTCCTCATTGTCTAGGGTATCAATTCCCTATTAGCTGTGTTTGTTGTTTGCTTTCTAGATGAGAGGTCATTGTATTTAGCCGAGAAAAATGCAAACAAAATGATAGTCGAGCATCTTTGCCATCTCCCTTTCATCATTAAACACGTTCCCATCCACTCTGAGCAGTGACCCCTTCCTTTCCCTTTATAAAGCTTTAAAAACCACTCTCAGGTCCCATTAGGTTTTTTTTGCCAACTTCATTTCATTCTGAACATTAGCATTCCTGGCACCACATTTTATTTTTATGCCCCATTACCTGCCCTGTTCCCATCTTCTATACAAGTCTTTTAAAAATCTACTTTGGTTGCTGAGTTCCTGTACATCCACTTCAGTGTCTTGAGACAATTCCTTCTTTTCTGAATCCTTTCTCTCAGAACTTTATTATTGAGAAATTTTACATCCCTCCTGAGTGGGACTCACCTATAAAATTTCACCTAATGTGTTTCTACCTTACCTTGATCTCCTGAAACCAATGGCTAATTTCAAACTAGGTATCATTTTTTTCTCCTCTATCACAAATTCTGATGGATGGCCCCTCCCCGCCATTTCTATACCTAACAAGTAGTTCCTCATTATTGGTGAAACTCGGATTCAGAATAGAATTTTCTCTTACTGATCCATCACCTTCCAAAGAAAGGAATTATTATTAAAACAAGCAAATAAAGTAGTAATTGCTTTGCATTTGACAGAGAAATAAAGAGTTCTAGCAAATGTCCACATGAATAAAGTCCTTTATCATTACTATAGCATTCCTCTATGCCAGGTTTGTGATCTGCTTCCTGAAATCTCTATCTAATTCCTTCTGCTCAGGTGATCTATCGAATTCTGACTGAAATATCATTTCTGCCCATACTGATCCTCATAAAAAAATTTTCAACAATATTTGCCCTTCTTGTTCCAGGATCCTTTCATATAACTCATATAATAATATCAATCCATGATATATGATATATATGATCTATGTGGACATATGGCATATATAATACTATATTGAGAGTACTTTGCTCCACCATTTCCATGTACTTCTTTTTCTGTTTAAAGTCCACTTGACTTTTTGCAAAACATCAAGAAAAAACGTTGTTGACAGCGCTTATCAGGCATATTTCATTCTAGCCTATCATGACTATCATTCACTCCCATTCTCAGATACTCGATATTCATTTCCCAAATCTGTCTCTTCTAATGCCCTAGTGGACATTACCTAGTGGGTATTACCCTAATGGGTATACCACCTATACCCCCAAGGTCCTTAGATTCTTGGTCATAACTTTGGCAATGCTTTCTTTCTTTTTCTTTTTTTTGGCAAGGTAATAAGACTTAAGTGACTTGCCCAGGGTCACACAACTAATAAGTATCAAGTATCTGAGGCCACATTTGAATTCAGGTCCTCTTGACTCCAGGATCAGTGTTCTAACCACTGGACAACCTAACTACCCCTTGGAAATGCTTTCTTGATTCCTTAAGGCATATCACTTATGGTGATGTAAAAACAGAATGGTTTTTGTTATTGTTCTTGAGTCATTTCAGTGATATCTGACTCTTTGTGACTCAATTTTGGGGGTTTTCTTGCAAAAATACTACAGTTTGCCATTTCTTTCTCCAACTCGTTCTACAGATAAGGAAACTAAGGCAAACAGGATTAAGTGCCTTGCCCAGGGTTGCATAGCCAATGTGTCTGAGGCTAGATTTGAACTCATAAAGATGAGTCTTCCTGATTTTAAGCCCAGTGCTCTATTCACTGCATCCCCTAGCTGCCCTGGTTCTCTCTTTTATCATGTGTGTTAAAACCACTTGGTAGAGATTCTACTTCTCTCGGGGTTTTTTTCCTCTAAACCTTAGTGAATTATTTCTTACCTGACAGCACTTGTGAATCTATAGGTTCATTATTTCAAGTAACCTCTATTGTGAATTAATATTTATTCAATGCCTTCTTTGCGCTCTTCTGTTTGGCATTTAAAGTCCTTTATAATCTAGTGCTAAACTATTTATACAAATTAGCTTTATTTTACTGTCCTTTATGCACTCTACATTCTGGAAAATAATGTATTTTCCAAATAAACACAGAAAATACAAGTTGTAAGTGCTCAGTGGTCAAGTTTGCTGACAGGTCTTAGTAAGCAAGTGTTGGTAGGTGAGCATCATTGAGAAATCCAGCATGCACCAACAGGAATATGTGCATAAAATGACTTGTTTACAATATTATACTATATAGCTATAAATACATATATATTATGTATTTTGTATAGATATAATGCATTTCTGAGTTTCTAAACTTTTTCTGTTTTGTACCTTTCAAATTTTGTAGCTTCTACAAAACTTCCAAAAAAATTCCATTTAATTTCTTATGCCAACCAGAGATATACTGAAACTGCAGTGGGAAAAGTCATGATGTGGAAGGGATAACTGTACCTTTTTCTCCAATGCAAAAGTGTTTCTGAGGGAAAGGGCTAAAGTCTTATCTCTTATATGACAGGGGAACAGAGTCAGTCTCACTGATTATGTATATACGGTATTATATCTGTGTGTACGTATGTTTACATTTCCACAGTTAAAATAGAAATTCCTTAAAATTAGGGACTACTTCTCTTTTGTCTTTGTATTTCCAACACCAGGCACATAGTAAGTGAACCAATAAATACCAGCAGACTTTACTGTGAAAGGCTTCAAATACCTAAAGGAGATGTTTATATTTTATCCAAAAACAAGAGGAAGCTTGTAAAGTTTCTTGAGAAGGGAACTGGTGTGGTCAATGATATTGAACCCCAGGATTGGACACAGAGAACATGACTTAAGTGCTCTGAGCACTTGGGTAACTGCCTGTCTCAAATCAGTTTTGATAGGGCAGTTTCAGCATTGTACTTGCAAGAGGAAGCTCACATTCTAGTAAACTGTTCAGGCTAGCCAGAGAGGTAACAAAATATTGTTGTTGTCATTGTTAGGCTTGTAGACTTTTTAAAAGATATTGTCACATAACGAATTCCAATGTAAATCTCCAAAAAGCCACTATTTCTAGCATTGGTGATAAAATGTTATCTTTGAAGTGGTGATAGATAACACTACAGAGGGTTTTTTTTTCTCTCGTAAGTATGACTGCTTTCAAGTTTATCTAGGGACTGCACTTGTTCATTCCACACTGATAAAACATCTATAAATAACTATATTCATTTCACTGTTGCATAATCAAGTTGCAGCTACTCACCTGCCTCACAAAATTCTTATTATGAGTTGGTATAGACCAATCTCTTATCTAGCATGCTATTTTCATGACTTTAGTCTCCCAACTATAGTTTCTTATAACTTGGGAATGCTGAGCACTTGAAACTTAAATTTAAATCCCAAAATTATGATACAAATTCAATTATCATGGCAATTCTGGAGATTAAAAAGGATGTTAAAGAAAATAAAAATTGTCTGATTTGGTTTTTAAATGCCAATTCTAAGGTATTAAATTCGACACTAGAGGGAGTTCTTGCAGTCCTCTTATCACCATTCAATCTGATTAGAATAAACTAGCTCTATTAAGTCAGGCTGTAGGCTGTGCCAAATCAGTATAACAATAAAGTTCCAATGAATGTAATTATCAGTGAATACAGTCATCATGATAATGTCCTCAAGAAAACAATAGCCCATAATCTATTAATTCATACTCTGAACAATGAAAAATCTCATCTTTTATTCCTGCAAATATAGTGTAAAAATCATGTAAGCAAAGAACTAGAATTGATTGCTTTAAATCAACAAGTCAATATTTCTAGAGACTGAAATGTTTTCAAACAGTGGAATGTAAACTTCAACTTGCTATTTTCCTTAATTCTAAAAGCAAGGGAATAGGATGCTGTTTTTAAAAGCAAAACATTACTTTTTCTATTTAAACTATTTCTAAAGCACAATCTCAGCCCCAACATCTAGCAAATTAAAGGTGTGATCACTCACAATAACAAGATTCTTTTCTGACCTGAAACATTTTAACAATACTTCATATTTGCCAGTTAAAATACTAAGCATTACTAGAGAACTCCACTGACCTAGCTGAACCAGATCTTAAATTGTATTATAAAATAGCAGTCATCAAAACTACTTGATGTTGGCTAAGAAATAGAATGGTGGATCAGTAGAAAACATTTTGTTCACAAGGTATTGTAGTCAATGACTATAGTAATCTACTGTTCGATAAATCCAAAGTCTCCAACCTTTGGGATAAGAACTCACTACTTGACAAAACTGCTGGGAAAACTGGGAAATAGTATGGCAGAAACTAGGTATAAATCAACATCTCACACCTATACCAGGATAAAGTCAAAATGGGTACATGATTTAGATATAAAGGCTGATACTATAAGCCAACTAGGAGAAAAAGGAATAGTTTACCCATCAGATCCACAAAGACGGGAAGAATTTATAACCAAGCAAGAAATAGAAAACATTATGAAATGCAAAATGGATGATTTTGATTACATTAAATTAAAAAGTTTTTGCACAAATGAAACCAGTGCAATCAAGATTAGCAGAGAAGCAGACAGCTCGGAAACAATTTTCACAGCCAGTGCCTCTGATAAAGGCTTCGTTTCTCAAATACATAGAGAACTGAGTTCAATTTGTAAGAACACAAGTCATTCTTCAGTTCATAAATGATCAAAGAATATGAACAGTCAGTTTTCAGATGAAGAAATCGAAGTCATAGTCATACAAAAAAATGTTCTAAATCACTGTTGATTAGAGAAATGCAAATCAAAACAACTCTGAGGTATCATATCACACCAATCAGATTGACTAACATGACAAAACAGGAAAATAAATGATGGAGAAGTTGTGTGAAAATTTGCAAAATAATGCATTATTGGTGGAGTTGTGAACTGCTCCAACCATTTTGGAGAACAATTCATAACTATGCCCAAAGGACTATAAACTGTGTATACTCTTAGACCCAGCAATACTACTCCCAGGTCTGCATCCCATAGAGATCATAAAAACAGAAAAAGGACCTACACGTATAAAAATATTTATAGCAGCTCTTTTTGTAATGCAAAAGAATTGAAAACTGAAAGGATGTCCATCAATTTGGGAATGGCTGAACAACTTGTGGTATATGAATGTAATGGAATATTATTGTTCTATGAGAAATGATGAGCAAGTGAACTTCAGGAAAAAAAAAACCTGGAAAGACTTACATGAACTGATATTGATTAAAATGAGCAGAATCAGGAGAACTTGTACATCGCAACAGCTACATTGTATGATAATTGACTTTGATAGGTTTAGCTCTTCTCAGCAATGCAAAGATCTAAGACAATTCCAAAAGACTCATGATGGAAAATGCCATCCACATCCAGAGAAAGTTTTAATGCAGATGGAAGCATACTATTTGTTCTCCTTTTCTTTTGTTGTTTTGCTTTATTTCTTCTTTCTCATGGTTCCTCTTGTTAGTTCTAATTCTTCTTCACATCATGACTAATGTGAAAATGTTTAATATGAATGTATAAGCAGAGCTTATATCAGATTGCATGCCATCTTGGGGAAGGTGAAGAGAGGAGGGGGAGAAATTTTAAATTCAAAGTCTTATGTAAATGAATGTTTGAAACTAAAAATTAATTACAAAAAAATAAAATAAAGTTGTATACTGGTAGATAACAATGGTATGGAACTGTTTTTGCATAATCTGTGTATTTCAATGAACCACAAGCTCTGACAAATACTATTAAAATGACAAGGTTTTAAAGATGGACACAGGGGCAGGAGATATATATATATATGTATATATTTTATATATACATATATATATATATATCTTATCTGAAGATCACCTAAGTATATGTATTGATTAGACAGATAGATAGATAGGTAGATAGATGATAAATCTATCATCTAACTAATCTATTATATATATATATATATCCATTTTATATACATATATAACATAATGAACATATATAGAGATATATATCTATCTAACAGAGAGATTTAGATCTATATGAGAGATAACTACCTATCTGTGTGTAAGTGTATATATTGAATATTATGTATTTCATTTTTGAGTCATTGAAACTCAGTGTGACTGATTAGGCTCTCAATTCCCAGGATTGCATTTCTGCTAAGACTCAACTAACTCAGAGACCAGGTGTCCCCACCCACCCACCCAGATGATTTTATGCTGTGACACAATTTGAGTTCAGTTTCCTGGCTCCCTATCTCTCATTCCTCATAGTTTATTGGACAAGTGAGAGAATACCCACATTTTGGTGGTTCACACAAGCCCCACTGGTGATCCAGTAAGTCTCCTCTTAGTGCCATGTCAATTTTTCATCTAAAAAAATCTATAGAAGGCTGAGACCTAAGTAGCTCTGAGTGGTTGATGGTGGTATACATTTTGGACTGTTCATGAAATTAAAAGGGCAAGGGGGCCACACTCCTATTCTGTTCCCTGTTGGCATCTATTTTTCTCCTATAACTACTGTCCTTCTGTGTTAGTGAAACTTTGGGAGAACAATATCCTCCTTGTTTTCATTATACAGACAGATACAGGCATGTGCAGATCTAGGATTTGCATGCTACAGGAAAAACAACTGTGAGAGCACTGAGGGATTGCTAGTCAAGGTGTCAGAAGGAGGGCAAGATGCCAAAAATATGGGGGGGAAGTCCTCAGAACTTTTTGATGCCAAAAAAATAAGTTCTGGGTCTAAAAAGGGAGATAAAACCAAACTCTGCCCTCAAGGACTTTACATTCTAGCAAGGGGTACAATTTGTAAATAACTAAGTACACACAAAGGAAGATGAGGTGTAAGAGGACCAAAAAGGCTAGAAAGGAACTCGCAGAGCTCCAACTAGGGGAGCAGCAAACCGACTGGATCAGACCACCTAGGAAGCACTGAAAGTTTGGGGGTCCTGAGCCTGAGCTATCCCTGAGATCTGGGAGTAACACAATATTCAATACCCCAAGACAGCAGCAACAGGACCAGTTCACACCTTCCCTACAGAAGCACACAGGACTGTTCCTGACATCAAATCTCAAGACTGGAGGGAAGGACAAAACAAATAAAAAGAAAGGAATGCCATCATTAAAACTTTTTAGAGTGATAGGGATATTCATAACACAAACCCAGAAGAAAAGAATGACTCCAAAATATCTACAAACAAAGCCTAAAAAATAGGCAAACAAAACTACAGGTTGGGTACAGATTCAACTAAAACTCTTGGAATAATTCAAGCAAGAATTGAAAAACAAGTTACAAATGGTTTTGTCAACGAAATGAGAGTACTAGAAGAAAAAAATGGAAAAGAAATGATAGCTATGGAAGATAAAGGGAATTAACAGCTTGGTATAAGAGGTATGAAACCTTGCCCAAGAAACACACTTCATGAAAATTAGAATGGATTGAACAGAAGCCACTGACTCCATTAGACAACAAGAAATATTAAAACGAATTCAAAAGACTGAAATAATAGAAAAAAACCAAAGGCATCTCATAGTAATAATTACTAACTGAGAAAACAAATCAGGGAAACCTTTATTTATGCTGGCTGTACCGCACTTTAATAATGATTATGAAAGAGCATTTAAATTGAGAAAACAACCCGCAGCCCTTAAAGGCTCTACAAATGGTGTTCCCATGAGTCTCAGTTTTCCCTCTGTATAGCACTGATCACATAACAGACTGAGCATGGTAATCTTTTTCATTTTTATTGTAAATGGAATGATTATAATTAAGCAGTTATATGGTACACTCTTCAAAGATCATTCCTTTCCCTCTGAAAATAACTGTACTTCAAAAATTAGTTAACAATCAGTGTACATACATCAGTCTATAGACTCATGTCCATACCAGGAAATAATTAGCAAATTTGTTAATCAGGATTTGAGTTGTTTACCAGAATCCCCCAACAGAATTGATAATTTATTTGCTGAATTTATGTCTTCCTTTCATTAAATCTAGTCCTGTCCACAAGTACATAGAAAATGAAAGCACAAAACATACTACTTACCTGCATATTGACTAAATCGTTGCAAATATTTTGTCAATTCACTCATTATTTTATAGTGGATAGCCTTAGTGAAAACTTTTCTGTCCCTACAGATAACAGCAAGCATGGTAATTAACAAATCACTTTCACAAAAGTATATGCCGAACCCTGATTCATAAATTGGCTAAGTTTTTCAAGTAGTAACATGGGATAGTTGAGATAAGGCAATATATTTGGAGTCAGAAGATTTGGATTTGAGTCCAGGCTCTGACCCTTAACAGAGTGCTTTAAAATATATTATCTGATAATAGGTAGGTGATATAGTGGGTAGAGTGCCATGCCAGGAGTCAGAATGACTCATCTTCCTGAGCTCAAATCTGACCTCAGACACTTACTAGCTGTTTGACCCTAGGCAAGTCACTTAACCCTGTTAGCCTCAGTTTCCTCATGAAGTCACAAAGAGTTGACACAACTCAACACTGAGAACAAATCTGACTTTCATCCACAACACTCCACAATTAAATAAATGGAAAATTACTCAAATTAATGTTCTTCTACAACAGATCATAATCTGTTCAAATTAGCATTTTTCTTAACATTCCCAATGTAGCTGTTGATAGGGACTGTGGGGGAAAACAGGGGAGGCAAAACATAGACTCATTCCATTTGAAGTTGGCAGTCGCAATCACCCTGAGATGGCTCCTGATTACCCTTCTCTCATGACAAAGGTTTTGACTTGCTGCCACCCACTCTAGGATATCAGGGCTCATAGGCTTTCCCAAAACTTCATCCCCAATTCAGTTCTCATTATAAACATGTGCTCAATAAAAAATAACAGTGAAATTACCTCCATGTCTTGAATTGGCATTCACTATTAATTTTTCTTAATATAGCTGCCATTCTTTCACATTAAACAATCTTATAATGTCATTAAAATTTCCACATAAATCTTTGGAAGAAAGATTTTTTTGACTGAAATATTGCTGTAGCGATTCACAAACTGTAATTCCCTGAAGCTTATTAGGAAGATATCTCATTAATACCTGACAGACATTAATCCTAATATGCTTAACTCAGAACAATGGACAGATTTCATAAAGTTATAAAACTGAAATTATACCTCTGGTCTTATAACCATTTATTTTCCACTATGAAAAAAACAAGTCTAAGGATTTCATGCAACTTAACAGTAAGCTATGTTAAAAATTAATGAGTTTGTTAACATAAATAATATGATAGTAAAGCACCACAAAGAACACTGGAAATGGGGAAAAATACCAATGACTTCAAATCTTTGCTTCCAGCCTTCTTCTGTCTTAAATCTCAGTTCTCTACTTTCAACTACCTATCAGATATTTCAATATTGACATATATTATCATTTCAAGTTAAAACATACTTAAAAGCAAACTGAAATTCCCTGTTTGATCACAATTTCCTGTCTTTCTACTAACTTTGCACACCCTCAAGTCCACTTCATACTCATCATACTTCACAGTCATCATAGCCCATGGCTCAGCTCTTCCTTTGTGTTTCCAGTCTGTCCTCTAATTTCTGCCTTCATTTACCTTCCTGCCAGCCTACAGTTATACACTTTAATAATACACTCACCTTCAACCTGGAATCCCTTCCTGTTGCCTTTTGGCTGCTTGTAGCTTGATCATTGTAATCCCAGGAAAACTTTACTATACTGTATTCTTCCCCTATTCTCACACCTAGGAGGAACCCTTGTAGAAAGCAAATCACAAAATTGCACTAATTCAGTCCATTACTAATTCTATATGTGATATGGGCTAATTCTGGCACCATTTTCTGAAGGCCAGGTGTGTTACATTGTCCTATTTCCAAGGTTCTCTATTAGCCTTCATTTGGCTCAAGTCACCACTGACTGTGTCCCTCCTTTTTGATTAGCTGTACAAAGGAATATTTACTTCAAAGATATAGAAAGAACATCCAAATATTTTATCCCAATTCCTTGGGAGTATAATCCCCTACATATATCACCCTGGTCTGTGGGAAAAGGAGGGAGATTAGGTTCATAGCTTAAGATTTGGAATCACTGCTGTTTTTTCAATTTCCAGTTGTTTTTCCAAGGCTCATTTTTTCAGTTTCTATATGAGTCCCACCAAGTTCAAGTCCAAAGCCTCAGGGCTTCCGACAGGCTGAGCACAATATGTAACCTGGAATCCTGGATGCCAAGATCTACATGCCTCAAGTTCACTCCTTACACCTAGAACTGAAAAGGACAAATGAAAGAAGAAAACCCCAAGCCCATTCCTCAGGGCATGGGACCAATGAAAAGTAGTGGTAGCCATCACATGCTATGTGTCAGTTGCTAGGAATGGAGTCCTTCACTTTTATTAGTCAAGATACCAGAAAATAGATGCATTAAACTCTGTCAGGTAACTTTAAAGATGCAGACAGTTTCAACTACACAGCCAGTGGGAGAAGACTTCTCCCAACCATGCAATAAGTCAATGCGGAATATCCATGCATTTGCCCATTCTCCTATCTCCTAGAAACAGTTCCTCAAGCATCTTGCTTGTGGGTAACCCCTTTTTAGGTCATCTCGGAATGTACCAAAACTCCATTACACATCCATCTAGTCTCAGCTGGGCTCTTGTTCTGATTAGCAATCCTTCCATTCAGTTATTATTCCATTTCCAATGTTTTCCACACTTCCAAAGCTCCCAATCTCCTCTAACTCCATATATTTTTAACAAGTGACTTCTCTCTTCCTCAAAGCCTCCAAATTTATTTCTCTCTTTGTTTTCCCTTTCCTTTCTTCCTGTCTAACGAAAGGAAACAGTTAACCTCCTTAATAAAACTAGCTAACCTTTCTGCCACTTCTGAGAATCTGCTTGATTATCCCCTCTCTATCATGTTTCCTTTCCCCTTCCCCTACAACAACAAAGACTTTCTCTTGACCTTGTTCCCCTTCTCTCTCCCTCTCTAAATACTTACTATTAAATTTCTTGAAAATGCTATCTGTATTCATTGACTCCATTTCTTCACCACTAATTCCTCAATCCCTTTTGAGCTGATCCACGTTCCCATGACTCTTCTGAAATTGCCTGATCAAAACATCACCAATATCTTTCTAACTTCTGAATCCAACAACTCTTTCTTCATCCTTATCTTCCTTAAAATCATTTTAGCATCTGCTAACCACCAACAGCCCAGTGTTTATCCTCACTGCCTATGGTCTATTCTAAGTTGACTTCTATAAATATGCAGTCTCTACCAGACTGACATTTCTGATTCATGGCTCTGATCACATTGCTGTACTGATTAAAACCTTCAGTGATTTCCCATTTCCTACTGAATAAAATCTTAATTTCTAAACAATATCAATACTATCCATAATCTAACAACTTTTCTTTTCAATCTTATCTCACAATTACTCCTCTTTACTATAACCAAAATGAGCTATACTCCACTCTCCAAACACATTCCCCTAATCCTCTCTCTGCCTTTGCTTTTATGCTATCTTACACCTAAGAATGCCTACTTCCTTGTCCTTTCATCCACCTCCAAATCTTTGTTTCTTGAAACTTTACCCATCCTTCAAGTATAGACTCAAAGTTTCTCCTGCTTGGAGCTCTTCAACTCAGTGGAGTTAAGGAGGCCAAAGGCTTGATAACTTGCCAAGTGTGTTGTATAAGGAAGTCTTCCTTACGTATGAGTTGGACAAGACCACCTCAAAGGCCTTTTCCAACTCTAAGACTCTGTGTTAATTGATACCAACTTCATCAAAGTCTTTATTGATTCCTCCAATGAAAAAGGACCTCTCCCTCCTGTAATAGAACTTTACCTCTACTTATATTTGGCACTCATCTTTTCCTACTTTGCATTCTAATGTCCTTTTATAGAACATAAGCTTGTTAGGGTCACATCTTGCTTATTTTGTGGTACTCTGTATGTCTAACATGGTACTTTGAACACAGCAAAAAAATAAAATTGGATTTGGTTTTTGTTGCTATTACATTTGAGTTCCTAGTAAAATAGTTATTCCTTTGGCAACATAATGAAAGTTAAGAGCTAGTTGTCTGTTTGAGAGAGGAAATGATTAATTCAAACTTGTACAATTGAAATTGAGGTGATAACAAGTAGAAATGTCCTTTTGAAAGTTGGAGATAGGAGACTAGAAAATGGTCAGTGTTATAGATAAAGACTTAAAGTAATCAGCTTAGATATGAAAGCTGAAGCTAGGAAAAAGAATTAACTCAAGACCTAACCCTGAACCACTAGAAAAGGGCCAAAGACTGAGCCTTGAGGAATGTACACAATTATGAAATAGGGAAGCTCATCAGAAAAGTTCAGTGCCACTGTGGGATGCCAAAGGAAAGAGAATTTCAAGAATACTGATCAATAGTGTAAAATACTGAAGAGAAATGAAAGAAAATGAGAAATGTTATGACCACTAGATTGAACAGAAAGGGAATCATTTGTGACCTTCATCAATGCCTTTTCGTCTTACTAAAGGGATAGAAATCTGAAAGGGAAGGAAAGAAAGAAAGCATAAAGAGCAAAAGAAGACATTCAGCATATACTATTCATTTTAGAGCTTTTGCCTGACGTAAAAGAAAAGACATAAGATGATGACTGGATGACAAATCAACATGAACTTAAGATTTTTTTCAAAACTGTATAAATTAATGTATGTTTGGAATTGATTAAGGAGAAAGCAGTGTGATATAATGCAAAAATTATAAGGCTTGGGGTCAGAAAAGCTGAGCTCAAGGCCTAGAACTTCTATTTATTAGCTATGTAACTTTTAGCAAATCACTTCACTGCTCTTAATATCAGTTTCTTCATCTGTAAATGGGAAGTATATAATGTCCTTCACAGTTTTATTGTAATGCAAGTGCTTTGCAACTTTTAAGAACTATAAGAGCTACATTCTTTCCAAAGGTTATTTGCCTTTACTTTGTCAGAATATTCTAAAAGGTCTCTCGCTACTGAAGGCAAAGTTATAAGCTGAAAAATTCACGCAGTTCATTTTTAAAAATTAAAACAAACCATAAATATCCCTTATAGCTTTGAGAACTCATTGCTTAATGCAAACTACACTCCTTAAGAATTTTACTCTGGGATGGAAAATGCTTTTTATAGCCAGAGAAAGAATTGATGGATTCTGAATGCAGATTGAAGCATGCTATTTTTTAACTTTATTTGGGTGGGATTGGTCTGTCTTCTTTCACATGACAAATATAGAAATACATTTTACATGATTGAACATGTGTAACATGTCAAATTGCCTACCATCTTGGGGATTGGGGACGTGAGAAAGAGAGAAAAAAATTTGGAACTCAATTTTTAAAAAAAATGAATGTTAAAAACTGTCTTTACATATAATTGGGGAAATATTATTTTTTAATGGGTGCATTTCCCTGTAAATTCATCCTATATGAGGTCCCTTAATCAAATCCAAACATACACTAATTTTCCCAATTTTGAAAAGATCTTCAGTTGATGTTGATTCCTCCTCCAGTCACTATATTTTCTTTTACATCAGATAAAAGCTCTAGAATGAATAGTAAACACTGTCTTTCTTTTGCTCATTATGCCTTCTTTCTTTCCTCTCCTTACATATATATATATATATATATATATATATATATATATATATATATATATATATATATATATATATCCCTTTACTCAACTGAAAACAAATAGTATGCCTTGATCTGCATTCAGACTTTCAGTTCTTTGTCCAGAGATGGATAGCATTTTTCATGATGAGTCCTTTGGAATTCTCTCAGCTCATCGTATTGTTGTGAATAGCTAAGTCATTCACAGTAGTTCATTATACAATATCACTGTATAATATCACAGTTCTCCTGGTTCTGCTCACTTTACTTTGCATCAGTTTGTGTAAATCTTCCCAGGTTTTTCTGAAATCATCCTGATCATCATTTCTTATAACGTAAAAGTATCCCATCACAATCCTATACCATAACTTGTTCCAACATTCCCTTATTTGTGGATATTCCCTCAATTTCCAATCCTTTGCACCCACAAAAAGAGCAGCTATAAATATTTTTTATACAAACATGTCCTTTTCCCCCTTTTTAAGAATATCTTTGGGGATACAGACCTAGTAGTGGTTGTTAGTGTTCGTCCTTAGTTGCCAAAGAAGATCATGCCATCAGAGAAATGATGACATGACTTGCACTTGACTTTGTTTTGAGTGAGGAAGGGCTGTGCAGGTCACCAGCCTCACTGCTGCTCCAGAGTCATCTGAATCCAGTGACCAGATATTCATCAACATGATTGGAGATGACCCAGGATGCACTGTTGGATCGTTGTGTGTGTTGTTGTGCATGCACAGTTTATACCCCTTTTTGCAAGGTTTCAAACTGGTTAGCTATCTTTTTTAAAAAATTTCCCTTCTACATTAAACATAAAGAAATTCAATTATAGAGTAGCTTCAAGTCTGAAACTTGATTTTGAGTTTCAGAAGAAAAATGTCAAATGTTATCTGTCCTATGAAGGCAGCATAGTCTAAAAGGAAAACAACTGGGCTTAGGAACCTAAACTCAGGTTGACACCTTATTTTTCGACTTAAATGTTACGTAGCACGGACTAATTCATTTAACTACACTGAGCTTCAGGTTCTTTGTCTATACAACAGAGTAATGTTTGCCCCACCCATTTCATATAGGTGTTAAGAGGGTCCAATAAGAAAATGTACATGAATGCATTTTATAAAATGTATTGTCTATTATTGATGTGAAAGTGGGATTGGGCCCTCATAATGTTCTCCCAAAAAACGGAAGAAACTCATAAGCAAAACAGTTCCAGGTACTTTTACAATTTAGTAATTAAGGGAAAGGATAAAAGTAAGTCTCAAAAATTTAACAACAGATATTCAAGAGAAGTAAAATACGTAACTGTTTAAATGAACTATTTAAGTAAGCAGATTAGAGGATTAAAGAATTAAACATAGGCGATAGAGAAGCCATCTGTCTCTCAGTAGATATGGAGTTAATTATATATGGTAACTGGTCTATCTACATGCAGATAAACTGAAGTCATAATGTACATGACTTCATCCTGTTGTTAAGTTTTTTAAACAACTTTAAAAATTTTTTTAAATGACTTTTCCAGTAAATCACCTAACTATGACTGACAGAAGGACATTCAAGGAGCAGATAGATATAATAGTAACAGTATGTTATAAAGCACATTTATTTCCTCATAGTCTAAGAATGGAATAGATAATCAGGAATCAAGAATTCCATCTCCAGTCTCATCACCTACTCGCTATATTGCCTTGAGCAGGCATTAAACTTTTCTGTGCATTTTCTTACAGGTAAATGAGAGACAGTAATGTTTTCCATTAGAAAAGTTTAAATCCTTTAGATAATTAAAATACTAATACTAAGGTCAAGTTTATAGCATGTTGAGCCTTAATGACTCCCAGAAATAAAGGGCACTGGGTATGTGTCAGCTCCACAATAAGTTGAAAGAAGGTCAAAACTTGCTATTTTTCATATTTTCTTATTTCCTTTTGTTATTATTTGCTGCCCTCTTTAGGATCAGGGTACAAGATAGCATGTTGATATACCTTGTATTGAACAATCAGCAAAAAGATGATCCTCTAGAAATTTCTGGCCTGACAAACTAAGAGGGTTGTGAGAAGAAATCACCTAAATAAAACTGAAGACAAATTTTCTTATTTCAAAAGACTTCTTGCTTAATGGGAAACCAATGGCATTCCATATTCATTGATTTGGAATTAACGTCTGCATTTCTCAAAAAACATTATGGCATATCACCTTAACATTTCTGACTGTGCTAATTCTGCCATCAAACCGATATCATGCTGATGTAGCAGGAGTCAGATGAGAGCAAACATGTACTTCCTTATCTGGCATAAATAAAACCTTAGCCCATCCAATTAAGAACAACATTTTCCATGAAGTCACAGGACCCAAGAGTTGAGACTGATTGTTGTGGAGGAGAGAGAAGGAAAGAAGGAAGTTATTGAACGCCTATAAGGTCACAGAGTCACAGAGATTTTGATCTGATTAAAATATAAGGAAAATAGGATATAGAAGTTGTGCCAAATTAGTGAGGTCCATGTCCTAGAACAAAACTCTCAATAAGATAAATAGGCTGCTGACCAACTGATAAGGAGGATGTGAGCCAGTGGAGATGTAGAAATCTCTATTCTGTGATATTACAGCTTCAATCAAGGTTAAACTGATTACTATAGGCTATGAGCTTTGGGTGGCTGAGAGTGAGAAGAGGAAATGATGTGATTTATAAGATACATATCCAGGCTACATGCAGGAGTTCCCTAGGCTAAGAGAATTTACAGTTTTTCACAATTTACAGGTAGAACAGGCAAAGAAGCTTCCTTACACTTCTCTAGGGAAGATAGGAGTGAGAAGATAAACATTTTGAAGAATGGATACAAAGTATGTTTCTATTGTTTTTTTGTTTCCATTTCTATTCATATTAAATACTTTTACTGCTTTGAAACTATTGTTACCTTGGTCTCCATTAGCACAATGGTAACTAAATATATCAAGGTAAGTTGAGAATTTCCCAGCCTCTAGGAAAAGATATAGCAAGCCATTAACAGAGGATGCCTAAAATAAATGAAAATGATGGAATTATAAAGGGTTGTCCAAAGGACCCTTCAACTGTGTAAGTAGATATTCAATGGATAGATGGAAACAGAGATTTACAGACATGGATATATAGAGAAATATACTTCTATATATCTCTCTCCTTATATCTATAGATATATATATGATACTCTATATGTGAATATCTATGTATATATGTAAGTATAGACATGTATGTATCAATATACAATACATTAAGTGGGTATTGTATCCCCCCAAAAAATTAAGGCCAAAATATAATGGAGCCATTTAGCTTCATTATGTCTATAATTTTGATAGCAGAGATATAAATATATGTTCACTAATACTGGCAATAATCCTTAATTTTTTTAAAAGTGTGTTTTTCATATGGTTGCATTTCTCTTCAGTTGTTTAAATCCCTTCCTGACATTAAGTTAGATACATTAATATTTCTAAGCTCTAGACGCTATTTAGTGAAGTAAAGCGAAGAATTAATACCTCTCTATATAATATCAGAAACTATAACAGATCTAGATCATATGTTAATTTTTTAGATATCAGGAATCACTGGAATTGATCATAAAGGTCATCTAGTCTATTGCCCTCATTTTTCAGATGGGGAAACTGAAGCCCAGAGGAATTGCCTTTCCCAAATTAAGATTCAAGCAAGTTAGTCATTTGGTCCCAAAAAGCAGTCAAAATTATAATGAAATTTTAATCTAAAAATTTTTGGTTGAGCTTTTAAATTGTTTTTATATATATATGAAATCCTATTACAGTTTTTCCATCCAAATTTTTAATAGTCACAGTAAATTGTGTCTACTTAACACAAGGGATAAAGAAATACTTGATGCAAGTCTCTAATTCAATAACTTTTTGAAAATGGCTACACTGTGCCAAAGATATTTCTATTAAAATGTTATAGATAAAAATTGTTTTTCTTATTATTCTAACCATTTATGAAAAGGATTTTTATATTGTAATGTAGGCAATAGTCCTCACTTTATGAATTATAATTATCTGCAGTGAAAATCAGAACCTTCTCAATTAAGTTTTGAAATTGTATTTTTAAGAACTGCCACAAGAATTGTTAAGAGTTGTAAGCTGTGGATAGAAAAAGTAGTGACAATAAAAAAGTACTACACACTTAAGGAGTTGGGTAAAACTAAATGATTTGAAGTCACAAGCAATTTCAAGAATACAGACAATCTAATTCTGAATGTATTCTTTTTTAAACACTACTATATGAAACTAGGGGAGGAAAAAAACTTCCTTATAATGGAGACAAAACCAAACTGAAAAGCTCAACCTGTGTTTTTCCCACAAAGTCCCTCATTATTTATACAAGTTCTGTGATTTATTTTAAAACCATAACAGCCTAACCCAGCACTCTTGCTGCCAAAGTGGTGCACAAAGGATCATTCTTTACAAACCGACTACAAACTGCTTGTTTGTAGTAACTTGTTTCAATGTAGAAGAGGAGTCAAGCCTTCATCTTCCACTATATTTCTCTGTGCCTAATCTAAGGGACATTCTCCTGCTGACTTTGTACCAAGATCACAAGCATCAATGGTATCAAGACTGACCCAGTCAAATATGTTTTACCAATGGAAACATTTCAAAGGGAAATACAAAAAAAACTGAGTTTTAGGCTGACAGTGACAATATAAAAAATGTGTCCATGTTTCTCTCTTCCAGTGACAAGGTAAAGTCTTTACCTAAATTTTAATGACCATTGGGTATGATTTGTTTTAGTAGTCAAAACATAAATGAGTCAAGTACAGGAAGAAGTTCAATGAATACGGTAGAGCAAGATCATAATTAGAGAATCATACTTACTGATATTTCTCAGTGTACTCGAAGTACACTACAACCAAAGTGAAAATAATACATTTCTGAAGCAGGATTCATAGATATATTTATTCTAATACAGAAAATCTCTTTGAAGAAACCTTTTTAACATGCATACTACATTGGTAATTTTTTTTTAAATTGGGCATAGAAAATGAAGATATTACCTTTTAAAAATCAGATGAGGAAAATTGAAACAGCTGGTGCAGATATAGTAATAGCTACATGTCTCCTCTCTAAAAGGCAGAGGGACAAAGGAGATGGCCAAAAAGAGAGAGACCAACAGGATATTTGAGTGACCAAGTGTGAAAGCATCCATGGATAAACTGAGAGCTGAGGTTCAAAGTCAGATGGCAGCAGAAAATTGAAAGCAGATAAAAAGCTTAAGCCTAAAATGTGGCCTATGCTGCAAGAACTTAAGAGTTTCTTGAGTCTTTTAATGTTCAGAGAAACCTGCAAAAGGGATATTGATGAATTATTTAACACTAATAATCTTGAAACTAGGTATATGAAGAAATAGGCCAGTTTGATAGAAGCATATATACTTAGAAAATTTTTCTTTCTTCTTGTGCATACTAAAAAGAGGCTTGTTAGCATGTGTGTGTGTGTGTGTGTGTGTGTGTGTGTGTGTGTGTGTGTATTTATTGTGGAGCTCTTTAATAGTCTGGTGAAGTCTATGGGCCTCTTCTAAAATTTGCATTTTTAAATATATACAATTAAGTACACAGAATTACCAAAGAAACCAATTGTGTTGAAATAAAGATCTTTTTTCCCTATCCAAGTATACAAACTTCACCTGCCCCACCCCCATATCTATCCATGGACTCTAGGGTAAGGAAATGCTTTGGTCATCTCCTATAGATGGTATTAGCACAACAGGAAAAGCAAAACTGTTTGTCTACAGAATTAAAGTTGAAGCGGGTGGATTTTTTTAGTGGGTGACTGTTTTTAACCAGTCAACTATATTAAGCCATGGTTTTTTAAGTTCAAGAAAAAATGCTGATTTTTTCTAATTACCACTGCTTAGTAATTACATACAAGGAGTAAAAGATCCAGAACAAGAAATCATTAAAAAGAGTAATAAAAATTGACTTATATATGGATTTAGAATAGTCTAGCAGTTGCATCGTTTGAGTTATATAGGGATTTCTTTTCTGTTTATGTTTGCCTGCTCTACTGGTCATCCAACCCTTTCTGGAGTGAATGAAACGAATTTTAAAAGTACTTATTAAACATGTACTATGTACCAAGCACTATTTCAGTTGCTAGGAGTGTAAATACAAAAGCAAAAATAGCCCCATGCAAACAGGAAGCTAATATTCTAGAGGAGACTGTAACGCACATAAGGGAACACTGGCTAGGGAGAGGCATTTTGGTCCAGAAACTTACTAGGATGGGGAGTAGAGCTGCAGAGAATAGAAACCCGGAGATTGAGTGCTTTGTTACATCCCTCCAGACATCTCATTATTTGCAGCCATGCTTACTATATTGTAAGCAGATTCTTCATAGAAGAGACTTAAATGATTCTATTTCTCAGGTTTAGCAAAAGCTGCATATCTGATAGATCTGGGGTTCTTCTTCCATCATATAAGGATATATTTAGTTGGCCCTGTGGTTGAGACATGATATATTTGGTAATTTAATTTGAAAGCAAACCTATGTGATTTCTTATTGTCTATGAAGATAATTTTTTTTAAATGTGTAAATGCAAATTGGTTTATTAAGTGGGTTGCCATTTTGTGGTTGTTTGGGGTTGGATATTTGTGTCTATACTTAGTCTTATTACCAGGCCTGAACTATACTAATGGGCTGCACCTAATTATTTGGAGGCAACTACAAGGGGGAAGAAACAAAGTTTGTTTTTTTGTTTAGTTATTTTCAGTAGTATCTTTGTGACCCTATATGGGTTTTCTTGGCAGAGATACTAAAATGATTTGCCATTTCCTTCTCCAACTCCTTTTACAGATGAGGAAACTGAGATAAACAGAGTTAAGTGACTTATCCAGCATCACACAGCAAGTGTGTGAGGCCAGATTTGAACTCAGATCTTCCTGACCCCACACATGGCGCTCTATGCACTGCACGGTATAGCTGTCCCAGAAACAAAGTATCAAAGGGAAAGTTAAAAGATCTTCTATATCTTTCCCAGCAACTTCTACTTTTTTTTAATAATGGCAACATTACATTCAAATTATTCTGTGCAAAATATGCCAAAAGACTCCTCAAACAAAAGAAAATTTCAATATCAAAGGTTTTATATTGAAATTGGATCCCAAAGGCAAAATGACTTTAAACTTAAGAATGAGAAAACCAAAAAAAGAACACAATTTTTTAACTTAAAAAACTAGCAAGCAGAAGAATGTTGTACTAAAGATAATCTTTAATATTTGAAATTAATTCTTTAAAAAGTGTTATCATTCAGATAGCTCTTGCTGCCCTTGGGTATTTCATTTTTAAATTATTTCAGGAAATGATCAGTATCTTCATTACTAGGAAACTTTTTCTTTGAAATCATATTACATGGGAAAGAACATAACAAAGAGAATATGTGCAGGCTGAGAAGAGGAAAAGGAAAATAATAGAAAGGAAAAAAGAGAAAGAAAAGAAAAAATAAGAGTCAGAAGAGAAAAAGCAATATTTATCCATCACTTTAAGAATGCATTATTTGATTATATGGATAATTCCTAAAACAATATGACTTATAATGCCTCCACAACTTAAGACATGGTGTTCTTGAGATCTTGCAAATTTAAAAACTGAACATCTGGTTTCCAGCCTTCTGGTTGATAACAGCTCTAGGTTGGTATTCAGACAATAGACACACAAACTGGCCCACATCAGTATCCTGTTCATTTTGACAGAACATGCCAGAGCTTATGTTCCAATGGAATAGCTTTCAAGAACCCAGGGCCACCTCCCCACCACAATGAGTCATTAGAATAGAACTGAGTGGAGGAGACGAACATGAATAGCTTTAAAAAAATAAATAGATAAAAGAAACAGACAATGTGCTTTCCTGTACTTGGAATGACCTTGTGAAAGCTCAATGGCTACTGCTTTAGAGTAACTTTAAGAGTTAACACAAAATGATTTAGTTTTGTGCATCAGAAAAGAGGTCTTGAATATAGTTCCAAGCTCACTCACTATTCTTTCCTCCCAATGGCTGTTTTGCTATTATAGTAACATATTCAAAATAATCACTAGCCACCCACACTGGAAAAACCAAAGAGATGAAAATACTCATTTTCCAGATTCTGACAGGCAGCACAATAGATACCCTATGGAGTTATTTCACATATAGCTTATATTTGAAATATGTTGTGTGTCTGTCTATATGTTATTTCTCAAAGTGATATTATATGATTATAAATCATAGAAAATTACAGTTTCCAAAGGATCAAATTGCAAGTCACCCCCAAAACAATGGAGATGTGAATGATGGGTACAAATAGTACACAGCATATCTCAACAATGATGAATATCTAAGAAGTGATGAAACTATACTGATTTTCATCATCCTTTAACAAGAACTTTTCAAATGAATATCCTTGTCAGACCATATTCATAACTTTGGTTCAAAAAATATGGTTACTATTGGTTATTAAAATATGTGCCTATACTTCACTTTACTTAATAGTTTACTTTCTCAGTCTCTGTATCAGATCATGAATGGCAATGACTAGAAGGAGAGCTGAAATGAAGAAAATGAGATGACCATTCTAATACTGGTTTAAAACAAAAAACAAACAAACTCTGAGATTAATGTGAACATAAATAGTCCATAAACACCATCATCACCAAGGAGCTCCCTTGATAACCAGTGATTGCCTCCCTCTCACCCTTTCCAAAGTCCCTTCTCATGTGGGCCTATTGTGACAATATTTTCCCCTTAACGTTGTTCCTATTGTTGTTAGGAAAAAAAGGATAGCAGTGGGAACACCAGTACAGAGGAGGTGAACAAGTTAAAAAAATCTTCTTCTCCAGAACCCCATAACTAAAAGCTTTAATGATGTCTTCAAATATTTAGGTGCTGAAATAACGATTTTTTAAAAAGATTAAAGGAATGATTCTAGACACCTTTTGCTACAGAGAAATTTAATGAAACAAAAAAAGGACACCCAAGTGCAAATTTTAAAGAAAAGTTTCTTTAAGAGACATGGGATATAAGCTCGCTCCTAGAAATGAGAAAATGCATATGCATACCTATCTTTGCAGAAGCAGGGGACTATGGGAATGGGATATTATCTATATTATCTAATTAGTAGATATGTTGGCTAATTTTATTGAAATGCATTTTTCTTTTAAAACATTATTACAAGAAATAAGTCACTGAGCAAGAAATGGGGGATATATTTAGAAATAAAGATAATATAACAGCAGAAAATATCAATTTTAAATGTTTTGAAAAACATGGTTTAACCAAATAATTGTTCCTTCTAAAGTCTAATAAGAAACATCTTTAAGTAATTTTTATAGGTAGAATAGTTTTATGTTAAAGATTATGGTTCAATTTTGTGTTTGATAAAAAATATATATACATTTTCTTCTATTATATTTTTCTTCCAAGACCTCATGGTGGTATGGATATGATCCTGGGTGCTCAGAATTTAGATCAGTGTAGTATAGGCTCTGTCAGGTCCTATCAAATTAGAAAGCCTTTCAGTATGGACTTGGTGATTGACTGTTATTTTAAAAAAGCCCTACATAAGCTGAAAAACTCATGAGCAGATTGGTGATAGGGTGGGAAATCTTTTGGTCACATTAGCTCAAGATCATCGAATAAGGTATTGGGGATGGTTGGTGTGTATGGGGGTAGGGTGCTGCCATCTGTTCAGTGGAAAAAATAGCCATGTTGACAAATAATAGTTCATTTAAGTATTAAAGATACTTTTCAAAGTACCATAGCCCCTTTTATAAGTATATGTTCAATTGAATTAGTGCTATGCAGTATACAAGGGTGTCTACGTAACTTTAACCAGGCCATCGTCAATTAATGCATTTTTTCAGTCCTGGAACACTTTTGACCACCTAAATGGCAAAACAAATATAACAAAGCCCAACAGACATGGTAGCTCTATGTAAAAGTTAGATGTCATTATTAGAGATACATGCACAAAGACAGACTGGATTGAAAAAGGAAGCTTCAAGTAAAGCACAGAGCCTACGCAATTTGCAAACCTGGGTATTACTGGTTGATTCTGGCTTCCATTCAATTCAATTTTGATGAATATTTATTATTAGATAACTCCTGGTACAAGGCACTGCACGAGGTAGTAGAGGTACAAAGCCAAATGACTCTGATGCTGCCCTCAAGAAACTTACAATTGACTGAAGTTCACATCCTATTATTGATTTAGCAAACTCAAAATTAACTTGTCACCAATGGCAGTTTTATGCTCTAAACAAACAGCAGTCTCTTAACAGCAGAAAATGATAGACCAATACTTCTATAGTCTGCCCATTTTAGTGAAACCTGATGGAGTTTGTTTTTCTTTGAAACATCTTTCATGATCCTCTCTACACAGTGAGGTATTAAATTAGAACTGTATTGAAGGGAAGAGTGAAGATTTTTTTTAATGAAATAAACAATGAGGATTCATATGTTCAGTGTGATCTTGTGACAATCCTACTGAAATAATTCAGAAAGTTTTGCAAAGTTTGTGGGGCACAAGAGGGAGGATGGAATTTCAAGTACACTCACTATTTTCCTTTTCTTGTGGTGATTTTACTATCATAAAAACATAATCAAAAGAAATCACTAGCTATTATTTCATCCATTGTATTTGTATCCCTAGCATTGAACACAGTGTATCACACATAGCAGTGACTTAAGAAATACTTGTTGGTTTATTGATTGATTCATTATGGTTTATAATATTGTGAACTATAAAGTGTTATGTCAATTATTGTTAAGATTTTATCTCTTTGATTTTAAGAAGCCAAAAAAAAATAATGAGGAACAAGAAATGAAAGAAAAAGGGAGTCAAAATTAAAAGATTACATAAAAGGGATATTCTATGCAGGAAAAATAAATGAGATTTGTACAAGGTAAATAAAATTATAGCTAAAAATGACCATTTCTTGTTCTGATATTAAGTTCTTTTTTTCATCTACAGAAAATGAATGTAACTGCTAAAATGTAGACTTAAATTTCCTCATCTGGAAAATGAAGAAATTAGCCTAAATATCCTCTAAGATTATTTCCAATTCTAAATCTATGACTCTATGATTGTATACTAGAGCCTTTCAAATACATTCCTATAGGGACAAAGTGGGAATTCAACTTGCTTTCGTTGACATGACACTTAGGCTGGACCTGAATTATAGTCATCATAGATTCAGTGATACAGACAGATAGATATACACAGACACAGACATACACACATACATATATATGTATGTGTATACATGTATATATACATACACACATATACATTTATAATGACATACATATAAAACTACACAAACACATATACTTACATATACATAATTAAAGATACTGGTATACATACATATATGTCTGTATATGTATGTATATATGTGTGCATGTGTGTTTCAAAATCTCTCTCTCAAAAAAAGTCTACATGGATTTAGAGAGGACTCAGAAACCATAATACAATTTTATCCTATCTATAGGAATGTTTATTATATCATATTTTCAGAGGTACAGTTAAAGATCATAATCTCAATTTGTAGAAATCATTTTGATAAGATTTTTATATTTGTTATTAGGTTAGAAATTTCTCTAAAAGTCTATATGTTTGATTGTCCATATTAAATAACTCTCCTTTTTTCTTTCTCCTTCCCCACTGTCCTCGCTGCTGAAGACAACCTGAAGGAAAGAGTACCTGCCTTTAAGATATTTAATGAAATGTGATATATATATATATATATATATACATATATATATATATATACACATATATATGTATACACACACACATATATATACGCACACACAAGGTTCTGGCAACATTTCTGATGGAAAAAAAAGGAAGTATAGCGTTTTTCAAACATACGTCATTTACAACCTCTTAAGGAATATCAGTGCTCTGATTTTTATCTCCAGTCCAAAATATACCACATTTCATATTCCTCTCAGGATCCTAAATCATGAGAGAATTTCTTGTTGTGATTGGGAGGCAACTCACTCTAGGGGACTGAATGTTCAACTTGGCGTCAGAAAGATCTTAGTTTAAGTCCGATCTCAGACCCTTCTAGTTGTAAGCCTTTAGGCAAGTCACTTAACCTTTCTTAACTTCGGTTTCCTAGGAAAAAAGTATATCATTTACTTTGTACAGGGCTGTTGTGGGAATCAAATGACATGATAAAAGTGCTTTCCAAGCCCCAAAGTATGTATAGATGTTAGTTATTGTTGTTGCTAGGAAAATTTGAGGAAGTCACAAGTTTCAATCACCAGAACATCATGAACTGCTTAAAATATTCTCTAAAGCCAGCGCACCTATATACAGGGAAGGATGTAGGATCTAACCAGATCTGGTTTTCCAGTTCTAATAAAGGAAACTTTATTCTTCCTTGTTCCTCCTCCTCAACTTACCCCCACCATTACTTTGCATGCTCCCATCATAATTTGATAGTATCTTCAGGTGTTTTCCCAAATTTTTCAGCACTGTCATTTGTTGAATCTTGGGTTTATCCAATAGGCAAGTTAGAGGAGAGAATCATGAAAAGGTGACTATCCAGAACCAGAGTGTATAATAGTATTTTTAATAAATTCTATCATTAGAAGTAGCCGAACATAGTCCTGCCATAGACATTGTGCATTGCAACACAGAAACTGTTTGATCTCTCAATCCACATCTATTTGTCTATTTGCTTGTGGGTGAAAGGTCATGGAGAGCAATAGCTGAATTCTAAACATTTTTTAAATCCCTTTCTAAAATTTGCCTATGAACTGCAGTCCCCTTGTGAGATAACCTGTACTAGAAGCCACGCAGATGAAAGATCTTCTTCAGAAAATATGCTGCCTGCGAAGGAAACATTATTTTGGAACATAGAATCAAGTAGCAAAGTCTAAAAAGACAATTTATTACCACAAGGATGATAGTTTCCCTTTAGATGACGCATTGTAACAGCCAACTGGATGTCATTATTTGCATAGGTTTTTTTTTTAACTTTTATTCTCCATTTACTCTCCATCGATGTATCCATGCAGTGGTAATCTCCATCTAAGCCCTGAATTAATAGTAATCCTCTGCCCAATCTGTTCATTAATAGTATTGGTAGATTAATAAATTCCTTGTTTTCCGCTTTCCTAAATATCTGCCTAACAAGAATCACAGAAGACGTCTTCTACCTTCTGCAGTATCCTCCTATCACAAAGCACAGTGATCTGCGCATAATAGAGGTTTAAATGATATTTGTTCAGTTGAGTTACTGCTATGCAGTACAAAAGGGTCGCAATATAACTTCAACCAGGCCATCCTCAATCAGGGTCCAATTAATGTATTTTTCAGTCCCGGAAAACTCAGTATATATGGCAGCCATATAAAAATCTAGGCTTCCATAAACTAGACTAAAATTTTGTGGCCATTTATTTAGGACCATAACTGAATGTCTCATTTATTCCAAATAACGACCATAGGCCATGATTTAATCTGTCTGAGCCTCAGTTAATTCATCAGAAAATTGAAAACAATAACACCGATAGTACCCGACCCAGAGGGTAGCTTTGATAATGGATGTAAAGAGCTTTTCAAACTTTAAAGTATTACATTAATGACGGTATTATTATTTATTATTACTATAGCCAGGTATCCAGGGCAGGTTTAATAGCTAGTAGTTAACTCTATGATGGCTCTTAGGCCTTATAGAATACTTCCTTTCCAGTCAAGTTAACTGGCACAGGTTTTATGCTACTAGGAAATGTACAGCCTTAGGTTACAATCTGCTTCCCTCTCTACTCCCACACCCATTCAGAGGCCTCTACTTCCTCAAAGAAAGGGCAACTTGGTTTCAAATGTCACAATAAGGACAAAGCGACAAAAAAACCTCTTCAAGGTAAAAAAAAAAGTCACCTTTCAGTTCAACAATACACTTATCAGTGTTCCGTTCCTTATTAAACAGATAAAGCTCCATCAGCTTCAGGTACCCTGGAATGAACTGTATATAATAATAATTGATAATTATATCACATATTAAAATTTGCAAAATGTTTTACACAGATGATCCCATTATCCCAATTTACAGATGGGGAAACTAAGGCTCAAAATTAAATGACTTAACAACTTACATCTACATCTTACATCTAATCTTACAACTAATCATCTTACAACTAATATCAGACAGGATTTAAACTAGTCTTTCTGATTTCAAGTCTAACCACTAAACTACTGCCTCTCTTTCTGACACTAGGAAACACTCCAAGTCTTTGATTCCTGCCAGCAGTTGCGTGTGGTTTGTTTCCATTTGTAGCCGTTCCAATTCAAATACAAAGACCAACAAGATTGCCTGATCCAAGTGAAAAATATACTTCTCAATCTTGCGACATAAACTGTGGCTAAAGAACTAGCTGAGTACTTACTGAAACTGTGACATGTTCCTGCTCATTCTGAGAAACAACTAGGATATTATTTAAACAAGATACAAGGTATTGGGCAAGAAGGTCTGCCAGAACCTCACTTATTATTGTTGGGAAGTGGCAAATACATGGGTTAGCCCAAAGATCATGAACAGGTGCGGTCAGTTGTGTTATAACTAAATATGAATTGCTAAAAATCACCATGCTAGGTAAAAATCTCAAAATTAAAACCACAAAGCTTCTGGGGGAAATGGAGTTTGAGGCACTATTTCATCAGAGACATGAAAAAGATGGGAACTAAATCAAAATAGTAGCACATTTATGTGCATGTTGAATGGTTAAGAAATAAATACTGTAACAAATAGTGATGGTGGTGTCCCCTGCCATGGCCCATAGCATAGCCTGCACACAGGTTCCCACTTTGGTCAGCATGATAAAGTTGAGTGGCTAGGGGCTTGGTGAGCAAAAATTCTAGTATGGGGGCTTCAGCAGAAGGTGGGGAAGTGAGGACGGTCAGACGAGCCCACCTCTACCCACAGTTCCTATTGTACCAGAAGAGATACAATAAATATTGCACTTTACCTGGAAAAAAAACTGAAAGTTTATGCAAATGGGCATTACGAAGGTTGCAACTTGTGAGTTATTATGAATTTGTGCAGTTTTCTGTGTTCTCTCATTTTTTTCTCTGATGAAATTTTGAATAAGAAAACATATTTCCTTAATATGTCAATTACTTTGGAACAAATTTGAGTTTTCAAAACAACCATTATAGCACCATTTACTGCACTCATAATGTCCAAACTCTCCAGCAGGCTATTTTCTACTTATTCCTGTCACTAGGTCTAAAAAAATTATAAGAACTCTATAAATTCAGAATAATATGCATAGATATAATTTTCTTAATGCTAATAGCTAACATTTATATAGTGATTTTAAATCTGTAAAGTGCTTTATATATATTATCTTATTATATCATCACAATAATTCTCTGAGGTAGGAAATATTATTTCCCATTTTACAGATGAAGAAACTGAGGCAATTTAAGTAACTGTCCTTAGACAGAGTCTAAAGTAGGAGTCAAATACAGGTCTTCTAGCACATGCCCTATCCATGCTATTCTTGAACTCCAACCAAAATATCTGAGACTGACGAAAGCAGATAGCCAATGCAAATAGTTTTGTTTAAGGCATGGTAATCAGTGTAGGGGAGTAGACTCCCTCTATTTTTGGAGAGGAAGTGGAGAGTGAGATAGAGAGAGAGAGATAAAGTGAGAAAAGACAGAGAGATGGGGAGAAAAAAGAGAGAGAGAAGTTTGATGCTACATTAATGCTTTCTTTGCATTCATTTGAATGTACTTTCATGGTGCTAGTATCTTCCATTTATTTAATATATAAATTCATCTGTTCCAAAGGGATGTACTGTGAATGAAGACAATTTATGGAACCAACGTAATAGCAACATGCAGGCAAAGGATCTGCTTTTTGCTGAGTGAGGGCTCATTGCAATTCTTGTTATTCTGGAGAAATTTCTTTCTTCATCTTGTTATTAACAAGGGTAGACATAGCTAAAGGGCATCTAGATAGCACAGTGGACTGGGACTGGAGTCATTTTCCTGAGATCAAATCTGACCTCAGACACCTACTAGCTGTGTGACTCTGGGCAAGTCACTTAACCCAATTTGCCTCAGTTTCCTCATCTGGGGAACGGAATGACAAACAACTCTCGGATCTTTGCCAAAAAAAAAAAGAGTCATGCGTTGTCCAACATGACTGAAAATAACTGAATAAACACAGCAAAAATGGAAACTTCATCACTGTTATCTCTGAATATACTTGGGTTGTTTGTGCTTTGTAAATCCAGAATGGCATGAACCTTTTCTAAACTAGGACTGTTCAGCTTCCGTCACAGATGCTCAAATATCATCTCAATTGCAATCAAAGCAATTATGCCCATGTTACTCCCTCCCTGCTATTAAAAGAATGATCTCATGCCATGTAAACCCTTCCCCCCACTGCCTCCACCACCAGGGATTGACTTTTTTTTTAAGGGCTTCCACTGAAGAAATATTCTTTATCTCATAATTTGGTTCTGAGAAATAGACACACAAAGTTCAAAAGCAAATCATCCCTTGAGTATGATCTCTTCAGATGGGGATTCCAAGTCACCTCAACCGAAAGGATGATGTTGGCAAAGTCAGGATATTCGCTTCCCCTCCTCCCACAGTTATGTTTATGATTCTTCAAACCTAAGATGACAATGAATTAATCTTGGCTGAATTAGCAATAATATACTTCACAGCTTTCTTAGAAATGATTTCTTTTCACTGATAGAGTAATGCCAAACATTGTCAAAATATTATCAGGTAGGGAGTACCACATAGCTTCACAGAGGTTGGCATCTCCGGGAGGAGATGGAGGATGGAAGGGGGGTGGTGGTGGTGGCAGTGTGTAACAGTAAGCACCCCAATATACACAGAGGATATCACAGGTTCTTAGATCTGCATTCATAAAAGGTAAGACAACTTTTGAGGGGTCTCTTTTAATCAAGTACATATATCATTCGACAATAGAGAAAAAGCCCATCTGGGTTTTCAAGGGAGGCGGGGAATGAAGGGAGAAGGTGAGGGAGGTGCTTAACGGCTTCCCAGAGTCTCATCTGGCACACAAACCTTCTTCCAAAACTAAGCCCCAAGTTACTTCTGAGTATTACACTCTTTTCTGAGCCAGAAGGCACAACCCCTCCTGACCCAGTGCCTCATTACAAAATTAACAAAAGCTGTGGACCATCCCTAATCAAACTCCTCTTAATGGGCAGGCCCATTAATGGGTGGGGAAGATCATACCATTAAGAAGCAAAATTATATTAACAACAAGCAAAAAGGCATTGTCAGTACATGATGGTGATATTGATCATGAGGAGGAGGACGAGGAGGAGGATGGTGATAATATCTCATATTTAAATAGCACTTAAGGTTTCCATGTTCTCTCAACTGATTCTCGCAAGTCTGTGAGGTAGGTGCTGTTACCATCTCCACTTTACAGATGAGGAAACTGAGGCTAAGCAAGGTTGGCAAGAGCCACACAGCTACGTATGTACATACATGAGGCAGGATTTAAACTAAAATCTTCCTGACTCCAAGTCCACTGCCCTATCTCCTATACCACCTAGCTCCCTAGACTGAAGTTCCCACCAGGATTGAAACTCAGATTTAAAGTCTAGAGCACTAATCATTGCACCATGTGGCCATCACGTTCTTCTATTCCCTGCAAACTTATCTGGGTCTAAGCTAGCTTCCCAAACAGGCAAAATGACAATAGTTCAATAATAAAGTAGGCCCTGGCATTATAAAGCTCTAAACTCAAATCTCTTTCTCTTAAATTCAAACTAGTCTTTCCAACAATAATTAAAGAAGAGAATTTACTGTCATGAATTATTATTGAGGAGAATGGCTTAATAATTTTCAAAAATGGATTAGTTATTTATGGGAATAAGGATAACATATGCTATTACTGCAATCAAAAAATATGCTTAAGGGCATGAAACAGTCATTAACTAGGAAGGAGAATAAATTATCTCTGTAGGAAAATATTACATGATTAGGGTCACTCAAAAGGATTAAATATTCTCTAGCACTAAATGCTGCTGATGGCAAACTATCAAGGTGGAATGTCACCTATAAACTTCTGATGGTATCATATGTGTTTAAATTGAAGAAAATACTGTTTTGATTGTAAGTAATATATATTTAGGCAGCAGTAAATTTACAGTCCTTTAAGATATTCATATGTATCTATTCTAAGTAAATAATATATAATATGAAAGACAAAACTACCTTCAAAACTTATGAACTATTCAAAAAAATGTATCACTTCCACCAAAAAATGGTTGCTTGTCCAACACATACTGTATCATCTTTTGGCATATTTATTAAATATGCCTAATGTTAGACCCATTCTCAGACTGTCACCAGGTTATTTTCCTCAACATGAAAAGGAATATTTTTATAGTGTAGCTCTAAATCACTTTAGCAATGAATAAATTTTAAACATGCCTCTTAACTGGATAGTATTTACTTAAATACTCTTTCTAGATGTGCAAATAGTTCGATGAAGTAACTTTTTTAAACTTAGCTATTCTTTTTAACCTTCATGAAGTGATAAAATACATTTCCAGTCTCTATCTAACTTCTCCAACTTTTTAAGTCATAATAAATAATGTGTCATCATCATCTAGCTATTATGGTAGCCAGAATAGTGAAGTGGACATGTCAGGATATGTTAATCTCGCCTCTGAAACTGACTAGTTCCGTGATGTTGAACAAATCCCTTATCTTCTCTGTGTCTCAAAGACTCTTGTGCAAATGAGGTTATTACCAGTATTATCTACCTGTGGTGATTAAAGGGTTTCAGAGACATATTTTCTGAATAATTATATCATTTTACTAATAAGGCCAACATGTTTATTAATAAAAGGATACTCATTTGGCTATCTCTCTTAGACCAAAGATCATCATGGCAGTAAACTCAGGGCTATGTTCTTGGGGAAGAGGAGTGGCAACTCTGATAGGTTAACAGTTAATGAAAGAAAGACTGTTACAATGAGGGACTGAGAGTGACATCATTGTTGCACTTGGATAGAGAGACTATGTCTTTACCCAGACCATCTCCAGCTTTGGGCAATCTATTCAAAAATTGATACCCCACCCAAGTCTAAGCAGAAGACAATACTCCACCTGGGCATGGCCTTGAACAAGGAAGTTAGTCCAATCTCATGATCAACAACGTCCTTCCAGAGACTGAACTTTTAAAAATCAGAACTTGAGAAAAAGGGAGAACTCTGGATCTCCCCAAATCATTGGTTATTAATAATCATTTCTATTGTGTTTTAAAGGACTGCTGTTAGGATCAAATGAGATCATATATAATAAAAGCTTTGCAAACTTTAAAACCGCTATGGAAAGAATAGCCATAGTAAATGGGTCAAGTTCATATAACACTTATTTCATGATTTATATAGTACTTTATCTTAACAAGCACTTTTCTCAATTTTATTAGTTTTTTCATAAAACCAACTATTGGTTTTGTTTATTAATTCAATAGTTTTCTTAATTTCAATTTTATTAATCTCTCCTTTGGTTTTCAGTATTTCTAATTTGGTATTTTCTTAAGGGTTTTCAATTTGTTCTTTTTCTAGCTTTTTCAGCTGCATGCCCAAGTCATTGATCTCCTCTTTCTCTATTTTATTTATGTAGGCATTCAAAGTTATAAAGTTTCCCCTAAGGACTGCTTTTGCAGTATCCCATAAAATTTGGTAGGTTGTCTCATTATTGTCATTCTCTAGAATGAAGTTGTTGATTGTTTCTATGATTTCTTCTTTAACCCATCCCTTCTTTAGGATTAGATTATTTAGTTTCCAATTGATTTTTGCCTTATCTTTCCTGCTTACAAGAAACACATCTGAAACGGGGGGATACACAT
>CM053773.1:25963023-26016827 GCA_028658325.1 Potorous gilbertii | reverse complement strand
GAATATACCTTTTTCTCAGCAGTACATGGAACATTTACAAAAATTGACCATGTACTAGGACATAAAAATCTTACAGTCCAGTGCAGAAAGGCAGAGATAATCAATGTATCCTTCTCAGATCATAATGCAATAAAAATTATTTGTAACAAGCACTTTTCTCAAAGAAGTACTATGAGGTAAGTAATGTAAGATTGATACATTTCCATTCTTCTCATTTAATCACAGAGAAGATAGCTTCTCTTAGGAGAAAGGGGCCACAAAGACCCAGTTCATCTAAGTAGGGCTAGGGGCTCCTGCTATTAGTATGGGTCTTGCAGCTTTTACTTTGTTCTCTCCAAGTAAAAGCCTTTGATTACAAATCAGTTAGAAAACAACACTCTGGAGATTTAGTTAAATGAAACGTAAGTCAAGTGCTGATAAGTTGAAAAATCACAACAGAAACTAACAAAATTCAGTGATAGTTCTCCTAAATAACAAGGTAGGTTAAGTGGTATTTATAAAAAATAATTGTAAAATGTTTCTCATATTATATCATCGAATTAGGGACATAGTCTGATGACTCAGGACCAACAGTAAGGAAGGATCAGGATTTCTGAAGTCAGAACTTTAGTGTAGGCATTCGAAATTACCGCTATGGTTCTTTACCTCAGGGACCAAACTTCTGAAGCCCACTTTACTTCACTCCCTGACCTTCTCCCTCTTTCTGAGGGGTGCAAGTATGGGAACTGTTAGCTTGTTGCAGACATGGTTCAAGTTTTCTGGGAAATAGGCCACCCCAGCTTTCAGTATATTTGCATCAAGAACGAACTGTTCTCTGCTCCACTCTCCATGTTTCTCAACAGAACTTTCCTAGAGCCCAGGAATTTCTAGTTATGGCTCCTAGCCCTACAGACAAGCTCAAATATTCCCATGGATCTGTGATTTCATTCATAGAGTGAATATTCCCTCGAACAAGGCAACATGAAAGGTTGCAACTTATTCTTACCTGTCCATCCTATTCACTGAGAGCCTGTATTCTGTATAACTTTTAGTCAATTGTGTGATGCTAAAGATGTGATTTGTTGTGATCCTTTACAAAACCTACCTGTTCCCTAATATTATCAAGGATGCCTTCCATGTGTGGGCATATTATTTTCATAAAATTATATCTAAAAGTGAAAATGAGGATATAAGTTGTTGATATTCCCTCAGTTGCTTTTGGGGGTGGGGGTTAATAAGATACAAGATGTTTTCATTGCCACAAACCCTACTGTTGCAAAATGTACTCCAAAGAATCTGAATAAAAAAAATTTAATAGAGAATACAGTTGTGGAAAGTATATTTAATTTTAAGTATGAAGACTGGAGTTCTCTAATTTTGCTACTTATCAGTTATGCAATCCTAAACTTGGCACACTGGATGGAACACTGGGATTGAAGTAAGGCTCATTTTCCTGAGTTCAAATCTGCTGTGTGGCAGTCACTTAACCCTTTTGCCTTAGTTCCTCATCTGTAAAATAAGCTGGAGAAGGATATACCAAACTACTACAGTATCTTTGCCAAGAAAATCCCAGCTGGTATTATGAAGAGTCAGACATGACTGAAACAACTGAATTTCAATAACAAACCTAAACTACTATCTTTTAACATTCTATATATTTTCTCCCCATGTATCTTTCCAGGTTTAGTTAATTCAGAACAGTTAATGAACTTTCTAAATGTGAGCAATCTATTTCATGCATTCAGGTCCATTGTTAACTGTCTTAATTCTCACATCTCTGAACTAATGATTTCATGCATACTATTTTCATATTCAATATGTTTATAGCTGGCTATCTATAGAATAGCATAGTCTATAGAATAGCATAGTCATAGTCTTAGTCATAGCAAATTACAAAATACTGCATAAAATTATTTTCCCCTATGCCACAATACTTATAATATTCTTGCATATCCAATTATGCCTTTAAAGTGCTTAGGGGAGTCATTTGAATGAAACAAATGAAAAGATATAAATTTGTATTATACTGTGTTTTGTTTAATAATGATAATTTCCATTATCATACTCTGAGCTCAACACACTTCTTAAATTGTCGCAAATCCTAACAGCATTTTTCTAAGACTGGCTGGGATGAATTTAGTGTAATTATATAATAGGTACAGATGTAGAAATTGAGGTTAGACAATTGAATGGAAGTCAAGTAGCAGAGCCCATGGTGAACTGGGGTTAGGAGGAGACTCTTCCCTACTAATCTCTCCTTACTAGAGCAAGCTGCCTCCTCAGGAAAATCTTAACACCAAAAATTACACTCCCCAATGATTCATTTCAATTCTTATATCCAATTTGCTCTCATTCATATAGGTCTATAATGACGCTGTTGTAAGTCGCCCTAGGGATTTAAATACAGAGACGGAGCAGCATGAATGCAATTACCTTCCTAATGTCACCATGTCTTTTGGTTCCCTAATAAGGGCTTATTTCTTACAACTAAAATATATAAAGTTTTATACATACACACACACATATGCACATACATGTATATGCATATATACATTTGTGTCATATATACACATATGTTAGATGGTCATGGTTTTAATAATTCTCTAACATCATTCTATTAAAATAGAAATGATAATGACATGCTATACTTTGATTTTTTTAAATCACATATCTCTCTGTCTTGCCATAAAATAAGCTAATATTATAACTTCTACCATGTTGTGTCTAATAATACTATATACATACATGCACGCACACACATACACATACATATATGTGGGGACCAATGGCTCTTTTGTTTTTACTACATGACTGAAGTTACATAAATTTGGATAGGTATAGAATATAAGATTGTACTGTTTTGATTATTTGTTGATTACCAAAAAGGAAAGAATTTGTCTTTTCATCCTATCCTGACAACACTCCTTACTCTGTACCTTTATTAACCCCGCCCCTTTATCAAAAATATTTCTCTGGTGCTCTGTTTTCTCAGGTTTTTTTCAAGGTGACAAAAGTTGCTCATAAACAAATACATAATAAGTAATTACATCTAGCACAAGATAGGAGCTAAAAACATTGATAATTAATTAACAACAGCTTCTTGAGGGAATGATTACATACATAGCTAGGTGGTACAGTGGATAAAGCACTGGCCCTGGAGTCAGGAGGACCTGAGTTCAAATCTGGTATCAGATACTTTCTAGCTGTGTGACCCTGGACAAGTCACTTAACTCCAGTTAGGAAGGGAGGGAGGAAAAGTAAGTAAATTCTGGGAGAATGAGTGAGTAGAAAAAATGACGACTTGAAATAGAAGAAAATCAGTTAGATAACTTAGGGTACAGACTAGAGATATAGCTCAGAAATTGAATTTGGAAGGAAAAAAAATTGGGGAGAAATCTAGTAAAACTGAAAGAAAGCTCAGGCTAATTAATATACTTATCTAGCTTCTGCTGGAAAGATGAAAGAGAAGTGAAATCAAGGTTTTAAAAGGTTATATGGAATATTAAGGAGAACTGAAAAGGGCAAGGGCATAGAACCTGACATAACTAGAACCTCAATAAAGAAAATGAGAGGTAATTTTGGAGATAAGATTAAAGGAGGCAAATGAAATAGCCAGAGGGTAAAGCAAATTGATAGTACAGATCGGTGAGCAGAACAAAAATGGCAAAAGGAAAGGTTGGCATGAGACCTAAAAGGAATTTGACGAACCTGTGGAATTGCTGACACTAAGGAAACAAGTGAGTGAAGTTCTTAAGTTATATTTTTATATCAAGTTATATCTTTGCTAGTGAAGTTTTAACCAGGTGTTTAATGTTGTTTCCAGTAAAATAAGGCTTGAAACATCAACCATTAAATTAGGGGAAACTGTACCAATTATTGCATCAAAAGTGTTATATTTCTGCCACAGCCAATCAGCTGTTACCTGTGTGCCAACCTTGCTCCTAGAAGAGAAAATAAAGGGATTCAGGAAATGTCTTTCCACACTCCAGGTTGTTAAGAAGAATGAAACATTCCTAATTGTAAGGAGAAGCAAGGCCTGAAAGTGGGCAGGTGGTGTAGCTGAGGTATAGGAGAGGAAACTTGACCCTTTTCAGGATGTTGCAGTGGAGTAACTGAGTGTTACCCAGAGAAGAAAGAGAAAGAAAAGGAAGAGAAGAGAGTGAATGCTCTTAGGACAAGATGCTATTTAACCTCCAAAAAACGATATAGCTAAGGCACAGAAGGTATCAAGTAAGGTTAGTAAAGGTCAGAGAAGAGAACAGTGGCAGTAACTGGTGATTCCCTCCCCAGGGTTACTCAAAACAGCTATTTGTCAAGAGGTAACAATAGAGAAATCTGCTGTCTTTCCAAGTCATGTATTTAAGGCATAACAGAAAACCTTTCAAGAATCACCAAAATGGAAAACAATCAACACCGTCTAGTGGTTCAGATGGGTACAAATACTACCAGAACAAATCTAAAGAAGTATTGCCAACAATTTTGAAGTCTTAGATGGGAAAATGACTACATAGGATCACCAATTGTGTTTTCTTCACTGTTATCTGTTCAAAGAAAGAAAAAAATTAGTTTGGGAAATAAAAATCTAGCTAATAAGATGGTGACTGAGAATAGAATTTGGACATCCAGATCACAGATTACAATGAGAGATGGCAATTCTTGGCCAGTAAGGAAGTATTTGTAAATGTTGAGCAATTTTTATTAGAATGACTTTAAACTATAATGGATGGTAGTGAGAGAAAATTAGATAGGTAGATATATAGCTATATAAACAACTACATATTTACAAATATGTTTGTGTGTATACATACACACATGTATCCCTTAAGTTAGACACAATTCTACAAGTAGCTTCAAAAAATGAAAAAGTACAGTAATTGAGATACCCAAAAGTTTACAGGAGACAAAAATTTAAGAAATAAATCAGTAATAAAATCTATGGCCTCAAATATCTATAACCAAATGCCCAAAGTCTAGGAAACAAACAAAAGGAACCGAAGATACTAAAAAGGAAGGCAAATTTTACCTCATAGATATCAATGAGAATTGGTGAGAGGAAAGCTTTGACGAATGAATGGTGCAGTGGATAGAGTGAAGGATTTGAAGTTAGAATGACTGAGTTCAAAAACTAGCTCAGATGCTAGCTACGTGACCCTAACCAAGTCACTTAACATCCCTCTGCCTCTATTTCCCCACCTGTAAAATAAAGAAAATAATAGTGCCTACCTTACAGGGTTGCTGTGAAGATTGAATAAGTTAACATATGTGAAGCCCTTTGCAAATCCTAAAGGTCCATATAAGTACTAGCCACAAGGACTTGGTGATGGTTAGCTTGAAGCAGAGAAGAAATGGAGAGACTATGACAGCTGTCTTTAGATATTTCAAGGATTGTCCCCTGGAAGAGGGATAGGACTTCTATCTGATCCCATAGGCAGAAGTAGGGGAAGGGAAAGGAATAAGCATTTATATAGGGCATACTCTGTATCAGCAACTGTGCTAAGTGCCTGACAAATATTATCTCACTTGAGAGATGAGCAGATCAAAGCTGCAAAGAAACAAACTTAGGATTCTTGTAAAGAAAGCATTACATAAAGTCACCCAAAAGTGAAATTACATGCTTCAGAAAGTAGTGGCTTCCTGTAGACTGGAGATATGAAGGTCATTTGTCCACTATGATATACAGGGGAACTCTTTTGAGATACAGGTCAAAGTAGGTAGTGTTGAGGTCCCATCCAGCTCTGGGATTCTGTGACACCTGAATAGGACACTATCTTGGAGTATATATTGATTGAACTAGTTCAACAGATTTGAGGTAAAGACCACAATTTTTTTTCAACTCTTTCTTTCCTCATTTTCTCTATGTTCAATATTTTTTTTTGCTTTACATTAAAATAAAAGAGGAAACGTGGCATAGTAACATAAAGTTAGCCTCAAATCCAGAAAGACTTGGGTTCAAGTCCCAGGTCTTCAGAGGCAATGTAACATAGTGCATGCAATGCTGGATCATCAGGAAGTCCCCAGTTCATATCCAAACCTCAGATAGTGAGTGACCCTGAAACATGATGCTTGACCTCTCAGTACTCTAAGACAGTTTCTGAGACTATATATTACATACAAAGGTGCCAAATTGCATTGATATGGGGCATGTTCTCATCCTGGAATTCCTTATATCAATGAAATTACAAGTACACAAGTCTGGTCTCTGTCCATACATTTGGTCATTTGACTTGCCCACGGTCACAAAGCCAATATGTGTCTGAGATAGCACCTGAAATCCAGTTCTTTCTGACTTGGAGGTCAGCTCCCTAGCCACTACACCTTATGGAGGAAGCAGAGAAGGAAGAGGAATAAACATTTATTAAGTACCTACTTTGTACCAAGGATTGTGCTAACCACTGGGAATACAAAAACAGAAAAGACAGCCCCTGCACTCAAGGAGTTCCCAATCTAATAAGGAACACAACATGCAATCAAATCAAAAGTGGATAAAGAGAAAATAATGAACAGAGGGAAGACACTGTGATTAAGAGGGGCTAGGGAAGGCTTTCAGTAGAATATGGGATTCTATTTGGGACCTTAAGGAATTCAGGAAGGTAGTGATCAGAGCCAAAAAAGGGAGAGTATTAAATTAAAAAAAAAATATGCAATGCATGTGTACATTTACGCATACAGGCAGATTGAGTGCCCAAGATTTCAAAGAGCTCTTTGCCTACCTTTACAAGCATTAAATTGATTTGAATTTTAAAAAAAGAGGAGAGTATTCCAGAAGTGGGGAGAGCCAAAGGAAATGTCCAAAGCTGAGAGATAGTATCTTGTCTGCAGAACAGACGGGAGGCTGGTGTTGCTGGATCAAATAGGATATACTGGAGAGTAAGGTTTAAGAAGGGTGGAGCGAAGATGGTGGAGCAAAGGCAGGGACTCACCTGAGCTCTCCCAAACCCCTCCAAATACCTTTAAAAAATGACTCCAAACAAATTCTAGAGCATCAGAATGCACAAAAAGTTGGAGTGAAACAAATTTCCAGCCCCAGAGAGCCTAAAAGGTCAACAGGAAAGATCTGTTGCAGCAGGGTGAGAGAGGAGCTCAAATGAGCACAGGCCAAGCCAACATAGACCAGGCCCCAGAAAGCTCAGAGCAGACCTTGGGGCAACTGAATCACTGGCAGCAGGGGTAGTTTCCAGACCTCTCAGCCCACAGACAACTTAGAAGGTCAGCAGGAAAGGTCTTTTGGACCTGGGTGAGAGAGAACAGTCCAGAATAGGCTATGTCTACATAACCCCAACCCCAGCAAACCAGGAATAAGCATTGGGAACAATACAATCAGCCCATAAGTGGTAAAGGGGTCAAATGATTGGTGAGAAGAAGATTATAGAGGTCTTTTTGCTAGCACTGAAGTAGGACTCCATTGCTTTGCCCATACTGGGATCCAGGGCACAGGGGTGTCAGTCCAAGGTCAAGGAGGAGCACTAGCATAGGAGATCTTGCAGCAGCAGTGGAGGGAGCTCCCTCCTCACAGTTCCAGGGCAGAAAAGAGTACTTGTGATCACTCATAGACAAGAGCACAGCAGAGGTGTAAATACCTCCCCTTAGATCATACCACCTTGGAGAAAATGAAAACTTATAGAGTCCTAGAAGTATCTCTGAAAACAGCTGTACAAAATCCCTGAAGCTCAGCACAGTGTGCACTCCACCCTGGAGGCAGAGCCCTATCTTAACAAAGAGTAAAAAAAGTCAAGTAATAGGCTGGGGAAATGAGCAAACAATGAAAAACAACTCTGATGGAAGAAACTTGTCTTGGTGACAAGGAAGATGAAAATACAAACTCAGAAGAAAACAAAGTCAAGGATCTCACATTCAAAGCCTCCAAGAAAAATATGACTTGGTGTCAGTAAAGGAAGAGCTAGAAAAAGATTCTGAAAATCAAATAAGAGAAATAGAGGGGGAAAATGGGAAGAGAAATGGAGTGATACAATAAAATCATGAAAAACAAGCCAACAGCTTGGTAATGAGACACAAAAAAAAAATACTGAAGAAAATAATACCTTAAAAAACAGAATAGGCCAAATGGTAAAAGAGGTTCAAAAAGTAAATGAGGATAAGAATGCTTTAAAAAAAAAAAAAAGCAGAATTGGCCAAATGGAAAAGGAAAAAGCTCACTGAAGAAAACAATTTCTTAAAAATCAGAATGGAGCAAATGGGAGCTAATGACTCTATGAGAAATCAAGAAATCATGAAACAAAACCAAAAGAATGAAAAAATAGATGACAATGTAAAGGAGAAAGTAGTAGTAGTGATAGTAGTGGTGGTGGTGGTATTGATATAGTTACTTTAAAAATTATTTTACATATATAAAATATATTAATACATATGTGTATATTTTATATATATATATATATATATATATATATATATATATATATATATATATATATATGTGTGTGTCTAATGGTAGCCATCTCTAGGGTAGATGGGGGAGAAAAGAAAAAAGGGAAAAAAGTTACATGATAACTTTATACATGTATGTGTATGTATGTATATATACATATATATATAGCAAGTTGTACGTAACAGATTTGCAGTTTCATGTCCTATCATCTTTCTTTTCTATTCTATGTTATAGAAATACTTGTTTTATTTTTTAAGTTCAGAATAAAATAAATAAGATTTTAGGAAAATGTTAAGATTTTGAAAGTGCTTTCCTCACATTGTCTCACTGAATCTCAGTATGATTCTCATTTAATAAAGAGGAAACAAAGGTCAAAACAATTAGGTGAAATTACCTGTGGTCAGACAACTAGTGAGTAGCAGAGTCAGGGCAAACTGGCATTGCAAGGAAAGATCACTGAGTCCTTCCCTGCATGGATTAATTATCTTTGTTCTATTCCATGAAAAACTTCATTCATAGTCCCTGCCAGGCATCTCACAAATGCATATCTTTAAGTTTAGGGACTCAGGTGAGAGTGCATGGATGATCCAATTCCAATCTATTATAAGTAATAGAAAAACCACTTGCAGCAGATGGCCTGCTGATAGTAGCTTGGTAGCATTACCTTTATATATTGAGCACTTCACAACTATTTAAAATAGGATAATCAGATTCTTACTAGAAATGTTACCACTTTCAGAGATAAATAACTCTTACCAAAGAGATAATTTACTCAAATACCTTTCATGTAGCTCCTAAAATTTCTGAAATTGTTCCTGCTGGGTATTTCTTACAATCTGTTAAATATGTAATAATGGCTCTTCCTGTCATTTTAAATCTCATATAAGCTGCCACCACTGTGACTGTCTCCTTACCAATGCCCCCAGCTGACAACCCTGCCACCAGAAAGTACATGAATGAGTACAGTAATATGGCATAAAACTGAAGAATCCAAGTCAAAATGAAAAATAATGAGCAGGACCTTGGTTAGAGAGTTAAGTTAGAGAGTTAACCTGGGGTACAAGCAAGAAAGAACTGGTCAAATACCTGTTTTGTTCTGGCAAGTTTGCAGACTGCATCATTAAAATGGATCTAATCACTGGAAAATCAAAGGAATTTGGATTTGTGCTTTTCAAGGATGCTGATGGTGTTGATAAGGTCCAGGAACTTAAAGAACACATACAGGATAGCAAATGGATAGACCCAAAATTGAAAGGCTCCCCCAAAAGAATGTTTTGGGGTATATAACATCTGAATAGCAAGTCAAAGAACAGTTTAGAACCTTTGACAAGACTGAGAATTTGAAATTTACATGCACACAAAAGCAAATGAAAAAAGATCCTATTTTATTATATACACAAATGAAGAACCAGTAATGAGATTATTAGAAAACAGATGTCATTAAATTGGTTATGGGAAGTGTGAAATCAAAATTGCACAGTCCAAAGAAGTAGGCATGCAGCAACAGTATAAAGGAGGGAGAGGGGCTACAGCTGATAGACCATATGATATCAGTGGTCAGGGCGAGGTTAGCAAAACATGTATGGAAAAGCATCCCAAAGAAGTGGCAATCAGTAGGACAACTGTCAGCCGGTCATACCAAAGAAAGACTAGAAGAAAGCAGGCGCAGATACTACAGTATCTTTTACTACTGATGCTACAATCATCCTTTACCAATCTGAAATGACTATTTTGTAAAAAACTTCACATGAAAAGGTAAACAAGAAAGAAATCACAAGGGACTTACTAAAGTTGAACTGTTTACATTCCTACATGGAAAGATAATATTCATAACTCTTGAAACTTATCTCAGTATCTAGGTAGTTGGAGGGATCACACACACAGAGAAAGAGAGAGAGAGAGAGAGGGAGAGATAGAGACAGAGACAGAGAGGCAGAGAGCACAGGGTGAGTTAACTAGGAAGTGTTCATATCTAAAAATAAAATTAAGGGGTGAGAGAGGAATATATGAGAGGAGAAAGGCAGAAATGGAATGAGGCAAATTATTTCTCATAAAAGAGGCAAGAAAAAGCTTTTTCAATGGAGGGAACGGGGGGAGGTGAGGGGGAAAAAGTGAAGCTTACTCTCATCACATTTGGCTCAAGCAAAGAATAACATGCACACTCAATTTGGTATGAAAACCTATCTTACACTACAGGCAAGTAGGGGAGAAGGGGATAAGTGGGGTGGGGGATGATGGAACGGAGGGCAAATGGGAGGAGGGAGCAATTAGAAGTAAACACTCTTGGGGAGGGACAAGGTCAAAAGAGAGAACAGAAGAAATGGGGGGCAGGATAGGATGGAGGGAAATATAGTTAGTCTTACACAACATGACTATTATGGAAGTCATTTGCAAAACTACACATATATAGCCTATATTGAATTGCTTACTCAGTGGGGATGGGTGGGGAGGGAGGAAGGAAAAGAAGTTAGAACTCAAAGTTTTAGGAACAAATGTTGAGAATTGTACACCCGGGAAATAAGAAATACAGAAATTTATCTTGCCCTAAAGGACAAGAGAAAAGATGGGGACGAGGGAAGGGAGAGGTGTTAGAAGGGAGGGCAGATTGGTAGAAGGAGTAATCAGAATGCAAGGCATTTTGGGGTGGGGGAGGAGAGAGATGGGGAGAAAATTTGGAACTCAAAATTTTGTGGAAATGAATGTTAAAAACTTTAAATAAAAAAGAACTTCAAATATATGAGACAGAATCCTGTTCAATATAGAGTGGCCAATTTAGTTCTCTTGTTTTCACTTTGTTCTTTACTGTCAGGGTGATGACTTGTGGATTTGTGTTTATAAAGTTTATTTGTATAATTTCATGTTAAATGATTCTCAAAAAACAAAGTGCTTATAAAAATACATGTGTGTGTGCATGTATTCACATAGTTCATCAAAAGAAGCTTTCTTCCATGTATCATGAGTCCTAGAAGTGGCATCAAAATCTTATTTGATCCCCATTGCAGGCTAGATACTTAGTAACTTGATGGCCCTGGGTTCCTCATTTGTAAAATGGAGATAACAAAACTCATATCACGGAGTTATGGTGATTACTAAAATAATATCTGTGAAGCACTTGGTAAACTTTAAAGTGCTATATAAATGTTCTCTCATTATTATTGATTCTATGAAAAATGTATTATCTACTCCAGATCCTAGTGGCTATTATACACCAATCCCCCACCCTGGGCATTCTTCCTACTTTCTCGATGACTTTGGTTCCAGTTACCTCCTCCCCGACACCTCCTGCTCTCATACTAGGGGACTTCATAGATTTTTCCCTCAAATGCCATTATCTTGCAGCTCCGAAATCTACTAAATTCCCATGACCTCCTCCATTCCAATTCAATTACATAGAAATGTAAACTTAAACTTCTACTTCCCAAAACCAAGAATTCTGAAATTATCTAATCATGATCTTATATAATTCCTTCCCTCCCTATACTTTACTCCTTTACTCATAATCATGACCTACCTTCTCTCCTCTACCACCCTCAAACTTTGCCAGTTCTGTCTACACTCTCCTCCTTTCCCAAGGCTCACCCCTTAATGAACCACTTTAGCACTCACTAATTCCTGTTATCTAATCCCTTGTTCTCATCTCCTATTGTTCATGTTTTATAGAACCCCAGTTCTGGAATAATCTTGTCACTGACCTCCTAAATCTCTAATTACAGGTTATTGAACAGAACTGGATAAAGTCACAGGGTCTACTACAAATTTGCTATTTAATTTCAACTGTGCTATCACTAAAACAAGGCAATTATTTTACTCCTCTGTAATTGATTCTCTACCCCCACCCTCCACAACAGCTGTTCCAAATTTTCTCCTCCCTCCTTAGTCTTCCCTCAGTGCTCCCTCCTCTCAACTAAGGTTCTTGCCTCATGCTTCACCAAAAAAAAAGATGAACAAACAAAAATCCATGGTGTTCACAGAAGATTCCTTTCCTCCCCTCCTCCTCATCTCACCATGATGTTATCTCCCCAAGCCCCATTTCTTCTTTTACTTCAGTTTCTGAAAAAGAGATAGCCCTACTCCTTGCAAAGGGAAATCCTACAAACACCCTTGATCCCTTCTCTTCCCATCTTTGTCCAGCAGCGTATTATCACCAACCCCTCTCAGTCTTTCCATATATACTGGCTCCTTTCCCACTGCTCACAAAGATGCTGACAAAGAGCCCTCGCTCTGCCCCACCATTCCTGCTAACTACTGTCTTCTCTTCAAGTTCAGGTCTTTGAAAAAACCATCCACATTTCCTCTCTTCTCACTTCTTAACTTCCTCTAGTCTGGCTTCTGACCTCATTACTAAACTGAAAAAAGCTCTCTCCTAAGTTACCTCATAAATTAGCTAAATTAATGTCTCATTTGACAGATCTAATGTCCTTCCCTCAGTTACCCTTATCTTTTTTTCACCTCTCTGAACAATATGACACAGCTGATCACCCTATCCTCCTGAATAGTCTCTCTTCTGAGCTGTTGTAACACTGTGCTTGCCTGGATCTCCTCCTCCCTCTGACCACTCCCTCTCTTTGCATCATCTATGTCATGCTGACTTCATCTGGGTGAAATCCCAAAATTCTGTCCTAGATCCTGTCCTCTTCTCTCTATACTCTCTCACTTAGCAACCTCATCAGTGTTCATAGGTTCAATTTTTGTCTTCAGGTAGATGGCTGAGCTCTGTATTTAGTCCCAATCTCTCCTGAGCTCCAATTCCACATCATTAACTACCTGTTGGATATTTTAAACTGGATATCTCATAGGAATCTTATACTCAATATGTACAAAACATGTACAAAATACATACCTAAATCCATTCCTCTTCCAAATTTCTCTATTACTGTCAAAGATATCTTCATCCTTCCAGTCCCCAGGTTCACAACCTTGATTTCATCTGCAACTCATTTCCTGACTTAAAATACAAAGTCATTTGCCAAGTATGTTGTTTTTATCTCCACAGTATCTCTCAGCCATCTCCATCTTTACTCATCCAGCTGCTACCATACCTCAGGCCCATATTACTTCTCATCTGAACTACTGCAATAGCCATATATTTTTATCTCCCTAATTGAAGTGATTCTCCTAAAGCATAGGTTATGACCATATCACCACACTACTCAATAAACTCCAAATGGGATCTTATTACCTCTAAGAGTAAATATAAACTCCTCTGTCAATTAAGACTCTTCACAACCTGACACCTTCCTACTATTCCAATCTTCTCATACATTATGTCTCCATGCGTTCAGAGATCCAGTCATAGTGTCTACTCCCTATTACACACATAAGATATTCAATACTCAGTCTCCCAGAACTGTACAGTTGCACTCTGTCCCTTATTTCTGAATGTATCTCTCTTTATCTCCACCTCGTGACCCAAATTCCTTTCAAGACTCAGCTCAAGAACTACCATCTCTATGAAACTTCTACTACTCTTTCCAGAGACTAATGCCCTCCCTTTCAAAACTATCCTGCATTCATTTTGTATATTATCTTACATCTCCTCATTTGTATACAGATTTTCTCCCCCATTGGTAAACTCCTTAAAGGTAGAAAGCATTTCACTTTTTTCTTTGTGTCTACAGTGCTTAGCACATAGTAAGCACTTTAAAAATTCTTGTTTGTATGGAAGGCTAAGCCCAGGTACTACTTGTTCAAATGAAACCTTGCCTATTAGAGCTCTCCCCATCCCCAAATCACTTTACATGTCACCTTCATACATTTCCAATCCCCTCAAGCAGAATGTAATCTCCTTCAGGGTAACTATTTAGTGTTTTTATCTTCATGTGCCCAGTGCCTAGCATAATGCTTTGTACTTATTTTCCTCTCCAAAAGCCTATGATTTGATGTACCCGTGACCTAAATCTAATTTTTCTGTTCCACAAAATTCATTTTCTCACTGTTACTTAGAATTCTATGGGGCTCTGGGTTTGAAAGAGTTCCATAGAAGTGGAACCACAAGAGAGATCTTTAAGCAGGTCAAACATCCTTGAAATAGCAATTCCTACCCTTCTGACAAATTCCACCAGGAATCTTATCGCAGTAGTGAACCAAGTGAATAAAAATAATCCTGTTTTGTCAGAAGAATATTTGAGTTGGAGGTCACAGAAAATAGATCATTCTTTTCAGGTTGTTGTAGCAATATCATTTTAATAATAGATATCACTATTCTAGTAAAAGGAGGAAGAAAACATTTAGAATTTTTCAGCTAGTATGTTATTTTGGCAAGCACAATGTCCTAAAGTTACTTCGTGACTGAAATTAGATCCCAACACACGATATAGTCCCTGTCCTTTGCTAAAACAGGATGCTTCACTATTGGGGAAAACTTCATTTCACAACCAGCCTCAATTTCCTCATCTATAAAATGAGCATGTGACCTTGATGATCTCTAACATTAACTAATTCTGATAATTTTTTTAGCTCTTCCGTTTACACAGTACACCTGACTTTTCACAAACAGCTGGCATACTATATCCACAAGCCCTATTAGAACATAAAATAATAATAGCTCCCTGAATACAGTGTAAACATAGATAAGGGTCTATTTTATAATATGGCTAAGCCTCTCTCATGGAAAAGTTACCTTTAAAACAGAACAAGGAAGTTAGATCCACTATACAACAAGAAACTGTGCTAATGAACACCAATAATTTTAAAAGATCTGTACTAAACAAAGAGGCTATCCCTAAGAGTTTAATCTAATAAGGTATAGTTTCATAAGTTGCACAATATCTGGTGATAAATTTACAACTTCAACATGCCATCCTGCAGCTGAACCTCATCACCTATAACTATTTCATTGCTATTTTTGTGACAAATTGAGGCTCTATGACTATCCCTGGACAGCAAATCAGGCCTAGAAAAGACCTACAATCATCCCAGAAATTTCAAGCTAAACTCAGATCAACTTGCAGAGGAAGTAATGAAAGGCAGAGGACCAGTGAAAAAAGATCTCTTTGGTCTTTCCTGCTCCTATAACCATTTCTGTATCATTGCAAATACTATTCCTTCCATGAGTTAAGTCCTTTTCATGATGCCATGCCCTTCTCTTTCTTAAAATCCCAATTTGAAACTAACTCCAGAAAATATTCCTGATTTGGTGATTTCTTTTCCCAATTGCACATACCCTCAGCACTTAGGTCCTTAATATAGAATGATCAATTCATAGTGAATAACAAATAAAAGTATTTCCTCTAAGGCACTACTAAGGAGGAATAAAAGGAAAGAGAAGACACTATGCATCTCCTGCTTTGGAAAAAGGGGATCAGTAATTCCATTATCAAAGCATAAACATTTCCACAGAAAGATAATCTCAGTACCAGACTTTAATTTTCACTGAAAACAACTATGTTCATTGGACTAGAAATGTAAAATAACAGCAAAGGACTAAATACATCTGAATACCTGAATACCTGTGCGGTAAGCACAGGTTGTTGAATTTTATAATCTAATTAAGCCTTTTCAAAGGCTGTGTCAAAGGCAAAGTCAAAGATATTTGTTCCCTCCAGAAACTGATACATACCTAATTCCTCCCAATTTTACTCTATATCTTTGAACACAGAGATTAACAGTATTCAGTGTTGGAGGCAGCTAATGTATAGTGTATAAAGTACTTAGTCAGAAAGACTGAATTCAAACCTGGCCTCAGACACTTACTGGCATTATGAACTGGGCAAGTAAATTTATTTCTATCTGCCTCAGTTTCCACAACTATAATAGGGGAATAATAGCACCTGCCTCAGAGGCTTGTTATAAAGATCAAATGAGATAATATTTGTAAAGCACAATGATTAACACAGTTGGCCTTTAATAAATGCTTATTCTATTCCATTCAGTGAGAAGGCACAGGGGAAAATCTCTCCACAATTGATAAAAGTCTCCAGAAACAAATATATCCCAGTGGTATCAAACTCAAATATAAACAGGGGCCACTAAACCATACAAAAGGATCCCTGTGGCACACATATTGACTTAGAAAACCATATATTAATACTATCTATGTTTTATTTTATTATATTATTATACTTTATTACATTATATTTTTACTTATTTTGTTAAATATTTCCAAATTATATTTTAATCTGATTCAGGCCACACTCAGGAGTATTGTGGGTTGCAAGCTGCCTATGGGCTGTATGTTTGACAATTCTGATATATCCACACTATAGAGTTTCTACTGTTGCGTTTGTTCCCGTTTGTTCATCCTGTAGTCCTTACATCATTCCCCTCTTTATTTTGTAAGTTCCCCCCCCATCTCCATCTCCATACCTCTAACTCTCTCAAACCTTTCTGTTATCTATCCAACATCCCTCCCAAAAAATATGCGCAAGAGTTGTTGGCAGAATGGTTACACCTCTCTCCCTAAGTTCTTAGCTCATAAGATCCATGCAAGGGAGATGATCAGGAGCTGTCTCCAAAAGGTGGTGGAAGAAAACACATTGCTAGTTGTTTCAAAATCCTTCAAGCACAGAACATGGAACAATGAAGACATCTCTAATATATGAGGCTATTAAAGAAGGACATTAACATACTTTCCCACAAGCCAGTGAGTACAGATGACCTCATCTTACTTCACATGGCATTATCTTTCTAATAATGACAAGATTTTACATTTAGACCTAGAAGGGTCTCAGATGTCATCTGGTCCAATCTCCCCAAACTGAGGTTTAGGGACATTAAATGATCACATCAGAATTATATAGTTGCTAAGCATCAGAAGCAGGATTTGAATCCTTCCTGACTCCAGGTCCAATACTATCTACTATATCATACTGGCAGAGCTTAGATTATATAACACTCAATTAAAGTTTATGTCTCGCTTTCATTTTGTCCTTGTTACTTAAAATAAAATATTACATAAAAATTTTAAAACCAAATAAATAAAAACACTGAATTCAAGAGTATGGAAATTAGGGACCTATTTCAAATGTTTCTTTGGCCTCTGATACATATATCTGCAAGTTTATCCATCCCTGGTTTAAAGAGTTCCCAGTATATATTCTCAGTCACCACAACTGTCTTTTGTAGGAAGGTTATATTGTGACATATTTGAGCATCTCCTATGCTTAGGTCCAACAAGCACAGACTTAATGACTGTGGTGTCGCCTGTATCCCTGTGACTCCTAGACATACTTTGTTGTTTTATATTAAGTGGAAGAAAAGTTTAAGCCTCCCAAGGACTTCTAAAAAAAAAAGCATAGGAATTAAAATGATATTTTGAATTGCCTGTCTACCTCTACTTTCAATGATAAAATGCACATCATTTTAATAAAATTATGCACTTGGGTACTTTTCTTAATAAATTCTACAACAGGCCAATCATGAATAATTTAATATTTAATCAGAAAAGCTTTGGAGAAGATGCAATATTGGAAGCACCTCAAATCTTCTACTTCTAAATCCACCCATCCTTCGCAATACACACACACACACACACACACACACACACACACACACACACACACACACACTTATTATTTCTATGAGCTATCTCAAACTCCTATCCACTGTAGCTCCATAAGGAAGATGTAAAAGCTCCTGATATCTCTGTGAAGACTTGTCTCCATTCATGAGAGCTCCCCACAAACCACCAAATACAGAACATCCTCTCATTTTAATGGCCTGAGGTGATTAAAATCAAGAACACCAATTTTAAACAGATTTAAATTAGACTTTTAATGACTACAGAGAGACTTCTAGTAGCTATTTGTTTTCAGCTCATCATTTACTCAGAGTTTGTTAGAACAAAGTAACACAGGATTTGCTGAAGTAGCAGAAATTTTAGAACACTAATAATGTTAAGACAAAAGTTAATAGCGCTGCAGGTTAAGTTTATGACCAATTATTCATGCAGTACTGAGCATACTCTAAACCCCTTACTGTAAATGTGACAAGCCATTTTCTTTCCCAAGCTCACTTTTCATGAGGGTACTTTTTATACCACATAAATGAAGAAAATATAAGACTGATTAGGAAACTCTTTTAAAGTTAACTCTTTTCAGTAAATTACTTAATATTTTGTAGTAACAAGCGTTTTGTTGAATGCAAGGTCATTCTTACCTCCATGGGGAAGGCTTTAAAGTTAACGGTATGTTCAGAACCACGCTGGTTTTCTCTCCCCCAGTGAAATCGGACTTCATATAGTTCAAATTCATGCCCTTGAGGCAATGGTCCTCCTGTAAGGACTGAGGGGAAAAAACAACATTTTCTTTAGTTATTATATTTTTCCCCAAATATGTATATTTCTCAATACAGCTTTTATCAACATAAAAGACATTTTCCCAAAAACAGTTCTCATGTACTTTTGTACATTAAATTCATATGGCCAGGATAAAACAGTTAGACATTATACAATGATTCTAAAGTTAACTAAGGGGCAGCTAGATGGTACAGTGATTAGAGTGCCGGGCCTGATGTCAGGAAGACTCAACTTTTTGAGTTCAAACCTAGCCTTAGACCCTTACTAGCTGTAAAACCACTCTAGTATCTTTGCCAAGAAAGCCCAAATGGGATCACAAAAATTAGATATGACTGAAACAACTGAACAATGAAAAGGTGTCTATGTCTAAAAGGCACGTATACAGATTCAGCAGATCAAAAATTCAAATTCCTTGTGAAGAAGCAATTTTTTTTTTCATTTTTCCAGGGTCCAAGAATCTCCACCAATTCTCAGCCTGCTCTAAAACAAGCCTCCTTCAACCTGCCCCACCAATGGTATTGACTTCATTCCTGGGCCCCTCAACAGAAGTAGGTGAGCTCTTACCCTACCTTTTCAAGGCTCAGTCCTACAACCCCTTCCCCTCTCCCCACACCATTCGCTCTCCCACCTTCCAGCTCCCCTTTCTGTGTTGTCTTCCCCTAGTAGAATGTAAGTTCCTTGAGGGCAAGAAATTTGTCAGCTTACATTTTTATCCCCTGCACTCAGCATAGGTCCTGGCTCAGAGTGAATAATTAATAAATAATTTATTTACCTCTCTATCTAACAAGATTCAAGGCTGACAACAGAGGAAAGAACACTGAACTTGAAGTCCCAAGTCCTGAGTTCTATCACTAACTACTTTTGTAACTTTGGGTAAGCCATTAAATTCTTTGGGTCTCAGTTTCCACATCTATAAAATGAGTTATTTTAAGTTCCCTTCCAACTCTAGACTTATGATTCTTAGTCAAAATAAAATATTTAAGTATCCTTAATAGGTCAGAAGTGCTCTAACAAAAGTGCCTTCAAAGTAAACACTATTTTACCATCTACTAATCATGATAAAGTCAAGGGAAAAGACCAAAATCATACGGGCATAAATACAGGAGCCCTTTAACAAGATATAGACAAAGGGGAAATAATAGCTTCTAGATAAAATACTGAAGTGTTATACTTAGCACCAGAATTTAACACCAGGAAAGCTGATGGGACATAAGTCAATAAGGGACAGGGAACGAGGAACAGAGCATAGGGGACATGGGATAAGAGATAGGTGGGTAAGTAAAGGGATACCTGTAAGGAAAAAGATAAAGAAACTCCCTCTGCACCTTCTCTACAATTTATAAAGTCCAAGAATTGCCTAGAGCATAAAATTGTATCAAAAGTAGGATCCAAGCCCACATCTTCCTGGTTTTATGGCCAACTCCTTATAAACCATTCCATGATGGCTTTCAATGTGCCAGATAAATATGCAAAACAATTTCCATAGAAATATAGAGTTCCCATGTTTGTGTGTGTGTGAGTTTTAGTGTATTATGTTTTGATTTGTTATATAATTTCCTCCATTTATTTTAGTGCGACTACATAGCATGACTATAGTGAAAATGTGCTCAATAGGAAAGTATATGTAGAACCTATACAGAATTGTATGCTGTTGTGGGGAGGGAGGGGGGTAGCGGGGAGAAGGTGTGGGGGGGATAAAATCTTAATTTTAAGGAAGTGATTGTAAAACATTTAAAATAAATAAATTTAAACTAAAAATAAAAGAAATATAGAATTCCATTTCTAGCCAAGATGACTACCTCAAAACAGGTAAACTGCTCAAGTCCCAAATACCTACTCCAGCAAAAACTTGAAATAAGTCAGACAGTAATCAAGAAATCCAGGGAAGAATGTAGACACTAACTTCTTCCACCTCAGAAAAGTGCAAGAAAAAAGTCAGCCAAAAGTCTAGAATCTATAAGAATGAAGACCATCTGTAAAGCCAGGGCCCTCCTAAGCAAACAAGCCACCAGCATCTCAGAATGACCAGAGATGGACCAGATAAATTAATAACCTGCAGAGCTCTGCATCTGTAGGTAGCAAAAGCAAAGATTTCCATGAGAAAGACTCAAAGAGGTTGTCAGAAAGGTCCAAGCCGAAAGCAGTAGCAACCAAGCAGAACCCAGTGCTCAGTCATCTCAGGTAATCTGTGAGGTAGAAGATCAGCTTGAAAATTCAAGGGATCCAATGTGAGAACAACCAGGTTTGATCCTGCCTCCAAAAAAAAAAATCTCAGGAAAGAATAACACCAGACCCTGGCATAAAACTTTAATTTAGAAACTAAACTGGAGAGATGAGCAAATCAAAGAAAACACCAAGCAGTACTTTTTAAAAATTATAAATTCAGAGAATTCCAAAAGGAGTAACTCCACAATGGCTACAATTAATGACTCAAAGAAACACATGGATTTTTCACAAACACTACACTAAAACCTAGAACAAATTGAGATTTAAAAGTAAACAAATAAAAGCTCTGATGGGGAAAATTGGAAGGTATATAAATATCTTAAAAGAAAATGTGGTAAACATCACTCAAATAACAGACTACCTAAAAACCAGAATAGACATAACAGAAATGAATGACTCTATGAGACAACAAGAAATATTGGAACTAAATCAAGCTAGAAAAATAGAAGAAAATGTAAGATATCTAATAGAAACAGCTAACATGGAAAACAAATCAAGGAAAGATAAGAATCACTAGAATGCCTGAAATTTAAAAAATTCTAGACACTACATTTTGAGAAATCCTAAATGAAAACTTCAACCTTGTTAGAGTCAGATGGCAAAGTAAGGATAGAAAGAATATCCCAAACACATCCTAAAAGAAACCACAAATAGAAATGTCCCAGGAAGATCATAAGCCAAAATCCATAATTACCACTTCAAAGAAAAAATACTGCAAGCACCCAGAAAAAAAGCAATTCAAGTACCATGAAACCACAAACAGAATCACACAAGAGCTTACAGTTTCATAAATGAGAGAACTTAGAATACATTATTTCAAAAAGGTTAAAGATATAGGCTTATAAACAAGATTAATTTTGCTTTGAAAACTGCGTAAAATCCTATAGGGGGAAAACTTGGATTTTTAATAGAACACTTTTAAGAATTTCTGATTAAGAGCCTAGAGCTGAGTAGATAATGTTAAATACTACCACAAGAGTCCAGAAAAACTTAGATAAATTTATTTGAACAATTGAAAGGAGTTGAGGGATGATCCTAATAGAGGGAGAAGAAGTCTTCAGAACCTTAATTGTTGTCAAAGGATCTGTAGGGGTAGATTGGTTCTATTTTGACTGTTTTAAGAGGGGAAATAGAACAGAAGGCAAAATGAAGAATATACTAGTGTAGAAAGGAGGAAGAAGGGAATGAAACTGATTATTTCTCATAATTCAGGAGTATGAGAAAAATCTATAAACATGGGGAGAAGGACCATAGAGAGAACAAGCATTCCATGAACTTCACTTTTATCTGAAATAGACAAAGAAGAATTGAACACAGACAGGTTGTTGTAGAAATTCATAGAACTCAACAGGAAACAAGCAGGAGTGGGTAGAGTTGGGGGGGGCGGGGTGGAAGGGGAGAGCTAAGAGGAAAGATCATAACAGGGAAAGGAAATATAGCCTGAAAGCGAAACAAGCCCTTTGTCCCTGAAAGAGAGATTAAAAAGAGGAAAAAAAGAAAAACAAAAAAGTAGCATCCAAAGAGGACCCCATGAGAGAGAAATATCTGAACAAATGGTGATATGTAAATGCAATGGAATGTAATTGCACAGTAAGTAATAACAGATGCTTTTAGAAAATCTGGGTACTAGGAACTGATGCAGAGTAAAGTGGGCAGAACCAGAAGAACCATACAAGGACAACACTGAAGAAAAAGGACTGAAAAACCTAAGAACTCTAATCAATGCGATGACCAGTCATATCTTCAGAGGACCTATAATGAAGCATGTTATCCATCTCCTGACAGAGACTGGAGATAGGCTCAAAGTAAGAAAAGACATGCATTTTTGGATGTGGCAGAACTGGGTTGTTTTACATGGAATTATTTTTTCTCTTCTCAATTTTTAATTGAGAGAAGATAAAGAAGAGAGGGAAATTAGAAAGTGATGTAAATTTTAAAAATCATTGAAATATTTTATAAATGAAAAAAGTTCAAAAGGCAGCAAAAGAGAATAGTTTTGAAAAAAAGGTGTGAAATCATTTTATCACTTCAGAAAAAGCAACATGAAATGAAGATTCAGTTTTATATATAGTCCTCTTTTTGGTTTTTTTGCTATGTATATAGAAATGCTCTCCTTTTAATGTTTAATTTCATAATAAAATTAATTTTTTAAAGACAATTTTTTGAACTAAACATACTATGAATTTCTTCAAAAGAAAATAAATAATTTAAAATTCTAAAATGTAGCCTTCATCTCTATAGCAACACATATTTGGAAAGAGATAGATATATAGATACATAGATAAACAGACTTTAAAGATAATTATACAATTTTTCATACAAAAATATTAAATGAGAGGCTTTTGACATTTTTCATTTAAAGAAAAATGTCATACATAATTGATCATCTGTCCTCCTTATACCTTTCATTTGCTTACTGAAATTAAGATCATATGCCCTACTCAGATTAGCAACTAATCTACAACATATTCCTTAAGAGTTTCCTAGGGCAGTGATCGACAAAGTAACTTGAATATAATCACTCATCCAGGATGTGTCAGAACTTGAACCAAGGTCTTTCTGGGCCTGAAATTGAGTCTGGATCTACTATTTCATGCTGCCTCTTCATTTGGTCTAATTTGTTGTTGAGTCATTTCAGTCTTGTCTGACTCTTCAAGATCCCATTTTGGTGGCTTTCTTGGCAAAGGTACTGGAGTGGTTTACCATTTCCTGCTCCAGCTCATTTTACAAGATGAGCAACTGAGGCAGAAAAGATCAAGTGACTTGCCCAGGGTCACACAACTAGTAAGTGTCTGAATCTGGATTTGCACTCATGAAGACAAGACTTCCTGATGTCAAGCTGAGCACTCTATCCACTGTGCCACCTAGCTGCCCCTCATTTGCTCTAAGGCAATAGAACTATTATAAATTCATGAAATATTATGCATCTAACTTCATCAAAATAAGAGTTTATGAATTAAAAATCTCTTTTTTCCATATCAACTCAATCCTAAATATGTAACATCTAAGAAATATGTGATACAACTTAACTCTTTGAGGATGACAAGAATCTCTTGAGGATTAAGTCAGTTAGGCTGCACATAAAGTGTGAGACCTAGAGTCAGCAAGACCTGAGTTTGAATCCTGCCTCAGGTGTGTACTATGACAAATCAGCTTCATTTTCATCATTTATAGTACGGAGACAATAGCACCTACCTTGTGAGGATTAGATGAGTTAATATACGTAAAGCACTTTGAAATTTTAAAGAATTCCAGCTCTTATTTTTATTATGACAACATTCACCTTGCTGACCCTGGAACTGAAGAGTAAGAGTCCTAATTTGCCAGAAAACTAATCCTTGCTATTCAGGAAGTAACGGTGACTAGCTCTAAGGATAATTCTCAAAGAGAAGATTTTTGATGTATATCGTATTTTCAAGACAAAATACCTGTAGAATATTCTTTACATGGTTGTGAAAAGACCTTGATCTTTTCAAATACAGAATAATGGAATACTAATTAATTAGCCTTTGTGCCTGAAGAAGTTAGAAATTCTGATTCTCTTGGGAATAAATGTGTCCTGGTGACTTAATGTAGTGAAACTGTCAGCTCAGAAAAACACTGACAGAAAAAATGATGGCATGGTGACCGAGGTCATTGTCAAAGCCTCACAATATTATGTGGTTCTAAGAAGGGGTGGTATGGGAATCATTTAGATCATTTGTGATAATAATTCATGAATTTTCAAGTTTGAACTTGAGAACTGGGGTTCCCGTAGTCCTCATTATCAATAAAGACAATTCCAAATATAATCCATAGTAGAAAAAGTATTAAATGAATTTAAACTACAAAGGTAGAAAGTATTTCTGGTCAATCAAAAGCTAAATATAGAATTAAATCATTCTATACCTTCTTTGTACACATCCCAGTTATATAAATTTTAGAAGTATCTGATTTTAAATACTCAGATTTTTTTTAAAATATTCTACCATTGTCCCATTGTATTAATCACACAACCCTCAAGACTTGACTTTAAAACAAATAAAAAACCTATTATATGCAGAATGAACTCAATACTTCCATCCAAGTTTCGGAGAAGACAGGGGAATGGTTCCTTTCAAACTCTATGCTTTAATCCATTCAGTCTTATACTTAAGAAACTGGGGGATGCTACCAAGGCAACCATTTGTTTCATTCTGACTGGGTACTAAAAGAAGAGCATGTATGCACATCTTTAAAGCAAGGCAATAAAAACTCTCCCTAGGTAACACAGTATGGTTGCTATGTAAGAGAAAACATAAGGGTTACAGTCACATTCACTATATTGTGCCTGGAGAAATTGGAATGAAGAAAGGTTGGGATTTTTTCCAGTTCTCCACTATATGAATATTCAGAGGGATATTGACACTTCAGATGCAAGTCAGTTCACAATGACCCCTCTGGAGATACTTGAAAAAAAGGTTAGCCAAAGGAATTGCAGACAAACAGATAGCTTTGAAAGTTACATGTTGAATTTATTACATACTTACAAAGAACAACAAATTCTACACATTATAGATTCTCAGTTTCAGATACAATTTCCTCTTGTTCTATTATATATGGAAATACTCATTTTCTTTGCTTTTTGTTGTTTCAATGTTTTTTTTAAAAATGTTAACAGTTTAAAAATGAGGGGAAGGAGAAAGAGGAGGAGGAGAAAGAAGAGGAGGAGGAGAAGGAGGAGGAAAAGAAGGAGGAGGAGGAGAAGGAGGAGGAGGAGGAAGAAGAGGAGGAGAAGGAAGAAAAGGAGGAGAAGAAGGAGGAGGAGAAGGAGGAGGAAAAGGAGGAAGAAGAGAAGGAGAAGAAGAAGAAGAAGGAGGAGGAGGAGGAAGAGAAGAAGAAGAAGTAGAAGGAGGAGGAAACTAGCCTAAAGCTGCTGCCTATTAGCAAGACTTCAGGATCCCCATAAGAGGGATCCCTCTGCCCCCCAAAAATAAATCCCTCAGTTGCCACTTACACTTTGTATTCCCTTACCAGAGGGCAGTCTTTTGTCCACAATTAAAGATAAGATTTAATCCAAAACCAGAGTAAAGATGGCACAGAGATTTAAACTGGCAATGAGGCATTCTTTAAATCAGAGGAAACCCCACTAGGAAACCAGAAGAGCGAAAGAGGAATCCAAAAGGGAGACCACGGATGCTAAATTTGGCCTGAATCTTGATTGAGTAGAGAAGTGGAAGGGCAGCAGCCTCAGTAATATTTTCTAGTTTCATTGGAGAAATTAAATCACACTCACATCCAACAGTTCTACCAAGCCACAAGAAAAGAAAAAGAAGAAAAAAAGAAAAGAAAATCCTGCATTTTATGAGGTATTAGATAAATGCTTGCTACATGTTCATTTTCCTACTGTGAATAGGTTGATAGACTAACAGCTAAGTGATCCTCTGTCTCATTCCACAGTATCCTTTCATGTGATGGTTCTGAATGATTATTTCCTTGAATCTCAGAGTTGGAAGGAACCCCAGAAGTCATCTAGCCCAGCCTGTATCTGAACAGAAATCCTTCGGAATCTTCCAAAAAAAGCCATCCAGTCTCTTGCTACTCAATATATGCAACATTCCTCTTACGTTTCTTTGTTTCCCCAGTGATAAGCACAGTGCCTGGCACACGATATGCACTTAATAAATGTGCATTGACTGACTTACTGAATGATCATCTCAAATCTCCATGATTTTTTCCCTATGATTATAATGTACCCTTCCTTATCACCACCTCATCAAATCTCTGGAGCTCCTCTCAAAGTTCACTCAAGTGCCACGGTCTTGGGTCCTCTAGCTGATTACATACATGGCTTAATGATTAAGCATAAGTATGAAGCTTTTAGTTATGGAGACCTGGAATGGGGATGGTCTGGAAGGCCCACTTTGAGAGAAAGTCTTGCATTAAATGGTATCAAGAAAGGAGAGCAGTTCCCTTGCTCTTTGAAATTGACAAACCTTATTACCATGTGGGTTGTTGTTTTTATTCTGTTGTTACTGACTTGAAAGAATCTAGTGACCCAGGACCTGGAGAGCTGTACCTGTATATCCTTTCTAAATGTCTGTTTATATTTAGTAAATATATTTATTATTTAGTAAAAAAATTTAGCAAAATAAAAGGCACATTTGTCATTGTTATTGATGCTTTCATTACTGTTAACCTTATTGACATGTTTCCAAATCAAGAATTTACATTAGGACCAGTATGTACCTGACCTAAAACAGCTTCTCTACTCCCCCTAAATTACTTTGTTTTCACTACATATAGGGGCACAGTGGAAATAGAATGACCTCTGGAGTCTAACTTCAAATTCTGCTTCTGATACTTATTAGCTTGTGACCTTGAACAAATTAAGTTCCCTGAGTCCCAGCTTGCTTACATGTAAAATAAGGAGGTTCGCCAAGGTGGCCTCGGATCTCCCTTTCAGATCTGCTTCAATGAGCCTGTCATCTTATGATGTTGCCCCAATAGAATGTAAGCTCCTCAAGGGGAGAGACAGTTACCTTTTCAGTTTTGTAACCCCCTCATCTAGCCTGCTTATTTATTTAATTTTTAACTGATTTAAAAATCTTAATTTTTTAAAATTTGTTTAGTTGATAAAATTATGAGGAAAACTAACGAGAGTGACCCAAGTAGCAAGGAGAAAATTCACTTTTTCATCAGAGACTGGAGCAAAGAAAAAAAGAAAGAATGATGGAAAATGGTTTTGAAATATAGAATAGGGAGAGAGAGGGAGCTCACAATGAATGTAATTTTCTCAGTGAAGCCCAAGGCAAGTTACTGCATTAACAAGGGATGGAAAGAAAGGATAACCATCAATCTGATTCATTAGTTATGATATCATGTTCCACAAAATGTTAGTGAATTATCTTGAAACCTATAACACACTGTACTGATTCATGCATAGATTAATTAAAATAGTCTCCTAACTTCTCCCCCTATCTCCAGTCTTTGAACATGGAGCATGTCCTGAGAAGGGCTAAATGATGGTTAGAAGACTAAAAAATATGGCATCTAAGGATGCCATAACGAGAGGACCGAGAGATATTTTCCCAAAAGAAGGGTTATCTTTAAATACATGAAGGGTTTAATTCATCATATATTCAGAATCACAGAACCTTGAAGTTGGAAGGGACCTCAAAAATCCTCTATTCTAGCACCTCAGTAGACTCCCCTCTAGAGCCTACAAAAGTCTTTGTTTGAAATCCATTAATGATGGCTATCCCAGTATCTCTCAAGCCGCCCTATCCCGCCTGTGAGTAGTTGGAATTATTAAGAAGATTTTCCATCTATTAGATGGAAACCCTAAATCTGCCTCTTGGCAAATTTTACTACTTGTTGCTCCCAATTTTGTTCTCTAAAATCAAAAAAGAACAAATCTAATTCTTTCACATGGAAGTCCTTCAAGTATTTGAACACAATTATAATGTTTTCTCTCAACCTTCTCTTCTCCAAGCTGAAATCCCCAACTTCCTTCAAACAATCCTACTTTAGTATTGTCTCACAGTCCTTCACCGTGATCATTCTCCTCTGGACTGTCTTCAGTTTATTCCTTAAAATGTGGCATCTACCACTGAACATAATATACCAGATGTCATCTTAATGCAGGATTGAGCAGTCCTGAATACATAATGCAACATAAGATTTCAATCACTTTTGTTTACAGTTGATTTATTTTGAACTTGCAGCAAAATCTCTATAAAATACATTGGGTGGGACTTTTGTACCATGTAGACACAATATATGCGAGGATAATCTTGTGAAATACATACTTTTAGCTCAGTAGCTAAGCTAAACTAGTTTTACTTTTACATCTAGAGATTGAATAAAGATTAATTTAAAAAGAAAACGAAAAAAAGATTCTACGCTTTTGAAATAGTGTGCCCAGAGCCTAATTGTATATTTTACTGTTTTATAATTTACAATTCATTTATGTAAGTGAATAGTCATTTTAAATAAGTACCGTGAAATTAATAGTCTCAAAATTCATGAAGAAGCTTATTTTCATGAAATAAAAACATACAAATGAATGTTTGATGATGATTTTTTAGCCCAATTTGCTAAACTGTTTCATTCCATGTGAATAAGTGATATGACTAATTTGACTGCTAGAATAATTTTTTTTAAATAGGGCATATTGTTTCCATTTAAGTTGGAGCTGGAGCTTTAAAAGACTTTTTTGGCAGTATTGTTTTCTAGGTCTGCCTGCCCATCTTAGTCTTTTTAAGTTGATTTTTTTAATCTACGTTAAACTTTAGCTGTACTGATATTCATATTATATCAAATTAAATTTTATAGCTTGTAGAAATCTTATGGGATACATACTCTATTTTTCAACATGTTTGCTGTACTTCTTAAATATGTATCATGTGCAAATTTAATAAGCATGCCATTTTTTACTTTATCCAAAGTTTTGATAAGTTGTCATATGGAAGAGGGATAACACTGGTGTTGTACAGTTCTGGAGGGAAGAAGCAGAATGAGGTAAAAGTTGTAGGAAGGATAATGGATAATAAGTTTCAGAAAAACTTGGAAAGAATTACATGAACTGATACAGCATGAAATGAGCAGAACCAAAAAAATTGTACACAGTAACAGCAATATTGTAGGATAAACATCCATAAATGTCTTAGCTGTTATCAGCAATGCAGTGATCCAAAACAAACCCAAATGATGGTGATGAAAAATTCTATCTACCTCAGATAAAGAACTGATAGTATATAAATATATATATGTAAACATTCTACTTTTCACTTCCTTTCTTCCTTCCTTTTTACTTTCTTTTTAGAGTTTTCTTCTATAAAATGACTCATATGGAAAGGTTTTACATGATTGCACATGCATAACCTACATGAGATTGCTTATTGTCTCAGGGACGGGGAGGGGAGAAAGGGAGGGATAGAATTTGGAATTCAAAATTTTAAAAAATGAATGCCAAAAATTATTTTTACATGTAAGTGGGGAAAAGAAAAATATTATTTTTAAAAACTTGAAGGAAGGCAGATTTTGGCTTGATATAAGAGAAAACTTCTTACTAATTGTTGTTGTGTTTGTCCTTTGTTCTCAAAGAAGACCATGACATCAAGATGATGACAGGATTTGCATCTGACTTTGATTTGAGGGAGGAAGGGCTGTTCAAGGTCACCAGCCTCACTTTCTTCTCCTGAGCCATCTAGGTCCAGTGACTTGATATTCATCAGGATAACAGGAGATTAAAGCTGTCTAAAAGTGTAAGGGACTGCTTCAAGAAGTAGTGGGTTCACTTTATTGCAGTCCTTCAAATGAAATATGATGGTCATTTGTAAGGGATATTGTAGAAGGGTTTCTGGTTCAGGAACAGGTTAGATTCAATTTGTTTTGAGGTTCTTTCCCAATCTGAGATTTCTCTGCTTTGTGGTCAGTCTCTATTGACATTTATCCAACAAAAAATTAATCGACCAACCAATAATCATTTATTAAATGCCTACTCTATACCAGGCACTGTACTAAGTTTTAGGGACGCAAAATCGAAACTGAAATCGTGCCTGTCCTCAAGAAGTTTATATTCTAATGGAGAAGATGACAGGTGCATATATAAGAATATAAAAGAGAGATATAAAATGTATGTATATATACATACATACACATATATATGTATATACAAATACACATATATATCCATTCAGAACATATAAAAAATGAATACGAGGTAGTTTGGGGAGGGAAACCACTAGCAGAAGGGTGTAGCAGGTAAGATTTCATGTGGAAGGTAGAATTTAAGTGGAGTTTAAAAGAAACCAGAGATTTCCAAGAGACAGCATTCACTGCTACCTAAAGTAGTTTCCCTAAAGTATAGTGCTCTTTATACCTCCTTTTAGTGCAAAAATTTTTAATACTTTAAAATATATTAATATATTACATTAACCAAGCACTCTCACTTGGTAATCCAGAGCTCCAAAACTTGTTCCCAAACTACTTTTGCTGTCTTATATACCATTACTTATGTATTCTCTACCCTAAACAAATTCACCATTTCCTGTTCCTCAAACGTACCACATAGTTGCAGATAGTTACACCGTCCTTCTATGGGCAATGAATGCCCTCCTCAAATTATCTACCCAACTGTTACATATCCCTCAAGTCAATTCTTATATCTCATTCTTGGTAATTAGCACCAAGTAAAGGTGTTGGCCTACTCTTATTTGATTTCTCCTGCCTAACCACCAAGATAAATTGGTAGGGAGGATAAAGGGTAGGAAAGGAATAGGCATTTATTAAATACCTACTGTGTGACAGGTATAACACTAAGTACTTTATAAATATTGTTTCATTTAATCCACATTGTATTTGCCCTTTATTCTCAAAGAGGACCGTTTAATCCTCATAACAACCCTGGAAGGCAGATACTAAGATGATCCTCATCATACAAGAGAAAGATTGAATGATTTTATCAGGGTAACATAGCTAAAAAGTATCTGAGTTAGGATTTGAACTTAGGTCTTCCTGATTCCAGGCCCAACACTCCATCTACTGTGCTACTAAACTTCCAAAAAAGACACCCAGAGACAAAAACACAAAGAGAGGTAGAAACAGAGAAAGACTCTTCTTTACACAGTCCTCAAGGGTTATTGAAATTAGAACCTTAAATTCCTTTAGATATCTCCTTGTCCTCACCCTGGAAACTATGCTTCACCTGTCTTCTCCATTCTTCTTCTGTTTTCCCTTGATAATGAAATCACCTTTTCTTACACAGTTTCAGACTTAAGACCTGTAGCCTGGGTTCCTAGGCTTCAATGACTCAAGCAAGTGAGCCTCCTCATCACAACATTCTCTACCATCCCAAACAAATTCACCGTATACCTCTGCACTATGCCCCTAGATGACCCTATACCTAATTTCTCGGTCATTGATAGTAGAGATGAGTTGACAATCATATCCCAAGAACAATAAAAACCAGATATTCTTCCTTTTTTTTAGCCGTGTCCACATTCACTTCACTTATGTCAAGGTACCAAGTCTTTGGCCAGGTCTTAGCCCCTCCTCCATTAGAATGGACACTTGGGTATATGTACCTTTTGCAATGTACATACAAAAACCTTCTCAGCTAATAGAAATATCAACATGCTTGCACTCTCCCTCAATAATTATGCATGATAAAATTTTACCCACTCTGCTAGGTGGAAGTGATCCCAAGATACTTTCACATGTGTTTGTATTATGTCTAATATGTCTTGTATTCATTTTTCTGACCGCACTTTAGCATCACTCTTTATATTAAAGCTGTGTATTACAAAGTTTGTGTCTTCCTTAGGAGACTGTAAATTGCATAAAGGCAGGGACCATATTTTTCTCTTCTTTATATCCTCCCAGAGTACCTAGCATAGTGTTTAATACTTAGTTGACATTAAGAAATATTTGTGATTGAATTACAGAAAAAAATGTGAAAATAATGTACTGACAACAATTTTTTAAAATATTTTCTATTATAGTTGTCACTTAGTCATTTTCAGTCACATCCAACTCTTTGTGACCCCATTTGGGATTTTCTTGGCAAAGATACTGGAGTGATTTGCCACTTCCTCCTCCAGCTCATTTTACAGATGAGAAAACTGAAGCAACCAGAGTTAAATGATTTGCCCAGAGTAACGCAGTTAGTAAGTATCTGAGGCTGAATTTCAACTTAGATCATTCTAATTCTAGGCCCAGAACTCAATCTACCATACCATCTAGCCACCCTTTTAAAATGTTACCATATAGTCAATAAAATTCCAATCCTACCATACTCTGAAAATTAATAGGCCATAAGCACATCTTTTATGAAAAGGAATAAGAATTTATTTGCTGGCACCACCTTTAAATTTAAGTAAAACTGCTGAGTAATACTGTATGTCATATATTTATGGGAAGAAAAAATTTCTGACCCTAAAATTAGTGCAGAGAATTACAAAATGCCCAGAAGTAAAAGTTTCTAATTAAGGTTGCTATAATAAGTCACAAGTAAAGGGCATACTGACCTATCCTCATTAGCACTTCCTTCTGCACAAATAGTACATTTAAAAAATTCATTACCCTTAATAAGTTTGTCTAATAGTCAGATGGAATATATAACCTTGAAAGAGCTTCAGTCTAGTTTGCTATTTGAAGATCTAAGTACACAGACCTAAAAAATCTATATTTTTTATTTTTGCCTGTAAGTTCCTCTTTATATCACTTTACAGTGTGACAAAATCAATTTCAATTTTATGTACATTTATAAATGCACAATTTCATCCTATGACACATGAAGAAAATTAAGATCCTTGGAGGACAATGATTGGTGTGTGCAACAGAAAAACTAAGCAGTGTACTTGTCCAGACATTTGTACTAGTCAGAGTGGAGAATGGAAGCAATGACTTAGAAGTAAATGGAATCGATCACAGCCTATACTGGTTGCACTTCTGGAGTTCTCCAAGAAAAGCAGAAGATGAAACTAACAGCTCAGAAGAGTCCCATAACATGTAGATTTCTCCAAGGTCATAAAAGTCTGGAGAGAGTAAAATTCTGTCACTTAAATGGGGTCTAAAAGAAATATAGAGCAGTATCTGGGAAGAACTGTCTAGCCATACAATCTATTATCTTCATATACTCTAAATGAATAAATAAATCCTTGGGTTAGCTTCTCTTAAATTTTTGACATGAACACCTATACTAATCCTAAAACCAATTGGCTTGTCTAAATTAAATTGGTAACACCTGCCTTTAAGAAATTACTTAGTGTGGCATTCAAGGACCTCTAAATCAGTCCTAAATTTACATTTCCCACCTAATCTCACATAATGCCTACCCCTTCTCCTTCACATTAAACTACTCACTGTCCCCTGAACCTGTCTTTTGCTTTCCTACACTCCTGCATTTGCTTCTACCATTTCAGCTGCCTGTAAGGCTCTTTCTTATCCTTTCCATCTGTTCATCTTTCAAGACCCAGATGAATTCCTGACTTCCCTGGTCTCTCTACCCTGAAATGATGTCCCTTCAAACTCCTAGAGTACTTATTATCTACACACTTCATTCATCATCTAAACACACGCAAAATCTTCTATTATTGTAAAGACAAAAACTGTTTCATTTTTGTCTTTGTATTTCAAGTGCCTAGCACAGTGCCTGGCTCATACAATACAGGCACTCAGTAAATATTCATTAATTATCTTGAGCTTTTATTTCATTCTCTTCCTTATTTACTTTTTTTTCTCATTCTTAAATCTTATTTCCCCAACTATACTGTAAGCCCTTTGAAGTCAGAGATCAGGCCTATATACGTCTTTATATTCAATAATTCTTTATTGACATGATTTGATTTGGGCAAATGCAGTATCTCTATTACATTATTAGTTTACAGATTAAATCCTTGAGGAAGTTATAGCATCTTTAAGTATATTATTGAGGTGGAAGGAACACATCCTCCACACCTAATGTTTAAGAATTGTTAATCTGGTATTGATTAGGCAGTCTGAGTTCAGTTCTTCTGAGGTGACCTAGTTTAATGATAAAACTAGAAGTTTAATATTAATAAAGCACTTTTTATTTTTTTATCCTAAGTTCTTTGCCCAAATGCCAATTGCTATCTTCTTTAGCATCAATCTACAAAATCCATGATCCCTATCTCCAAAGATGTATAATTAATAAAGCTATTAAACAACTTTTCAAAGCTAGCATTAAATATATTACACTCAAAAATGCATGAGTTTTATAAACTAACCAATTTCATTATATCCTGCTTTGAAAAGTAGGAGCCCCAGCTAAAACACTGTAGCTCATTAATCTTTAGTAGGGTGAGGCCAGATAAAATCAGAGCCTTCCTCACCTCCCTTGCCTAGGTACATACTCCTTTACAGACTTCTTTAAGCATTTTCTACACAAGTATTTATATATCTTCTCTGTACTTTTGAAATGCTCTAAGTTTTGTCCGATTTTGATACCAAATGTCATTGAAAGGCTACAAATCTTATTATCTACTAGCAGTTTTAGAGTGAGTTCAGACCCACAAATTTTGCAAATGTCAAAATAAACAGTATGAATCCTGTCTTATGTAGCCCAGTCAAGAAGCAAAGCACTTTGGTTAATTAAATATTCTAGCTAACGGGAATTATCACACAGACCATTCATGGATTGCTGATTTTGAGATGATTCAGCTCAGATAAAGCCATGATCCGCAATTAACCAAAAATAACAATCTGTCACTGATGATTCACAAAGCATTCTAAGATCTATCAGGACCTCTGGGCAAAGCCAAGACAAGGACTAGGAAAGGCTGGCTGCTGCCTTAGGATGCAAAATGCAAGCAGGGAAAAAGAGAAGCATTTTTTAAAATTACTTTTTATAAACTGAGATAACCATCTTCCACTTCTCTCCTTGGAGGCTTGTTTTGGAAGAAGTCATTTGCAAACATCAAAGATCTACATAAATGTAAGATTAATATTATTAACCATAAAAACTAGAAGGGAAAATTATTTGAAAAATAGAGAAAATAGGAAGGAATATTTTGAAAAAATAAATGGCCTTTGTCTAAATTATCATTTTGATATGTCTCTTGAGATATTCAACCTCGTTGAAATGTGTTGATACTTTCAACAACTTGTCATAGATGTCACGGAATATAAGAATCGCACAGAGTCACAGATGCCATCAAAGACTACCCAGGCATGAACAAACCACTCTTTTTATAATGTTCCTAATGGGGATAATCTCTTCTTTGCTTGTAGACTTTCAGTGAAGTGGAACCCACTACCTCCTGAGGCAGCCAATTTCATTTTGAATAATTCCAATTGTTAGGAGGTTTTTCTTTATATAAATCTAGTGGTCTCTATGCAACTTCCACTCATTGCTCCTAATTTTGCCCTCTTGAGGAAAGCAAAATAATCATAACCATAATTTCCACATGAACCACCTTGTAGCCATCTATATGCCCCCACCTAAGTCTACTCTTTTCCAATTTAAATATCCACAAGCTCCTTTGAATGATCTCAAGGCCCTTCATCATCAAGGGAGTAGTACTCTACAGTAATCAACGTTCTCCATCAAAAGTAGTGCTAGAAGAGTAGGACAGAGTCATGCAGGACTTTCACCTGCCCAGGCCTGGGCACTGTACCTCTCAATGAAGCTTAATGTCACATTAGTTTCTTTGACAGCTAGGTCACCCTGCTGACTCTTAATTGAGATTGCATCTAGTAAAATGTCCTGATATTTTTCAGATAAACTGATACCTAGTCACATTTCCTACCTCCTATGTTTTTAATAATTCATTTAATCCAAATGTTAAGATTTGACATTTATATCAATTAATTTTTTTCTTGTCAAATTCAGTCTATTATCCTACCGTCTCCTCTCTAGATTTGGTGAAAACTTTTTTCTCCTGTCTTGCCCCCTTGATGTCCAACTACTCTTCCTTCTTCTTTGAGAGTTCTCCATTCATATCATGCCCCCTAACAGTGAGTACACCCTAAAGTTCTATTCCAAGCCCCATTTTCTTTCCATTCTAAACTATCTCACTAGGTAATCTTATCAAGTTTCATGAGTTCATTTATTATCTATATGCAGTTACTCCCAAAACTACTTAATCTAGCTTTAGTCTCTCTCCTGTCACTAACCCACCAAGGTTCCATCAGTTCTACAATTTACATTCTCTAAACCAATAGTTCTAAACCTGGTGCCTATGAACTTGGAAAAAATATTTTGATAACTACATTTCAATATAATTTGTTTCTTTTATAATACTTTGAGTTTTTCTGTTTTCATAGTTTTAAAGACTTCCAAATCTCACTTCTAACCTCTCATTTACAGGACTGAATAATTTTCTGTTCCATATCTCTGACTGCTTTTGGGGACTAGTACTTGGAATACCTATCACTCCCCCAAACTCAGTATGTTCAAAGCTGAAATCATTAGAGGAAAACAGCATCCCATATCTAAAAGGGAGTTCAGAGGTGATCTGTGCCAGCCCTTATATAAACATGAAGATCTTTACATCACTGCCAAGTGGCTGCACAGCCTTCTTTGAATTCCACTACTTGGGGTAGATCCATTACCTCCCATGTAGGAAGTCTTCCTCCTCTAAATCTCCCTTTTTTCTTTTTCTACTTAGTCCTTCCCCCTGGAGCCAAGCAAAACAAATCTAATTCCTTTTCTCCATAACAAGTTTTTTTGAAATTATTTTTTCTAGTTGCTATTCAAATTCAGAGAAAGAACTAATGGAGTTTACATGAAGATCGAAGCATTCTCTTCTCACTTTATTCTGTCATTTTTTTTCCTGTTGGTCTGTTTCTTCTTTTACAACATGACTAATATGGAAATGTATTTTACATGATTGCACAAAACCTATATCAAATGGCTTACCATCTTAGGGAAGGAGAAAAGGAGGAAGGGAGGGCAAAAATTTGAAACTCAAAATTTTTAAATGAATGTTAAAAATAAAATACTATTAAAATAAATAGTAAATAATATTTTTGTATTAATAAGTATTTATTTCCTCTCCCATGAAAAAAAGAAAAACAAAAACCTACAATTTATTCTATAGCAATATTGTAAAAATGAACTCTGAAGGAAAAAAGAATTTAATTAATGCAAAGACCAACCATATAACAATTTCAAATACTTGAAAAGAGCTATCCTCCTCCAGATGTGTTCTAGCTTATTGATACCATCCAAACATTACTTTTTCACTTTTGCTGTTCAATCATGTTTGAAAGTCCATGAGGACTTTGCAAAGATATTGCAATGGTTTGTCATTTGAATTTGAATCCTGACTCCAAGCCCAAAGCTCTATTCACTTGCCACTTAAATGACCCTAATTCTTTTCTACTCCAGGCTCAGTAGAAAACTCGGTAAGAAACTCAAAGAACATGACTTTCCCAGGCCACACAGCTAATAAATGCCTGAGGATTTGAACTCAGATCTTCCTGCCCCCAGGCCCTATGCTCTATCCTCTATACAACCTAGCCCTGGAAAATGTTACCCTTTCAGGTCCAGAGTTCCTCCCACCTCTCACCCCCAAACGTGATTGCTCAGTGCCTTATATGACCCACTCTACCTAAGCAGCTCCAGCCATGCTTCCTCTTTAGACCTAAGCCATCCTCTCCCCTCCCCAGTTGTCTGTATTTTCTCCATTCATATACCCACAGTTTCTCCTTCCCTCTCACCCCACCCCCACAACACAAAGTAAAATTCCTTTCCTTGGCAGTGGAAGACCTTTATGAGCTTTTTTATTTTATTTTTTGCTGTTTTGCATTTACTTCTTAATTGTTTCAAGAGTGCAATCTTTGCTATTCACCACCACCTCCAAGAGTTGGTAAACTCCCTGAAGGCAGTGACAGTGTCAAACCTTTTTTTTGTTTTTAGTATAGACAAATAGCACTCAAATGCATGTTGAATCAAATTGGCCAATGAAAGCATAATTTGGGGGACAGTTAGGTGGCACAATGGATAGAGTGCTAGGCCTGGAAATCAGGAAGACTTTCAGGGTCAGCTTCGTCAGTTCCAATCTGCCCTCAGAGACCTGGCAGTTATGTGACCCTGGGCAGATCACTTAACCCTGTTTCCTCAGTTTTCTCATATGTAAAATGAGCTGGAAGAGGAAATGGCAAACCACTTCAATATCTTTGCCAAGAAAACTTCAAATGGAACCACAGAGTCAGACACAACTGAAACCACTAAATTAACTGATCCCTATCTTAACATAACCTTTATTATAGTAACTTAGCAGTATTTCAGCATTCAGGATGTATTCAAGTTATTTTTTTTTTTTACTTCTTAAAACACATCTTTCACACAAGAAAAACTAGCATTCAACTCCGTTCTGGTAAACTTGAAATGCCTATTCATGTCACAGGTAAAATAACCTGGATTACAGATGGAGTTCAAAATTGCATCTGAGACCATATGTAAGGTAATCAAACAGGATCTTTTGTCTAGCAAGCACAAAAATCCATATGATATCGGTTATAATGCATGTACCTTGGCCAAACTTGGACAAGCATGAAAGGAAACATGAAATCTACAATCCCCTGATGGAATATTAATTCTAGATTAAGGTTCAAAACCATCCATAATTAATGACCAATCTATAGTCAGAAATCAATGCTTAAACTGGGTAATGATAAATCTCAGGAATCTGTAGTTTGAAATATCACATGTATTGATTCTAAATTAATTTAAGCACATTAGGCACTGCCTGTAAGGCACTTTATGTAATTCGAAATATATTCTAATTTTCCACCCTTCCCGAAGAGTTTTCCAGGAAAGATCAGCTTGTTTTCTTTGTGGTTAGAGTGTGTGTGTGTGTATGTGTGTATGTGTGCTTATGTGTGTGTGTGTTTATGGGTTCCAACTTTTCTTTAAAGAGAAGCACAGTGTTGCATGGTGGAAAAAGACCCACATCAAAGGAATAATGACATGGCTTCAAGGTCCGTCTCTGACACACACTGTCTGCGTGACCCCTGTGTGGACAGGTCACCTGACTTGACCATGCACCAGGCAATGGTCTTAACTTCACAACGCTGACCATGAGACCCAGGGAAAGAGGGTGGGTGTGGGGGTGGTATTATTTAACATTCTCAGTAGCCCAAAGCAACTCTCAAGAGAATTACAAATTGAAGAGTAACATCTGATCTGTATTAGCATAGGAATTCTCTATCACCATGAAATCACAGGTCTGAACACTTGTCCTAAAAAACTTCTAATCAACGAAGAAAAATATTTTGAGCTAATTTCAAATCACAAGATCAAGGATCATAATACTGAGAAATAAATGGAAAGGATTTTATAGTGCAACTTCCTTATTTTATACATGAATAGACTAAGGCCCAAATTGGTAAAATTAAAGAAATCCAGGGATCATCTGGTCAATCTTGTCCATTTTACGCATGACAACAGTTAATTTAACCTTTCTGTGCAACATGGAAGACTTTGTAACTATTGTTAAGTCATGTCCAACTCTTCGTAAACCTATTTGGGATATACTTAGCAAAGATACTGGATCCGGGTGGAAAGCGTATGGCCTCAAGACCACATGTGGCCTTCTAGGTCCTTGGGTGTGACTTTTTGACTGAGTCCAAGTTTTACAGAATGAATCATTTTATTAAGGGGATTTTTTTCTGTGAAGATTGGTTTCAGTCAAAGGGCCACACTTGAGGACCTAGAGAGTCACATGTGGCCTCAAGGCCATAGGTTCCCCACCCCTGTACTGGAATGTCTTCCCATGTCCTTCTCCAGCTCATTTTACAGATGAGGAACTGGGGTAAACAGAGTCATACAACTAGTAGGTATCTGAGGCTGAATTTGAACTCAGGAAGATCATTCTTCCTGATTCCAGACCCAGCATTCTATCCACTGTGTCACCTAACTGCCCTAATACTGAAGATGTATTACAACAATTTCCTCATGAAATTAGCCTAGTAAGATAATTCAGGGTAATATATGGATTTTGTAAATCTTTCCTGAGGCCCAACAATTTTCAGAACTATAGCCTTTGCCATCTGTATTGAGTAAAGTTGTACCACCACCTAGGGAAATGTTTTATCACACAGTACAGAATAACCTACCTGACATCATCTTCAGTGTGGTATAGTAGAAAGATGCTAGATTGAGCTGGATTCAAATTCCAGTTCTACTATTTATTCCTTGTGTAACTTTAGGCAAGTTACTCAACCTCTATCTAAGCCTCAGTTTCCTTCCTCATCTATGAAAGGAGGAAGTTGAATTATATGGCCTCCAAGGACCCTCCCAGCTCTAAAACCATCATCTGATAATCTTATGATTCCCATGACTCTCTTAAAAAAGATTCTAGGAAAAAAAAACCATAGAGATAGAGATATGTGTATATAGGTATATATATATGTGTGTGTGTGTGTGTGTGTATGCATATGCATATACATACACACATATATTTGTACCTATTTGTATGTATATATATATACATATATATATGGGTGTGTGTGTATGTGTGTGTGTGTATGTGTTCACAGCCTTGTTTAGTAATAGTCTTTGACAAAGCTTTGCAACTGTGGGGAGGAAGAAAAGGAAATATAATATATAAGATAAATCAGTATATTTCCAGAAAATATAGAAATGTTACCCTATCTACCTCATCTACGTCACCGGACGGGTGCTCCCCGCATTATCATAGAAACTTTTCAATTCATATTTTGTAGGTCATAATAACAACAATTTACTTTACTGCATGATGAGAGCAGAGGAAATGGAATTTTTTAAATACCTGATTTTGATTTCAGAACAATCTGAATCGTGTGTCCATCATTAGTGACTTCACAATCACGACACACTACATAATTTGGAGATAGACGAACATCCAGCAGTGAGGGGTCATATCTGGCTTCTCTTGAATTCAAGTTGATAGGAGATTGATATTCTCCATTAGCATCAGGAAACACCAAGCCCCATTCAACTCCTGAGAATAAAATAAATAATAAACTTGAAATAAAGTGGTCTTTTTTTTTTTGTAGGTTATACATATAAAAAGTGTGAAACAAAAAAATCAAAGTTATGTTTTCTGTTTTATGACCCTAACACTTCTTCCACCAATAAGATACAACTTGCTTTATAGTCAGTTACATGGGTAAAAGAAAAATACATTTCATTAGATTTTAAAGCAATATTTGACTTTCTGAAAAAGCTACAGTGCAAAGATTCCATGTTACCCAAACCATTCATTAAAAACCACAAAACCTCATAACATTTAATTGATTTATAGCGCAATACAATACTTTTACCCTTACCATGTGGATATAATTATGTGATTTGTGACTTGAAGGCAAAATTATCTTAAAATGACAACAAACACTAAACTATCACAAACCACTGGTAATAGCAATAAAGCTCAGTGTGAAACAAATAGAACTGGCAAGTGTAGTGCTAAAAACACTTTTGAAGATAAATGGAAAATGACAACTGATATTAGTGACTTTATATATAACACATATATGTATATATGGTATCCATGTGTGCAAATGTGAAAAATATATCACATAAATTCATTCTGTGCTTTTTTAAATGACATAATTATAGATTTTGTAAGTTTGTGAATATAAGCATTTACATATTAGTAATCATTCAAAATAATATTAGCCGACCTAAATATATAAAAAGAAAGTTAGGATACTAACTTCTAAGAAAGCCTTCCTGCATTTCAGAGACTTGCAGTCTGAAACTGACATATAGAAAGAGCTTATTGTACTCATAATGCATTGCTCATTCAGATAATGTGAAATTTCACTAATGTAACATTGAAAATGTCCAGTAAAAGTTGCTCTAGAACAGTTTTAAATAACTCTGAAACCATTAATTTTGTTAGATTCCAGTTTGTTTTTATGGTCTAACTTTTAAAGAGATGTAAATCAGCAACTCCTACTTCTAGAGTCATCTGGGGCAGAGGGAGGTTAAGTAACTTGCCTTGGGTTACACAGCCTGAATGAATATGTCTAAGGAAGAATTTGAACACAGGTCTTTCTGACTCCTTGGCCAGTCCCGCTCTTTATCCATGATGCCTCACTGGCTCTCAAGTCAAGATAATTGGTCTAAATTAAAGACTTTGGTCAAACAGGGCACCATCAACATTATGTATCATTAGATATCCCTCACTAGCTATGTTTTCTTCTACTTCTAGCAAAAACTTGAGAACTTAGTTCAAAAAGAGTAGCAGCTGATGAAGTAAATTGGACTAACTACAGAATGTTTCCGTGTGTTGCCTCCCTGGTTAGATTTCTGTACACGTACACTTATACAGATCAAGTTCATACAGTGACAATGGGAGGGAGTTGGGGACGGGAAGGGGTGCGGGCAAGCACAGCCAAATAATGAAGTATCACTTTTTGAGGGAGGGGAGAACTCAGGAAACCATAAGAGAAAAAAGATAAAAAACTCGTCTCGAAGGTGGAAAAGCTTTTCTACCTACAACAAATCCTCAAAAATTATATTCAGTCGCGGCTACAATGAACTTCAGACCCCAGTTTGAGGTGGGTCCCTGCGGGAAGGCAGTAGGGACTGCAGCGAGGTGCCAGCGGCGGGCAGCCCAGCCGGACGGGCGCTCCCAGAGGCTTCCCTCAGGGACCAAGGGCAGGGTCTCAGCTCAGCCCGGAGCGAGCGAGAGGAGGCGGAGGAGCGGAGCCGCTGCCCTGCGCTCCCCACCCCGCGCCCGCACCTTCGGTCTCCGCTAGGCGCTGCCAGGCTGCCCAGCGCCAGCGCTCCTCGCCACCGCCAGCAGCGCCACGGCCCCCCCCCCCTCCGCCCTCCTGCCTCAAAGACCCCAAGCCCCCCGGAGAGTGAGCACCGCCCGACCTCCACCGCCTGGGCGTTCGGCAGATTTGTGCCCAGCCACGATCACCCGGCTGCGCGCGGGGCTTTCTATTACCTTCCTCGTAACCCCACTCCACACCCTCCTCCTCCTCTTCCTCTTCATCGTCTTCCTCCTTTCCCGTGTAGGGTTCCGAATCTTCAATGAAACTCAAGTCAGCCATGGGCAGCTCGTCCGCGCCTTCCTCTCTCCGGGCTGGCGGTGCTGACTGAAGAAAGCCTGGTGTGGTCTGCTGACCAGAGAGGCAGCACGAACTTCCCGGCTCTGAATGTGTGTGCGTGTGTGTGTGTGTGGGTGTGTGGGTGTGTGCGTGTGTGTGTGCGCGTATGTGTGTGCGTGTGTGTGTGTGCGCGTATGTGTGTGCGTGTGTGTGTGTGCGCGTGTCTGTGTGTGTGTATGTGTGAGTGTCTGTGTGTGTCCCCTGGCTTGTACTCCTGAGTGTGAGTGCGCGCGTTCGTGTGTATGTGTGTAGACCCCGAGGTTTGTTTTGCAGAATGTGAGAGCGTGCGTCTAAAGTCCTACTTTATATAACTTAGAACCATAAAGCTAGACAAGAGAAACTGCCCAGTACGAATTCACTGGGGGTGGAGCATGTATTCCAAAAGAGGTAAGTCTTAATAAGTCTCTTTGCCCTGGGAGTGGAAAGATTATCAGGAAACATCCCATGGGGGTGCTAGTACAGTACTGACTGAAATGAGAGAACACTCTAATGCTTTGGGGTTTTTTTTTCCTTATTTTGTATTAGAAATTCTCCCCTCACCATAAAGATTCCTGGCTCACTGCCCACGCACACATCTCCCGTAACCATTAAACTTCTGGCCAACCTTGAGACCAGCTAACAGGTACTGTAGCACTTCAGTGACTTATTCATAGGTGCTTAATAATATTTATTGACTAACTAATTTAGAAATATCAATAATAGAATCATAGATCTTGAACTGATAGGTCCCTACCTAAGGGACACCTAGCGCTCAGTTATAGAACTACTAGGCTTTGCAAGTTTAAATGACTTGCCCAAGGTAATAGATCAAACAAAATCAGAATCTAAACCCAGTTCCTGTCACTCAAGAACCAATCTTTCTCTCCTACCATACTGCCTCCTACTTCTCAGAAATAATCCCTGAAGAGAGAGAGCAGGAAGGAATAAGTAAATAGTCTAATACATCAGAAACTGCAGTGGAATTTTTCTTTGGAATATCAAAGAAATAGAACAGGGATACCCTCAGACATTCACCAAAACCCCCATTATCTCTAGGAGAGGAAAAGGTGAACAAGAGAGCTTTGTAACTGCATAAAAAGCAATTTGGAATAGGAGGCATTTTTAAAACATTTGTTAAAATGAATTGTTTCCCCCTCCAGGATTTTCATTACCAAGCGCTTCATTTTCACATGCACAGTAGAAATTTTGGAAACAAAGTATATCCAAGGACTTTATGGATTGTTAAAACAATCTAATGACTTTCAAAACTAAATTAAACTGGAAAATAGGTCATAATTTAGGGAAATATTCTGCATGGATAACACTGGTGCAAAGACATGAGTGATAAAATTATATTTCTTTTATTCTCGAAAGCTGTGACCGTGCTACAGTCAGGACTTGCGTATGTACACAGCGCCACAATCACCTAGTGAAATCATGTAAATAATGAAATGTACATATTGCATAACAAACAGGAACTTTCATGTTCCACAGTAGTCACATTATCACCTCTTACAATCTGCTTCCTAGGCCAGCATTAATGACTTCAGGCCTCTTCTTTCTCCCTTAAGGGTCCTATTCAATAATCCTTATTCTGACTAGCTACATTTTCATAAGAGGGTGTGCAGGAATAACAACTTCAGATTTCCACAGGTAAGAATTTTAGTGGTCTCATGTAAAAAACCGAGTATTTTTATGAACTCTTAAGCTTTGATCATTCAGAGTTTGGTTTATGGGATTTCAGCCTCCCTACTCTCTACTGCTACCCGCTTTCAGGCCACTCAATTAGCTATTAGGAAATTCTTTAGTGAATGGGTAAGACGAATAAGAAGCAAAATCCAAACCAGTACATTCTGCCCTTTTTAGATGTTCTAGTCCAGGTGTTAATAAAATAAATGAATATTGACCTTATTAACTTTAGGCTGAAGTTTCAGTCATGAGGACCATCCCTTTCTCACCTTAACAAAGAGTTGGTAGAGTTAACCACATAACTCAAAAGGATGAACAACAGAAAAATATCTGGGACTGAAAATTCAGGTTCTTACTGTGGGTTTTTAATAGCTTTGTACACTCTTTAAACCTTAGTTTTTTAAAATCTGGCAGTAACAAAACAAATTTATATAATAAGGTGGTTAGAAGTAACTAATAAAATGTCTGTAAAAATTTTTGCAGACATAAAGTTCAACCTAATAATTTCCCTCAGATTCCAATAAATTACACATTTTCATTGTTCATTCCCATTATGTTGAATTTTACAGAGCTAGGAACTGAACCCCGTAATTTTATTGGTATAGGATAAAGGTGTCAAACTCCCAGCCAGATGAACCTGGAAAAAAGCTGACAAAATGACTGGGAAAAACAGATTAAAATGTAATTGAGACGTGCTTAACAAAATTAATAAAAAATACAATAGATCTTAAATAATGTGGATCATTGGGTTTCTAAGTTCGTATGTAATCTACAGAGATCTGATTCTTTTTGAATTTGACACTATTGGTATAGGAAACTTTCAGATGAGGAAATTCCCTCTACAAAGTCAGGTTAGTACTTTCCTGCATCTTATGGTCTTAAAAAATTGCAGAGGTCAATGAGAGGTTAATTGACTTACTTATGGTCACAAAATCCAGAAAGCCTTTATTTATAGCATTTGATAAGCACCTCACCATAGAGAATATGGATATTCACACTGACATCTTGTTAAGAGGACAAAAACTTAAGTGGTTTCCCATGACTTCCAGATTCAAATACAAAACCCTCTGATCGTTTTTAAAGACCTTCATAACCTAGGCTCTTTTTGCCTGTCCAGTCTTCTTACATTTTACTTTATTTCACTTACCCTTGGATCCAACCTTCTTTCTGTTCCTCCACCAAAACACTCTATCTCCCGACTCCATTTATTTTCACTGGCTATCCACAATAATTCTCTGTAGGAGTTCATCTCTGTCTTCCCACTTGTCTGACTTCCTTCAATTACTTCCTAAAATTGCCCTTTCTACCAGGAACCTTTCCCGTCCTCCTTAATGCTAGTGCCTTATGTATATGGATATATACATGTGTGTATAAAATTTATCCCTTAGATATATTATTTGCATGTTGTCTCCCCGCTTAGAATATGAGCTCCTTGAAAACAGGGAATGTTTTTTGCCTTTCTTCATATCCCCAATAGCACAACAGTGGATTTGTCCTTCATTGCCGAAAAAGACCTTGTCATTAGAGAAATAATGATGTGACTTGTACTTGACTTTGAGTGAGGGAGGGCTGAATGAAGTCACCAGCCTCATTTCTCCTCAGGAGACATCTGAATCCAGTGACCAGATATTCATCAGGATGACTGGAGATGACAAAGGATGAGGTATTTGGGGTTAAGTGCCTTGCCTAAGGTCACGCAGCTAGTGAGGGTCAAGTGTCTCAGGTGAGATTTGAACTCAGGTCCTCCCGACTCCTATACTAGTGCTCTATCAACTGCACCACCTAGCTCCTAGGTGCATCATAAATGCTTGTAGACTCAGATCCCTCCTGCTTAGCAGTGATAAATATTGTTCCAAGATGAATTAGTTACTTGGCAACCATTTCTTAGAGCTTCATAGGGGATGGGTTTCAGGGACAGAAGCTACATTTAGTTGTCTAGGAGTCTGCTCATATGAACTTTCGTTGTGCAGTCCTTTCAGTTGTGACTACCTCTTTGGGACCCCACTTGGGGTTTTCTTGGCAAAGATACTTGAGTGGTTTGCCATTTTCTTCTCCAGCTCATTTTACAGACAAGAAAACTGAGGCAAACAGGGTCAACTGACTTGCCCAGGATCACACAACTATTAAGTGTCTGAGGCAAGATTTGAACTCACAAAGATGAGGCTTCCTGACTCCAGGTTTGGCACTCTATCCACTGCTCCAGTTGTTAAATTTTCAGTGTGAGCATTTCTACTTCAGAAATTAGCAAAAGGATAGAAATCAGGGCTTGGGATACTGTGTTTTTGTCTAGATATAAGAAAGTAATGGAAAATGTTAATAGTACAGATTATACTTAAAACTGTGTCATAGGTGCAGGTTCCTGTTTGTTTTCTCAGAGAGCCAGTTGTAAAATCTTTACCAGCACTTTCTCTGGGACCTCCTTTGTGCCTATAAAAGAGAGCAGGGGCTCCACTCTTTCTTCTTTTTAGCTTTTTCTCCTTTTTTCTTGTGCGTTTCTTTCAGGGTGAAGCAGAGGAAAGGGAGTTTCATCCCCATCCAAAGGAGTTGTGATTAGATTGTGATCTCCTTGAGGTCAGGGACTGTCTTTTGCCTCTTTTTGTTTCCCCAGTGCTCAGGACAGTGCCTGGCAAATAGTAGGTATTTAATAAATGTTAATTAATTGATTGATTAATGACTGATTTTTATCAGAAGCATATAGTGGTTGAGCCACATATGCTTGCCTTGGTCATACAAAGAAGAGCTCCTTAACCTCAGGGTTCCTAGCTGTTATTTACCTCTCTGTTTCCCTTTCTGAACATCTGAGCCTAGAAAGAACCAAGAGTTCCTGACCCAAGGGATGGCAACCACCTCTGGGTAATAGTGAAGAATTGAGTCCATCCTCCTCTGTCCAACCTTTGTTAGCCATTAATAGCTACTGTAAGACAGAAGTTATGAGAGATAATACAGTGGATGATAGTGCCAGGCCTAGAGTCAGAAGTTTCTGAATTCAAATCTGGCCTCAGACACTCGCTGAATGTGTGACCTTAGGCAAGACCCTGTTTGTGTCAGTCTCCTCATCTACAAAATGAGTGGAAAAGAAAATAGCAAAAAATTCCAGTGTCTTTGCCAAGAAACCCCAAGTAGGGTCACAACGAGTCAGACATGACTGAAATGACTGATCAAAAAGGCAGAAGCATATGGTAGAGTCAGACATAAACTTTATCCCAAATTGAATGAGGGAAGGAGATCAGAAATCACTGTCCAAGAGAATAGTTTATGGACAGAGTTGCAAAACACCTATCTAATGGTAATAAGAGAAGGAAAATGTCCTACACAGCATAATCCTGGAATCTACTCTGCTAGAAGAGTAAGAAAATTGCCTGAGCAGCACCAGCCTTCCAGGTTGCCTCAGGAGTAACTTCCCAAGTTTACAAGTTCAGGGACTTTTTTGAAAGAGATAAAGAATTGCTGAGATGTAAAAAAGAAAGAAAAAGAATAGTTACTTGGCCACCAGAATGGGAAGAGTTCTAAAGGACAAAAGCCACAAGATAGACAAGTAGAAAGCTAGTGATTTGTTCCGTGCTGTTACTGTGAATTATTCAGACAGTGCAGCTCTGGTTCAAAAAGACTTTCCTGTCCACCAGTCCTAACATGTACTTTCCTTCTAGGAAGGAAGCCAGATCACAAAGTGCCCTGCAACTCTTGAAGAAAATCTATAGAAAGCTGAGGGAAAAAGGGATGTCACAGAAGTGTCAAGATATTACCCTGCTGGAAACCCTTTCTTTTCCTTCTAAGGAAAGATTGCAAACTACTGTGAGAATTTATGTGTTTTTTATATTTTAATAGGGAGTCCTATTTCACCTTTTGCATTTTCTATGGGGGAAAATAAGGAATGGACCATACTTGATATAGGTATGACACTATCAGTGCTTGGAAATATGTGTATGTACACAATTTGGAGATTTGCCAGGAATAATTTCTTAGTGGGAGCATATAAGCCAAAGAAAATGTAATCTTTTGAGGTCAGCCACCAACATCAGACCCAGTCCATCAGAGCTCAAGGCTTAGGGACTTCTAGGCCTAGAGTTATAGCTATTTTTTAGATGAATATCAATTGAAGGGGACACTTGGATCACCAAGGTTATTTGCCAGTATCATACAGGGTATCCTATGGAAAGTCCAAATAGATGAACATTTTTTAATAAATTCTGAGGTTCTCTAGATACTTTTGTTTGTCAATAACATCATGTCAATTGCCACCATTATCCAAACACTAGGGAAGAGTTAAAGATCTTCCCCACCCATTAATAGGCCTCAATACTTTTTGTTAATTTCTAATGAGGCATTGGGTCAGAGGGTCCTGCCCTGCAGCTCTGAAAAGTATGAAAGTACTCTGAGGTGAGGTTTTGTTTAGGGGCTTACTCCTTGAAGTTGTTTGTTTGGCCAGACCCTGTTAGGAAGCTGCTACGGAGCCTCTCCTCCATCCTTCCTTGGAAAACCAGATGTTGGTGCTTCTCTCTCTGGTAACTATGTATGTATGTATGTAATGGTCAGACAGTTGGATTCATCAGTTGATCTCTGATGTATATATTGCTTATAGTCAGACAGTTGGAAGTCCTGTCTGTTGGTCTTTCTGTTTGAAATTTCTGCTTATAATTTCTGTTTGTATCTTTTCTGAAGTTCAGGGTGCTGACTTTCCCCCCTGAACTAAGTGCATGATATGTGTATTTGATTAACATGATTGTTGATTGCTCAAAAAGTGCCTTCCTTTTAGAAAAGCATATCTAAGAACCTGTACAGCAGGCACTCCTGTGTATGTCGGGGTCCTTGCTGATACAATGGCTAAGAATGATTCTCATTTGAGAAGTCAGTAAAGAAACATAAAGACTAGAAATGTAAAGACCAGCAAATAGATAGAACAGATAGGCAATATATGTGTCCTGGGCATCTATGAAGTATTAAAAGAACCCAAATCCTCTGAGATATTGGGAGTATATCTCAATAGAAGGTTTATAGAAAGAATTTGATAAGAATTACACATAATCAAAAGGATAGGTACATTGTAGTGTACTAGTTGAAGTAGTATCCACCTTAATGAGGTCATTGTGCTGTTGAAGTATTTTAGATATCCATCTGTTCTAGGTTCTTGAGACTAATTCCAAAAGTCAGAGAAGTGATGAAGATTTCCTACCCATCCCCCACCACTTAGTGGCTAAAGTTCAATAAATAAATAGTTCTGTAGTAACCATCACTCCTTTGTCACAAAAAAGAGTAAAGCAAAACCCGACACAGAACTCTTATATGTTCCAGTGAAATTCAATGAAGTATATCAGCTATTCCAGTGATAAGTTATAACCAGCCAGATTTCAAATGAGTAGTGAATGCTTGAAGTATGAATTCTGCCTCACATCTTCTTGGGTACTTCCAACTGAAAAAATACCTTCTGCCAATGCATATAGCCAAATCTATGTGAGGGTGACAAGGTGTCCTTGGCAGCAATGTTATTTGAGTTTAGGTTGTTTCTGTTTATATAGTGACCAAGCTACACTTCTGATTCAGTCCTTATCAATAAGACCTCTCAGTTTGTTCCAGAGCAAAAGTGTCAAACATTTACCTTCCTAGGCCACAAATGGCCCACCACTCTCCTGAGAGCTGCCCAAACTAGATCAAAATATAATTGGGAAAAGTCTAGCAAAATAAATAAAAATACAATGAAATGTGGATGTTATTAATTTGTGATTTTCTAGATCAATATGCAGCCCACAGAAATCCTTATGAACGGTTTAGTGCCTCTCAAATTGATTTGAGTTTGGCACCTCTGTTCTGAAGGAAATTTGAGTATAGTGGTTAGTATACTATTGTCTCACTATCCTAGAACAAAGCCTACTGTATCTTCTCTATAAAGTTCTAAGGGTACCCTGAAGGATTGTGGTAACTTCTCTATTGGTGTCAGCTCAGCCTCTCACCTGTTTTGTCCCTGCTGCTGCCAGTAACTGGTACCCTCTGTTCCATTTAACTATATAATATTAATTAGCTTTTACAAAGGGCTATTTAAATATAGCAATATCAAAGGCACAAACTTTTGACCCCAGAATCTTGGGAGTACACTATCCCCATACCCCCTCAGTCTCTGAGGAAAGTTCCAACTTAGCTCAGTTCTACATAACTCTGATCCCACCAAGTTCACACCCAAATGCAGTATTGCTGCCAGATGAGTTTTTGTCTCAGGTACTGCTACACTGGATCCCAGAGATCTCTTCCAAAGATCATTCCCTCTCCTTGGGACACTCAAGTAAGGCTGAGTACAAAACTCAGAATAGTCTCAGACTCCCAGAATCCCAGAGCTTGGATAGTTTCTAGGCTCCCAGAAGTTCTCAAAACTCACAGGATTGAACTTTGACCAAAGCATATAAGAAAAATCATCAAGACAAAGGACCACAGTTCATTTCATATGTCCATATGTCAACCTCGGAGGGGAGAAGAGCTCTGCATTGTCTCTCATTGGACACTGCTAGTGAAGGAGAGAACAGCTCCCAAGAAATAACAAGGTTCAAGTTGGCTGATGCCTTTGAAAGGTATTCTCAGTTCAGTGTGCAATCAATCAAAGAAACTTCCATTTACTTTGTGGTTAACAGACTGGAAACAGTTACAGAATGTCTGTCTATCCATGCTCCAGTCTCTTCTATTACATATTATTACAAGTCTCCCAGGGATTGACTCCTAGAAGGGAGGAAAAGCAGAGGTTCTCTAAACATGCACCAGACCCTGTTGTGTGAGCTCTAACTGGCCAGGCAGCTTGAGGTTGTAGAATATTTTTTCTGAGTGCTAATTGACCAAAGCACACAAGCTTTGTTTGTGGTCAGTTCTTTCCATGCTCACAGTAATGGACTGTCTGTCAGTGGCCTTGGATGTAGGTACCTGTTGTCTGGAGGTAAATATGATAGACTTGTTCCCTTAGTAAACCTAAAGATGATATATAGTCAGTGACATTTGGAGGTGACAGTTATCTCAGGATAAGCAGACCGCTCAGCTTGAGCATTAATAAATATCCTAAGAATGACTTATAGGAGCCACTGTCATCTAAGGGAAGGGAGGAAACTTTGCAAAAGTTAGATGAAAAGGAAAAAGTTATACTTTTGACAGGTAAATTTATGGGCCTGAGAGTGGCTAAGTTTTAAAGAAAACTTCATGATTAACATGAAAGCAAAAAGAATTACAAACCATGTTTAACTGGTAGTTTCTTCTGCTTAAGAAAAAAAGTGTTCCAAAATGGAGTTTGTACTTACAGTTACAGTAGAAAATAAGTAATAATGTGAGTAGCAATAGCAATAAATAATAATACAGGCTTTATTGATCACTTAGCCTCACTTCCACAGGTACAGAAGAATAAATCAGTAGGATCTCAACTCATGGGGTTGATCATAACAGTAAATATAAGGCACTGGCTGACAAAGAGAAAAGGAATCCAGGGTACCATTTTTCCAAATTGTATATCCTCCTCCCGTTATCATGATCAAAATATGTTTATAATTACTAAAATGAGAAGAGATAGTAAAGTATTAGTGAATACACCAGCGTGTATAATCATTGTCTCCAACGATCACACAGTATAGCAGAAAGAGTACTTCTTTTCAAGTCAGAGGTACTAGTTTCAAATCACAGCTCTACCACTTACTTCCATGGTGATCTTTAGCAAGTCACTTTAACAGCTTTAAACCTCTGATTATTCGTTTGTAAAATGAGGGGTTGCACTAGCTGAATTTGAAGAATCCATCCAGTTCTATATCTATGATTGTATTAGTCTGCCTTATAATTATTCCCCAGGGGAAAAGGATATTACTTATTGGACAACTCCAATGGTTCTTTTGCCTCTAGGATGAAATATAAAATACTGTGGCATTCAAAGACCTACATAATCTTGACCCCTCTTACCTTTCCAGTCCCCTACACATAGTCTTTGATCAAGTGACACTAGCCTCCTGGCTGTTCCACTACATATATCAAGACACTGTTGGGGGCGGAGCCAAGATGACAGAGTAGAAAGACTCACATATGCTAGCTCCGAACCCACAGCCCATGGATTTCCTCTGAAAAGAACTCTCAACAAATTCTGGAACAGTGGAAGCCACACAGCAACACAGTGAAGGAGATTTCCATTCCAGAGAGCCCTGAAAAACCAATCCCAAAGGTCCATCACGCACCGGACGGGAGCAAAGCCCTGCCCTGCCCTGACTGCATGACACTGAGAGGAGCAAGCAGGTCCGAGCAGGCTTCAGGGACAGAATCTCCAGTGGCTGCGAAGGTCCCTCCACCCACAGACTCACAGGTCAGTGAGAGAGATGGGCTGAGAGGGGAGAGGGGGGTCTCTGGGACTCAGGCCCCCTCGAGAGGCAGCAGCAGCAGCGGCAGAGGCAGCAGCAGCAGTGGCAGAGGCGTCCAGAGGCTCCCAGACCAGGCAGGAGCTCAGCAGCGGCTCCATTACAGAAGGTCTCTGCATAAACCCCCTGAGGGAACTGAGCCTGGGAGGTGGCCCTGTCTCCACCTGAGCACCAGGAATTAAGCTCCCATTGAATAGCAGCCAGGCCTGCCCCCAAAAGCCCTGAGGCTGGGGAGCAGCATTTGAATCTCAGACCCCAAGCACTAGCTGGGCAGACCTAGGCTGGGGGTGGAGAGGACTCTCAGAAGTCAAGTAACTGGCTGGGAAAATGCCCAGAAAAGGGAAAAAAAAATAAGACCATAGAAGGTTATTTTCTTGAGAAGATGATTCCACCATTCCTCTCTGATGAAGAAGACCAATGC